>JBBBDQ010000260.1:1792500-2010000 GCA_037127315.1 Ascarosepion bandense
ACCAATACTTAAACTGATCCTTGACTTTGTGGGGTGATAATATATATTTTTCTACCTCTAATTTTTGCTTTCTGAAAAATTTCAAGGTGGTGTCAGCGTTCTAAAGTTTTGATGTACATCTGAGCGCAACTCTCATCGAGCTAGACCTCAAAATCTATCAAACAAACAAATACTTACACAACGTCCTCCCTCGTCACTTATATAGATAAAGCCTGAATGAGGGCAGCCAGTAACAAAAGCCGGCGCTCAAGCTGAATTAAAGTCAAAGGCAGATTTTCTAGATTGGTAGCCGTCTCTGAATACCGATGTTTTCTGTTATCCATGTCATGGAAAAAAAAAACAAAAAAACTTATATTCATTAAGTTTGCTATTAACTGACCAATAGTAAACACAATGAATATATGTGTTCTTTTCCAGGGATTATTGAGTGTAGGAGAATTTTCAAATCATGTAAAATAAAGAACAAGGAATGTCTATTGAAAATATGGTGACATTTTTTTCTATTGTTCAAAGATAATATGACTGTTGACCATTTTCGAAGCGTAAATCTGATATCTTCCTTTCAGTCCCCCGGGAAACCTTAAACTATGACATGACTGCACTGACGTATCTACTTGTCTAACAACTTCCCATATGATTATTGTAATATATCAACAGGAAAGAAGAAATCTAAGCAGTGTTTTCGACCGCTATATTCTAATGTAAAGAAAGGAAAATAATGAAAAGAGAAATACCGTTAGAATCTATGATGGCCGGCTATTGCTGACAGGAGCATTAAATCAAGAAATTATTTGATTCACAACCAAGGAAAATGTTCTGATGTCTTAAAAAATATGTTTTCCCAGTTCCTTCCCTACATCAGGAAAGAATATATATGATCTCGATCTATTGTCAAATTCTCCGTAAATTACTAAGTCTTCTCTCGTGAGATTATCCTGGAAAGCTTGGACATTTTTTTTTCTATGCATATTTATTTTGTATACTTCAGATTATTTTTTTCCAGTCATTTCACCTTTCGTTATTTTCCCTTTCCACGGTTTGTATTTTAATATCTTCGTATTTATTCGTACTTCAAGATGTTCTTAGCACGGATGAATTTCATTTTTTTTGTAATACAATCGCAAATTCATTTATTTTTCTATCCCCATTTGAATGCCATACTATTTTTGATATACTAGTACATTAAGTTAGCAAAATTAGTTTCAGATCAGTAAACGTTTTGAAATTATTACAATCAAAAAGGTAATACAGTGTAACCATGATATAAGAGAGTTGTCGGGACCGGATACAAGTTCTTATATCAGATTTTCTCTTATGTCCGGGTATCTTATATACCGGCTATACTGTAAAATAAAACAAACCCGGATATAAGATAATTTATCCGGTCCCGACAACTCTCTTATATCAGGGTTACACTGTAGTAATATTAGCTTTTTTCTACAAAATAATATTTGGCATTCATTTGCCTAGCAGACAATGTTACTGTCAGTTCAAATTTATGAAGTATTTTTCTTCAAACAATTTTTCAGTAAAATAGGTTTCTCAAATCTAATAGCTCTTATCGCTCTTTCTAGTATTGACAGAAAAGCTGTTACGAAATAAATTCCCATTCGTAACGGAAGAAGCGATAACAGTTACGTAATTTTAAGAACCTATTTTCCTGAAAAATGTTTTTAAAAAATATTTTATCGAATACTACAATGTGTAGTACAAGGTCAGTTAGTCAGTTAAGTGCCATACGTGATACACGCTTGGGCGATCAGGTCTCGAAAGAGGCATGACTGACTGGGCAGAAGATTTTCCCGCAGTAGGTTGCCATTGCTTTCTGCGGTAGACTGGTTGCCGACCAAGGCTAGAGAACCCAATCTGTCCTGCTATTTAACCCATAACTGGAAGGAAGAGACGGATTAATACCTTTCCCAAGGTTATTTGCGCGTAAGTGAATACAATGGATTCAACTGGAATTCGAACTCGGCTCCCCGGCTTCTCGTTCCGAGCCGATATCCACTGTACCACAAGGCACATCAAGGTGCTTGGTCAATAAATGCTAAATATTTCCTTATAAGAAAATAGGTAAATTTCATATAAATATTAATTCCTGATTTCACTAATTCTTAAAGGTATTGTCTCATTTTATGAACAAAGTTTTTATTTTCTCGTGGCCTGTGATTAAAGTTGATTAAAAAAGTTAAATTGAAAAATTCGAGGATTAAAAATTATCTTCAAGTACTCGATTTTGGTTGATCATCTTCAATTCTAATGCCGATAACCTTCATCAGAATTGAAACACCTAAAATTGAAATTTATTGTAACTTTACTGTTCATTTTTATATATTCCTTGCGCTCCGTATTTAACATTTGGTTTCTCTACTCTGTGGTTTCTTTTTTTTAATCATTGTTTTCGTTATTTGACTCATGTTTCAATTAAGTATCTTTACACGATTGGCTTGTTAGTGTTTTCACGTTTGTCCCCCTTGAATCTCTTTTCAAACATTTCCAATGAAGCATTCGACTATTATACACTACACAACTTTCTCTCCTTCAATCCAATTTCACTTTTGCACACGTTCAGCATTTGACCAAGATTACGAGCTAACCAGACAGGCCTTGTAGCCAGTCAGCGTAACTGGACACCTCCCCGAAGACTTACGGTAATGCTCTGAATACGAATTTTTATGGATGGAAATGTTGATTTACAACCGATATGCATTGCTGCTTCTGTCTTAAGCTTATCAAGATCTCCAAAAACAAAACAAAAATAAACCAATTTCTAGACAGAAAATCATGAGTACATTGACAGCAGATAGGGAAGAGTTTCGAGTAACTTCCCTGTGGAAAAGATTTTAAAATGAGAGAATTAGTCAGATATGGCAGAAGACTCACGAAGGATTCCCCAAAAGATAAGTGATCCATTACCAGATCAAATTAAATATAAAGAAAAGAGACAGCAACTGTGCAAATCGGAAGTTTGTGTCAGTTAAAAACCAGTAATATCAACACTAACAAAGTCCTAACAAAATTATCCATTTTCTAAGCAAGGAAAAAATCTCATTTCATACAAACCAAACAATAGAGGCAAGAAAGTTTTTATTAGTTAGAAAAAGAAGTATTTGCAACACTGCAAATCCAAAAAGAACTTTAATTTTTTAAAGATTCAGTCAAACTTTTCATAAGGAATGATAAAGTTTTCTACCTAAAAATGAGAGCAAACCATCACGCACACACAAAAGAAAAAAACAACTAAAAAAATACTCAAAAAAATAATAAATAAAAACAACCCACCCTACTAAAGAAAGAAAAAAAAAACAAACAAAAACTAAAATTAAAAAAAAAAACGAAAAACAAAAAGAAAAAACCCCACATAACTCAAAGGTTATTCTTGATATTAAGGATAGAAGAAAATACTATTTTGCTTTAAAATCTGTGTAATTGCATTGGCTATGATGGATCTCCAAAATATTCTGTATCTTTTGGCACTTAGCAATTTATCGGTCAGCCATTCTTTCATAAAATAGCGTCAGTTCGCTGTCATCACTTACCTCTCACCATCACTGTAAGCGTTACTTTCCGACAGTCGTCTTTTTTACGTGTCCAAGCATAAGCAGTTTTTTAATTTTCTTTTAAAAGACTTCCTCAGTGCTGGGTCGCTACGGCCATGAAATTCTCAGCATCCTTCTGTAAAACCACATTTCTGTTGGCTCTAGCATTTGAATGGCATCTACTAGCATATGCAGTACTTCTTTTCCTCATAATGATTTTGTTTTAGCACTATTTAGCTTTTATAATTCTTTTTCCAGTAATACAATGCCTGTCCAGATTTCAGAGACATTTTCTACCCTCTGTTAAAATATTTCCCAGGTATTTAAAACTTGTTTTTGCTTGATGCTAACATCTCCAATTTTAACACGCATCTTCTATTTTTATTCTACCCATTGATTCTCAAACTTTTTCCTAGCCTTCTTATATTACAGTTTTATCAAATCTCTCCGCGTCAGCCATCAGCACTGAAATGATCTATCAATTTTTTTTTTTTAATCATTTCACCCCGAGCAAGGCGGAAACGCCACTGATGTGCAGGGGGTTACATAAATGTAAAAAGATTAATTAGAAAAGAGTGAGGAGCACAAGCTAGTTAGAAAGGAACAATAGAAAGCTGAGAAAGAAGGTGCGATGACAGATACATAGGAGAGAAAGGGAAGGTTATACAGGGGAGGGGAGAGAGCTAGAGGCCAGTGGTTAGTAGATGAGTATTAACTTTGCATTTATATTTCTGGAGGTTGTAGCCGTCAGGAAAGCAAGAATACGGGAGTGAGTTCCACAGGCGGGAAGTGCGAGAGAGGAAGCTGCAGGAGTAGAATTGTCGTTTGCATTTGGCTAACCTGACTGTGAATGGGTGGGACCCAGTTGCCAGTCTGGTTGCACGGGTAAACACCTGTTGAGGAGGCATCAGTGACTTAAGCTCATCCGAGCAGAAGCCATGAAAATATTTATAGAAGAGACAGAGGGAGGCCACATTTCGACGATGGGAAAGTGGCTGCAGTCGAGTCGCCAGATCAGTACCTATCACATTACAGACTCTCCTTTGGAGCTTGTCAAGAACACTGAGGAGAACAGCAGGGGCACCTGACCATAAATGGCAGCAGTACTCCATGCACGGACGGATGGTTGACTTGTGTATATGCAGGATGGATTCAGGTGGAAAAAACATCCTGGATCGACATAGTGACCCAACCTTCTTAGCAGTAGATTTTGCTATGGATTCAATATAGTTGTTCCATTTGAGGTCTGAGGACAGGGTAAGTTTGAGGAGGCGTAGTGTATTACTCTCCGGTAGAATCACCTGGTTCATGCTTATGGGAGGCAGAAGAGGTTGCCTGTAATGGTTGACAGACAAGAGCATGGTCTTAGAGGAATTGAAGTTGACAAGCCACTTCTTGCCCCAGTTCACCACAGAGTGTAGATCCCGCTCAAGGTCAGCAGCGAGATTATGTCTGTCCGCCACGACAGGTTTCTTACTGGAGCGGGAGTATATTGTAGTGTCATCTGCGTAGATGCCTACTTGGGACTTGATCTCATCTGGGAGGTCGTTGATGAAAATAAGGAAGAGCGTCGGGCCCAGGATAGAGCCCTGTGGGACACCAGCATTCGTGCTGTAGGACAAAGAGGCACGCCCATTCAGAACGACCTTCATTTTGCGGTTATTTAAGAAAGATTGGATTAGGTCAAGCAGGCGACCGGTAATACCATAACCGCGTAGTTTGCATAGGAGGCCAAGGTGCCAAACCCTGTCGAAAGCCTTGGAGATGTCCAGAGCAACCGCGTGAGCCTCGTCAGACTCATCAAGGGCCTGTAGCATGTACTCCGTTACAGTTGTTAGCAGGTCGGCCGTGGACCTGTCGAAGCGGAATCCATATTGCCTGTCGGAGAACAGTTTGTGGGCGGTGAGATGATGAACTATTTTAGCATTGATTATAGCCTCGAATACTTTCCCGAATATCGGTAGAAGACTGATAGGGCGATAGTTGGATGGGTCCGAGGGTTCACCACAATTCTTAAAGACAGGAACGACTGAGGAGAATTTCCAGCATGCAGGAAAGCAGGAAGCAGAAGGCAGTAGTTAAACAGTTTAGAGAGGACGGGGGAAAGTTCAGGGGCACACTTCTTAAGGACTATCACCGGGATTCCATCGTCTCCACACGCCTTATGGGGTATCGAGTTTTGAAATTACTCTGGATACTACTGTCGGGGTAATATATACTTCGTGCAGTTTGGCCTCAGTTCTAATAGGGAAGTCGGGTGAGTGCACTCCGGACGAGTCGAATGTGGAGTTGGATGAGAATCTGCGGGCAAAGCACTCAGCTTTGTCCGCAGATGACGTGAGAACCTCAAATCCATGGATTAAAGGAGGTATTGAGGATTTCCTATTGTTGAGCACTCGTTTACAAATCCTCCAATAGTCCTTGGAGCCGAACTTGTCAGCTATGTGCTGTCGCATTCTCTCAGCAAACAACTGTTTGGCGTCATTTAGGGTTCTCTTGCACACATTGCGAGCAGATGTGAACAGGCGCCCATTGTGATCAGTTGGCTGTCTCCGGAATAGACCGAAGTAATGGTTCCTGTGGGTAATGGCGGCTGAGCAGGCCGGAGAGAACCATGGAGAGGAATTAAGTTTTAAGCTATACTTCCTGGTGGGTATGAAGGCATCAATGCCAGCTTTCACCCATGACGAGACCTCAGAGGCACAGTCATTAACTGATAGGTCAAACACATTTCCCCAAGGGACGTCGCAGAGGAAATCGCGAAAGGCCTCCCAGTCAGCTTTTTGGTAGAGGTAGGAGTTTCTATAAGTAGGGGGCTCCTGGGGGGAGTGAGATTGGAAAGAAATACTGAGGGAGACTACAGCGTGGTCGGAGTTGCCGAGAGGGCAAAGCTGCGAGACTTGACAGGCGTCAGGCGCAGAGGTGAAACATATCTAGCAGTGAGGAATGACCCGAGGGAGTGCTTGGGAAGCGAGTGGGGAAGTCCACCACTTGCGTAAGGGACTGGGAAATAGCAAAGTTCATGGCGTGAATGCCCGCCGGATCAGTAACGGCGTTTTCAAGCCACTCAGAGTGATGGGCTTGAGGTCTCCAAATACAAATATGTGGGCGAATGGGTGATAGGAAATAGCCTTATCTATGTCGTCGGCAATGCTATCTAGTAGGGATCAGTCAGGAGGAGGAGGGAGTACGGTAAAGGAAGAATAGGTAGCTAACCGAACTGAGGAGAGACAGGCGGAGACATATGTATTGGTGGTCAGTAGATTCTAGTGAAGTCACCCTAGTTATGGGGAGGTGTTCGCTGACATAAACACCCAGCCCATGCATGTGGACAGTGGAATCCTTCCTTAAAAGGGGAAGATAACCAGGGATGAAGAGGTCACAGGAGGGAATAGCTGAGTTGAGGTTAGTTTCGCAGAGCGCGAGGATGTCAGGGGACTTTTCATGCAGGAACGCTTCTACACTAGGAAAGTTAGTACGAATGCCTCGGATATTAGTAAAGGAGAGGTTAATGGGTTTAGGTGGTTTGGATTTAACTGGTTTAGGGTCATTTCTGATTTGTTGAGTCATGATTCTGTTTGTAGAAAGGGACCTAGGATAGAGGATACAGGCGGTCATTACCCACGATCTGTGATGGGAGGGAAACTGGCTAGGGCGGCAACAAGGTGTGGCCTCGGGGTTGCCCACCGAAAGCGCTTGCAGGGACACCTATCCATGCGCGACATGGCACTACAAGAACCCCGATATTATACAACTGTTGATCAGAGCAGCCGCTCTTGACGCTACGCAAAATGTTCTTAAATTCATTACGGCTCTAAGAACATACATAAAATCAACTAATAGTAGACAATGTGGAAGTAAAAATTAAACCCGTTTTGTATCACCGAAGCCATTGACAATGAATTAAATAACTGATATATGATTCAATCCATTATCCCATTGTTCGCAATGCTACTTTTCTAAGTCGCATAAGTAACCATTACTCGACGCCACTTGTAACCTTACTGGGGTTTACAAAATCTATTTGTCGGTTTCCTTTGTAACTTATTACGTTCAACTAACCACTCCCAACCCGCCCCCCCCCCAAAAAAAAAATATCCGAAGAGAGAAGCCCTTTGTCAAATAGACAAAAAAAGTCAAAGGATTGGTTGGCTCAAAGGAAGAGCATTTTAAAACCGCTGTTGAAGCTGACCTCCATGGATGGTAAATCCATTGACGACCAAAAGAACTTTATCAAAGCCCCGGGTGTCATCACCCTTAACCTTAGTCTGGGACAACTTGGCTGCGGCCAAAGATTTTTACAAGAACATTGACATAACTCGCAGGGGCACGCCAGAGCTACGTAAAAATGGCAAAATTATGTGCGGGGAGTGTCCCTATTTTGCTACACCCCTGCTTATATAGGGTCTTAAATCTAAACTATCCTACGGACGTCGGCGGGATTGGCCTAGTCGGACGGATTACGTCTGATTTAGGAACTGGTTCCCTAGAACAGTCCGTCGGGACCCCTATTGCTAGAGATTTTTGCCCCGTGTGTGATTAGAAGTAATGTTTCTCTTTTTTCTACTTTCAGATCTAACGGATGTCAATCAAGTTAGCTAGTTTGAATGCGAAGGGCTTGAGGAATCGGAGTAAGGCGGCCAGCCTTCTTCGGGACCTCTTGTCTTTCGGCGTGGATGTGGCCTCAATCCAAGAGACTTACTTTGCGACGTCGATGCCTGTGTGCTGTCTAGAGACTTTGTCGTTTATTCAGTATATGGGAACCGATTGGCCGGAGGAGTTTCTTTGGTTGTCAAGCGTACCCTGGACGCGAAGGTGGACCTTGTTCATGTCGGTAACGAGGGCCGGTTTGATGGTGGCCGATATTGCAGTGTTTCGCCTGATTGCGGTTTATGCGCCCAACGATCGGAAAAAGCGGGTTCGTTTTTTTGGCTGTTGGAGCCATTCCTGGTTGATTCTTCACGACTAGTCCTGATGGGGAACTGGAAGGCGATCCTGAACCCCAAATGGGATAGAGAGAGGGCGCTATCGGGTGGCGTGGTAATTGTAGCCTGGTCGATCTGATTAATGAATTATGTCTCGTTGATAGATACCGGGTCGATCATCCGGGTGGAAAAATGTGGACGTGGACTCATATTTGGCCTTCTACTCGAGTATCTAGTTACCTGGATAGAATGCTAGTGAGAGAAGCCGACATAGATTTCCTAGATTAGCCAACGTTCCACTGGTTGGGCTGCTCGGACCACAAACTTGTTTGTGCCCGTGTAGACTTTAGGCCTGGAATGGCTGGTTACTGAACGTTCAATCAGTCCTTACTGGACAGGCGGGACATTCGGTGCCAGCTAATTAACGTAGTGCAGCGGGCGTTAACTGGAGCAGTCATTAGGAATAAGTGGTGTGATAATCTTAAGAGGATTAGGTCTTTCACCACCGAATATAGTCAACGGCTCAAACTAGATAAGGCTAATAAGGTGAAGACGCTTAAAGCTAATTTCTTCCGGGCGGAGGCTGGTGGGGATCCCTTAAAGATATCCTTAGCTAAGGATGCCCTGAAGCGTTTGACTAGCGAGCGTTACATGGGTCAGGTAATTAGACATAGGTTAAGCAAGATGTCTTCCGAAGCTGTGAACATGGGTGCAGAATTGTGCAAGGAAAAGATTCTTCGAGGCGGCGACCGGTACATTCGAGAGGTGCGCGACCGGGGGCGGGGGGACATACACTTAGGTCCACCGACAACATCTGCGAAGCGTTTCAGCTGCATTTCCAGAACCTGTTCACCAAAGAGCCTGGTCTCCGTGATGAGGAGTTTTGCAGCTATTTGACTGATTTCCCCGGCTTTTGCCGGATGATGCAGCTGCGAGGGAGAGATTACGTAGGACTAAGTCTACGCGGCTTTGAAGAAGGTTGGCAGGAATTGTACTTGAGGCTGTCGTACATTTTTGTCCCGATCTTTACTGTTGTGTTCAACAACTGGTTCCGGCAGGGGTCCATCCCCAACCGGTTCACCAGGGGTGTGGTTACGCTGTTGAGAAAAGACAAAAATGTTGGAAGGGAACTAGATGGTTACTGGCCCATAAATCTGCTAAACACAGAGTTAAAGATTTTGGCCAAGATCCTGACGAATCGTTTGCAGCTAGTTGCCGAGTCTTTGTTGGTACCTGAACAGATTGTGCTGTGAGGGGACGAACAATTCAGAGCAACGTGCATTTGATCCGCACGATCCTAGAGGGTGTAAAAGACGACGATGAAATCGCGCTGATCAATTTAAATCATTCCAAGGCATCTGATACGGTTGACCATGGCGACCTGGCGGCTGTCCTGCAGGCCACCTGATTCGCACCCGACTTCTGCCGCTGGACAAGTCTCCTGTATCAATCCTAACGGCTGTGGTACAGCTGAACGGGAAGGTATCGAGCGCTTTTTGCGCTTTCTAGGTCGGTCCGAGAGGGTTGTCCACTGTCATCCTTACTTTATGCTTTGGCGTTGGAATCTCTCCTTGGCCGGCTAAGGGACAGGACGTGCAGTCCGGTCCTACGTGGAATCACTGTCCTTGGGGGGATTGAGCCAGGGTTTCCGCGTACGCCGATGATGTCACTACTTTCGTGTCCTCCCGGAGTGACATTGAAGCGGTACAGAAGGCGCTTGAACGGTACGAACAGGTTACAGAGGCCAAGATTAACCGCGACAAGTCTTCCGGCTTGCAGTTAGGTGCCTGGAAATATGCTACCCTCTCAGAGCCCTTCAACTGGACGGACGACGCTGTCCGCATTTTTTGAGTGTGGTTTGGGCCCGACCTCCAGTTGGAGAAACATTGGTCAAGTACAGGCAAATGTCGGCGCGTCGGTCGAGATTTGGCGTTGCAGGAATTTGTCCTTAAAGGGTTTGGCTGAGGTGTGTGTTGCATACGTCTTTCCCATTATCCTTTAATGGATGTCTGTACTTCCACTTTGTGAACGGCGTGAGAAGGCGATCGAGAGTTTGCTATTCTCCCTTTTGTGGAGAGGACGCAAGCATCATGTCAACAAACGTGTCTTACCACCGTTCGTCTCATATGGGTCTGGGAATGCCGCACTTGGCGAGTCATAAGCTCGATTCAAGCATGTTTTTTCTCAGACGTGCGTTATTGGAAGACTCGTTCCTTACGGAGATAGTGAGGGACATGTTCTCTAGCCTTACTATCACTCCCCCGGTCTCGAGGTGGGGCCGTAAACCTCGAGGACGATCAAGTTTTCTCCTCGAATGTCTGGCGGCCTTCAAGGCTATTCCTCAGTACAGTGACCTTTCTCGACCTAGGAATGTCTTCTATCAGGGTTTAGTGTCGGGTGTCGCGAAGGATACACTACGCGAAGTGCCTGGCATGTCGGAGGAGGAGTATTGCTCTTATTGGTATTGGGCACCAGGTGTCGATTATCTCAACAATTTACCTGGTGATTGGCTTGGAATCAGTTGCCTCTCAATGACGCGGCCTTCACATGGAGTCTGGCGGATTTACCAGATTGTAAACGCTGTGACCTTGGTTTAAAGGAGACGTCTGCGCACGCCTTCTACCATTGCTTTCAGGCTCGCCCTCTATGGGACCTTGTCTGCGAGTTGATTGTTCGTATCGCGCCGCCGCGTGAGCTCGTGCTGATTGATCGTGCATACGCCTGTGACATGTGTCTTCCCCGTTTTCGGGAATGAAGCGAATGGTATTTCTGTCGCTGCTGGCCACGGCTGGAATGGTGATATAGACGACGCGACTGGAGGAAGTATTGCGAGATGGCCGACTATCACATCAGGATCTGATCCGATATTTTGAGCATCACATCAAAATTAAGATTAGATCTGATTGGAAACATTTGACACCAACAGTCTTTAGCGAAAGGTGGGTAAATATGGCGAGCCTGATTCGCGTGAACGGGGCTAGCCTTGGTTTTCTCTTTTAGATCTACTAGTAACATCGGGGTGGATTCCTTTGGAACCCTCCCCTGGTTAAGGTAGTTCCTTTTTGTGTATCTAGTTAATGGGAATGAATGTAATTCCTAGAGTGTCCCCGGCATTGTCTCTTGTTATGATCCAGGTCGAGATTCCTATTTTCCCCAGTTTTCATTTTTGTCCCGTTTTATCTCGTCTGGGTCAGGATTATATTTTCCCCATCCATTTTATTTTCTCCTCTCCAATCCCTGTAAAAAGAGGGACTTTTGATTTTGTCCTACGGACAGAATACAGCGGCCTCTTGTTTTGTGGGTTGGTTGATTTTCTGTTTGTATCTTTTGTTAAAAAATTGTTTTGGGGAATTTATGTCATGCCTTTCTCAACATATTATTTCATGATATATTTTAAAACATATTTTGTATCTATTATTCATAATAAAATTTTTATGCTCATTTTTTTTTTTTTTTAGCTCCCTGGTATGTTTGAGGTATTTTGGTGTATGATGGATTGAATGATGATAGACACGTGCTTTTGGTAGATGAGAAAATTGTAAAGTATGTTTGGGTCGTGAGTCGGATTAGCTAGATATAGGATAGGTGCTGAAGACCAACCTGAGTTTTTGCGCCCCCTCTCAAATTGGCCTTTTGCCACAATTGTATTTATTACAATAAATAAAGAGAATTCCACGATCCTCTGAATAGCTGCATAGTATTTTATTACCTAAGGCTCTATACGATTTTGAATTCAGAATTTTCTATAGTGAACTGAAAACATGGAAAGAGAGCCCCGACTGTCTTATTTAACTCATTAATGGGTGTAAAAGAGCCATTTATACATTATCCAAGTGTATTTTATGAAAGCAAACATTGAAACTCGGTTCACTGGTTTATTATTCAAAACAAGCATTACACCACTAACAAATTTGGTAAACGAACGGCATCGACAGTGTAAATAAAAACAATACTTGCCCTTTTATTTTGTTTTCTAAGACGCGAAACTACAAAAAACATCTCTAAATAATATGGTCGCAATACCCATAAATAAATTAACCAAGATAAAGTTACTGAATTAAATTTTAAAAATTTCTATTACTTTCGTTTCACTAAAATTTTATTTTGATGAAAAGCAATACGCAGCACCTTCGAGCTATGTACACAGATTCCAGTATTATGAAAGAATTTTTCAAGTTCCTAAACTCATTAAAATCTAAGATATTTCAGTTAAATTATTGAGATACTTTATATAACATTTTACGCGTTATGCAACTAACCATTTGAAGTGACACATGAACTTCTGGTTTTTAACGTATAGCACCTTGACTACATGAATAACTATCCTTTTATTTTCTATATCAAAGAAAACCAAAAATCCTCCGCACTTACGTGGTTTAATGTGCTCAAAAACTAGTCTAACGACCTTCAATTAAATTTGTGTTCACTTTTATTTTTTCTCAGATTACCAATTCTACGATATTATTTACAGAACAAGCAATACCTTAAAACTCCCCTGATATAAAAATATGAATTTGAGACATTAAATCCAACAAACATTTTCTGATATCGTTGCAAAGAAGTTTACGAAGACAAAACACAAGTTAGCATAAAGAAAATGGGCTCTTTGTTTTCACTTCCTGCTAGTGGATACCTAAGAGCGTGAAACAGTGAAGCGATTCAAAAATTGAAAGGTAAACATAAAGTGGTAGTAAATTTATTACTCATTTTCTTCATTTGAGTTAACTTTGCTAGAAAATTTTACCATCTGTTTAAACAACCATGAAAATATTCATATTCCAGAGCAGTTCAAGTTTAGTCTCAATGCAACTATATATATATATATATATATATATATACACACACACACACATACACACACTTCAATGAATTTCCGGTACACTTATTTTCAGTAATGTGCCGAGCCGGCATTATTTACGTCAAATCAAATTAATAAAAGTACACGTGACTCTCGAAATGATCTCTGTAACAGCATCGATTTTATAAGCATTAAATTTGTGTCCCGCAAAAGGCCAACTAGCAGAGCCCTGTTAAATTAATCGGACAATATTTTAAAGTTAAAAAACTAAAATAAAATTAATATCAGATATTGAAATAGGTTACAATATTGCGACCCAAATCTTTTAGTATTAACAAAAAGAATATGAATTCTTATACACAAACGGAAATATTCATAAAAATTCACTTTCTATTTCTTCTCTAACTTTCCTTTTCTTGATTTATTTTCTCTTCCATCGTTATTTCATCTTTTTCCTTGTAGGGATTTTTTTCCAAAAATAAAGATAAGTGTTTTCAAATAATCAAATTTAAAAAATAAATAAAATCGTTTTTTTACCATCATTGCTAACTACCTGATAAGACATTGTTCTTTCAATGTCGAAACAATGTACAATTTTGTAGTAGTTGAGATTTTTTTCACATGTTCTAAGGTAATAATTGTAAATATTCATTTTTTCTTTTAAATTAATATTTTGAACGTTGCAATTTCATTCTTATTTGGATTACGTGTGTGTGTGTGAGAGAGAGAGAGAGAGAGAGAGAGAGAGAGAGAGAGAGAAAAATTATTCGTATGTTCATAAATATTCAAACTGACAATGAAGTAATAAACATCAATATTCATTGTTACACCATTCATTAGAAAGATAATTTCATAAAATACATTGTAATCATAACTACATTTTTAGTATTCAGGCTGACGTGTTTTCGAAAGTAAAATATTTTTGCCGAATACACTAGCCTAATTCCTTAAGTCAGTGGTATATCATATAATTAATACATTTTGTCTGTAAAAACGGCCAGTATGTGTACTGTGGTTACGTCGCATGTGTCTTTTCAATAAGACTTAAGGGCATTTTCTTTGCGAAAGTCTGCACACAGATGTTGGACACCGACATCTTTGGCATTAGGCCATATTCATAGTGTCCTCTCTGAGAAACGAATTAACTGTCAATTTCACTACAGGTCCTCCTGAGTCTATACATACTCAAATAACCCTCTTCCTTGTTCTCAGAAAAAAAAGATTATACCAATGCAATATGAATATCTACTTAGTAAGCCTTTCACACTCTCCACCCCAGGTGACTTTAAAATGTTCTTGGGGGAAAGATACAGTTTCATAGCTTAGCCCCTCTTACTTCCTCTAATGCAGCGATGTAGCACCTTTGTACATTTTGAAAGATAATGTTTCGTATAAACTGCAAAAATATATTGACCGTCTGAAATCCTTTATAAAGTGATCTCCAAATCACTAAAGTAGTTGAAAATTATTTTAACTATTCTGGGGAAATATAAAAAGCTTTAAGAAAAATAAGCTTTACAATATTTTATTGCAGTACCATGATGTGTGTGTGTGTAATTCATTAACGTTTTTTAAAGTGAACAAATTGAATAGCTGGACACGTGAATTGAATTTCAATATTAGAACTTAAAATCTTGATTTGTTTTAAAATTTTTCACTCTTCATTAGTGAAAGCGTCCATGCTTAGTTGTGCAGACCTGTTTTGGGAAGAAAACTAGACATTGCACTTTTCCCTGAAAGTAAATGATTATGGCAACACAAAGGGGGATTTCAGATGGATGCAAGTTTGGCTTTAATTGGATAATCTGCGTTAAAATCGTATATATATTCATGTAAAAATATACACGAAATGTGGCACAAGGCCAAAAGAAAACGTTGGGTAGAGCGTGGTCAACAGTTTCTATCGTAAAGCTAGCTAATTGCAATCACGACCCAATCATTCTAAATTATTTCTCCATTTACCACAAAAACTCTTCCTTTGTTTCATAATCCTACAAACACCATCATACTACAAATTCGCAGGGGTGGCTAAAAACGGAGTAACACCCATGAGATAAAAAAATATTTACAAATAATAATACTATAAAACAATTATAAAAATACAATGATACGGAAATGAGAGGGAGAGGGGATTAATAACCCAGATAATAAACTAAAATTCAAACAAACTTTCAAACTAAAATAAATGTTAGTAGGAACCGTCCTACTAACAAAATCAGAATGGCTACTGTATTCCGCCAAACGGCGAAATCAAGTAGCACACTCGCTAAGGAAGTGGGAAGTGATAAAATAAATAATGGAATGGGGAAAATCAGATCCTGACCCAGTCAAGATGAAAAACAGGACCAAAAACGAACTGGTGAGGCTGGGAATCTTGACTTGAATCATAACAATAGATAAAGGCCGGGAACAGGTTAGAAACACATTCATTCACATTAACTAGGTACACAAAAAGGTCTAACACAACTAGGGAGGTGTTCACGGGAAACCGCCCCGTTATGGCCATGAAGGGACTTAAAAAAAAAATCAAGACTGGCCCCAGCCATGCAAACCAGGCTCGCTATATTTACCCATTTTTGCTTAAATTTGTCTTCATCAAGCGCGTTCTATCAGATCTGATCATCTTAAGCTGATATTTAAAGAATCCAATCAGAGGCTGATAAGAATAACGCGCTTGTCGCAAGATTCCCTCCATTCACGTCGTCCATAACATCATTCAAGCTACGGCCTGCAACGTGAGAAACACCATACGTTTCACACCAGAATACGGGGGTGACATTACCACACGCGTAAGCGAGAGCAATGCGTAAAAGAAGATCGGGCGCGATACTAGCTGTCAACTCGTCGATATAGTCCCAAAAGCGGCGCACCTGAGGATTTTGATAAAAGGCGTGCGTAGCTGTTTCTTTTAAACCTTTGACATTCGGGCATATCTGCCCCGCCCCGTTTAAAGACACTGTCATTGAGAGATAGTACGTTCCGAATCAATCGCCAACTAAGCGAAATCTCAGTGTTGCTGAGGTAATTTGCCGCTGGCGCCCAAAACCAAAACGAGTAGGACTCATCCACCGACAAGCCGAGCCGATCACGTAGAGGGTCCTTTGTCGCTCACCCCACTCCAGTAATACACGATACAAGAAAATCCAAGGCAAAGAATGGTCAGTGGACCGAGGAATAGCCCGCAAAGCACGTCGACATTCGAGTAAAAATTCCGATTGATTTCGGGGCCTACGACGGCGCTCAGCCCGCGAAACGGGCAAAGGGATAATAAAGCACGGGAAAGCATCCCTGATATTCCTCTCCAAAATCGAATTCTCTGTCAAGATGTGTGGGAAAGCCAACCTCAAGGCGTGTCGGTGATTCGCCACGTGTGGAATTCCCAGACACCTTGTGACGACGTTTAGTGGAGACTACTTTGTTGACCAGATTATTGCATCTTAACACAAGAAGCCGGACAATAAGCGCTTGATAGCCTTCCAACGGTCTCTACAAAGAAAGAGTACCGACAACCGGTAAAGGACAAGAGGAAAGATGTATCTAACACACACCTTAGCCCTGCCCTTCACGGACAACCGCCGCCGAAGAAAAGTCGCGCCCGACGCTCCAACCTTTGACAGTACCTCCGACCAATTTTTCTCTAACTGAAGATCCGGCCCTAACCACCCTCTAAGAATGCGGACGGGTCCATCAGTACAATTAAAGAGCCCCAGGAAATCAACGCTCTTCCATGCTTTTAACTGCAATCCGAAAGATTGTCGCTGTTAATTTTGACCATTGTCACTTTTTCGTACTGCTGAAGAACCTTCTGTACTACCTCAATATCGTCCCGGGACGACACTGAAAACCCTGCCTCGAGCTCCACCAGGAAAGGCGATTCCACGTAGGGCCGGACTTTAGCCGGCGAAAGTAAAGGCGACAGCGAGCAACCCTGACGAACCGACGGAGACAGCGCAAAACCGCCCGACCGCTTTGCGTTAGCCTTTACCACAGCACTGAGGGAGCGATACAATAGGCTGATCAACTAGCAGAAGTCGACTTTGAATCTAGCGGACTGCAGGACAGCTGCCAGATACTGACAGTAGACCCTATCAAATGCCTTGGCCTGATCCAATTTGATCAGCGCGGTTTGCTCGTAGTCTTCTCCACCGTGCGGATCTAGTGCAAGTTGCTCTGAATTGTTCGGTCCCTCACAGAACAAGTCTGTTTACGTCCCAACAGAAACTCAGCAACTATCTACAACGCTCCGTCATGAATGGCCAAAGTCTTTAACTCTGTGTTTAGTAGAGTTATGGGCCTGTCATCATCTAAACCCCCAATATCCTTGACCTTTTCAACAGTGGGTTCACACTCCTGTCGGGCACGGAACCCTGCTGAAACAAGTTGTTGAAGAACACTGTCAAAATCAGTACAAAGATAGGCAAAAGCCTCAATTACAATTCATACGGTAGACCATAAAGTCACGGAGACTTGCACATGCCGACCCTCTTCAATGCCAATTGAATTTCGCCCTCCTTGATCTCTCCCTCGCAGCTAGCTACTTCAGTCATCCTAAACCAAGGAAATGCAGCTAAATAGCTACGAATCTCTTCATGGACACCAGGCTCCTTAGTAAATCGGTCCTCGAAATGCCGCCAAACGTCTCCCACATCTCGTGGGTCGGCCTCAGATTACGCCACTCCGAGGTCTTTCGAATATAGTGATCGGCACCTCGACGGATTTCTTCCTTGCGCAATTCTGAGCCCATGTTCCCAGCTTAGTTAGACATCTCATTTAATTTCCTGACTCTGGCACCGCTTGCTAGCTAACCGGTCTAAAGCCTGCCTAGCTAAAGTTATCTCTAAGGGAACCCCTTTTCTCTGCCCGGGACAGATTATCTTTAAGTGTCTTAACCTTGTTATCCTTAGCTAGGGCGAGTCGACGGCTATAGTCAACGGTGAAAGACCTAATACTATCCTTAAGCCTCTCCCACTAATTCCCGCGTCACAAATCTAGTTAGCAGTTGCCTGAAGTCCTGCTTTTCCAGTAACGACACGTTGAACTTCCAGTGTCTAGCCAACCTAGGCCTACCGTCTAACGCCACCTAGGCACAAACGAGTTTGTGGTCAGAGTAGCCTAACCAGTGGAACGTGGAACATTCTAAAATATCTGAATTGACTCTTCTCACTAACATTCCATTCCGATAGCTAACTACCTTGGTAGACGGCCAATTAAGTGCTCACGTCCACATTCCCCCCCCCCACGAAAGAGTGAACGAACCGGAATCTATCGACCAGCTCAAACTCGTCGATCAGATTAACGAGGCTACGATCCCTCGACCTCCACACCCCCTATCTAACTTGGGGTCCAGGATGGCATTCTAGTCCCCTACTAAAACTAGAGAATGCGGTAAAATCGTAAGCAGCACTTAAAATACAGTATAAATACGTCACAAAAACAATTCAACGCTGGTTTGAAGCTTACAATACAAACATTCTATGAACGACATTTCATGGGTTTTGAAAACGTATATGTTAACTGCAGGCACATTACGTTTCGTAAAGTCTTTAAAGTACGCCGAGGTAGAAAAGTATTAATGTATATGTGTTCAGTCCATCAATTAACTTTTCAGTAAAATAAAGTTGAAAGTAACTGGAAAATGAGTGTGCTTGTCAACTGACCAGGGAGGAGTTTTTCATAGAATAGATTCGTGTATTTGAGAAGCGTTTATTCTGAGTTCGTTGAAAATGTTTTCTATGCTGATACCAATACGTCTAATAGCATTTTACTTTAAATTGTATAATTCTTTATATTTAACAACACAATTGTATGTGAATTATTTGCGTATGAACAACGTTTGATGTAATATTGTAATGCAAGTTTATGTTGTCTTCATGCTGAAGTGGTTCATGTGTTTCAGCGTATAACCGTTCAATTGAGGACGTACTGTAGGCTTCTAGAAAGAGTCGCAGAAGTTCTCTCACTTATGATTTCCTTGCCGCACTACAGATGAATCATCCATAATTCAAATTTGATCTAGCCAATACCCAACACAGTTTTAGTAGCGTATATCTGTTATCTCCCCAGTCTTTGTAAGAGATCATTGCGTAGTTGTATTGAATTTCTCTAGAAGATATTTTATATGTACTACAAAGGATAATTTGTTTTGTCAGGATTATTCATATTATTATTATTTATTGATCTAATGCAACCACTTTTCTTAATTCAGGATTATGGTGCATCTTTCAAAGTTGGCATTGTTTTTTTTTATCCGAACGAACTGAATCTATTTTTGTGGCCCACTTGCTTAATTAATTGAGAAAATGATGTTCAATTTTATGGATATTTTTCTATCTATAACAAAAAAAAAAATCATAGATATCCAGAAAACTGTCAATTTTATGGTTCACGCATTTAATTATATTATTTATTTTGACGTTAATGGGTGTTACTGATAATATGCTACCTTGAGGAACACCAATTTCATGCTCATATAGATTTGAGAGTGTGGTATCGACACAAACATTATAGTAATGATTTGTCGGATAGTTATTGGTAAAAACTGTAAATGTTTTTTTTTAGACATTTAATGAAAGAATTTCTGATGAAAACTTGTCTAACCAAGTGATCACTTGGGCATTCGTTCTTTCAGAAACCATATTGGGAATGCATAGTTTTGTTATTAACTTTAAGAAACCAGCTAAGCCTGTTATCAACAATTATTTTAAAACTTTGCGCAAGCAACCCATAAGTGTGATTAGACTATAGTTTGAGAGATGTTCTAAGTCCTTTCCAGGTTTTGTGTTTGATATTACTGTAGCTTGTTTCCAGAAACTGGGAATATTACCACTGACCCATATATTTTTGAAACGTTTGAGTGGGTAATTAATGGAAATATTTGCTGTATTTTTTAAAGAACTGCTGTGATCGGCTTTTTTGTTTTTTTTTAAATAGAATCTAACAATTCTATAAGCAAAAGCCTGGTTGGAAGTTTTCTCATTCTTAGGGAAGAAATTTAATTTTTTTCTTCTCTTCATTTATTTTGATATTCTAAAATCGTTTACAAGAATTATTAAAGAAAGTTTTGTTATAATAAAATAGCAATAAATCTCTCAATGGAGTGCTTCTATTTTTCCGGACGATTTTACGAATCATATTCCATAATGTTTCGGTTTCGGTGTTAGAATTAATATTAGACAATTTTTCTATGGGGATTGCTTGGATTTTTCATTATGCTGCGTGCTTTGATTTTTTTTTTATTTTGTAGATATTCAAATTTTCTTGGGTGGGATATATTTTAAAATTACTTAGAGCCGCACGACGCAATCTAATCCTTTTTTTAACTAATCGTTAAACCAAGGTCTATCATATTTATCAGGTTTAGATATCAATTTTACTGTATATATTGTTCCGCAATACTAAGTGCTTTTTATCTTTTTCTTACATAAATCATGTGCTCTGCCTTGACGACACTGGCTCCTAGTTTAAGTTTTAGAATACATGTTTTTAAATTCTTTCTAATTAGTTTTAAGTTTTCAATATGATATTCGTTAATCTGGAAAAGATCCAGAGTTTTCCAAAATAACTGGGAAGTGAGCTCACTTGCTGTATATGGGTGGAGATGGGTCTCTGACTTGTCACTGCAAAGACATTGTTCCTTTCTTATACGCTATTGATCTGGTTAGTATTTTTGCAAACTCATAATATTATAGCTATTATAATCTTCCGTGGTTTTAGAACCTGCTTCAGTAGTTTATCTAATTCAGTTCCTTCTATAAGATCATTAAGAAGAATTTAAACCGAGCACTGGTGATGTTTTATATAGTGAGGCTCTAATGGACACTTTAATCGTATATTAAAGTCAATTTTGCTCTGAAAACCATCATCTTTCTTTTTACAGATCTATAACCTGAAGCTGTTTTCACTATTTCTAATAAAATTGTATTTTTAATCAGTTTTAATATCTATATTTTCATTGTTCTTTTTCATATGTATTTGCAGTGACAATTTTTTTGAAACAGCTGATTGCAGGACATAAATGTGCAATAAATAAAAGTAATTCCTTTCGATTTCATTTCGCCCCATCTTGTATTCCATTGTTTTTTTTAACTTTTCGGTTTTTGTTGGCATATCTAAGTTTTAATTTTTCTAGTTTTTTGTTTTTGTTTTTAAATGATTTTTTTTCTTGCTGGGATCTTTTTTATTTCTGACTGACTAGTATTTTCTTGATTTTATGTGATCTATTTTTTTTTCTTTTTTACTAGTTTGCGCGCTTTCTTTATTGCATATTCTTTTGTTGGAAGATCTTTCCCTCTGGTTTATAGGTGAGAAATCAACTTTTGTTGGAAGATCTTTCCCTCTGGTTTATAGGTGAGAAATCAACTTTTGTTGGAAGATCTTTCCCTCTGGTTTATAGGTGAGAAATCAACTTTTGTTGGAAGATCTTTCCCTCTGGTTTATAGGTGAGAAATCAACTTTTGTTGGAAGATCTTTCCCTCTGGTTTATAGGTGAGAAATCAACTTTTGTTGGAAGATCTTTCCCTCTGGTTTATAGGTGAGAAATCAACTTTTGTTGGAAGATCTTTCCCTCTGGTTTATAGGTGAGAAATCAACTTTTGTTGGAAGATCTTTCCCTCTGGTTTATAGGTGAGAAATCAACTTGATCAAAAGGTGTGAGATGATTAATATTGTTAATTATCAGAAATATTTTTGTGTTGCTGTGTTTTGGTTACATTTGCATAATTTATTCTAATACTTTGTCTAGTGTTTTCAGCAATTCTTCTGACTTCAGGCAAGTTATATTCCTCAGATATTAAATCCATTTTTGTCAGGCTTTACATAGTACGCAAAGCGGTTCTCATCAAAATTTATGCATTGTATGAAACCATTGTAATCAAATTCCTAATTATCTCTACTGCTGGATTTTGGACATACGGAGATTATCGTACATCTATCTTAATAATGGCCAAATATTTGGCAATTTTGACCTAGTAAATGCCTGGGAACATAAGTTTCCGCTATTTCATTTGGTGGGTTGAGTGTGATAAATTTTTTTGTAGATGTATTAGTTTTTATAGTTTAGCTATTTTTTTATAAGAGTACTTTGAAAGAATATTATGTTTTCAGTTATAAATCGTAATGATTTTCTAATAAGAGTTTCTTTGGTCAAGTACGGAAGTTACTATGCAATTCTGATTATCAGAACTTTGTTCAAATGTGTTTTTTCATTTTCTTTGTTCCCATATTATATTTTTCTTTCATCACCGTTGCTCCTCAAATCCCTCGAAGAGATTTGAGTAGAAGTTTATTTGTCGATGCAACTCAGAGATACAAAAAATGATTACGCAAGCTAAGTATTTTATGTAGTCATCAATAATTTATTCATCTGCACATTTGAAATTGAAAAATTAATTTTTGATGATACATTTTAATTATAATATGATTGATCCTTTCCACCAGCTCCTAGTACCAATTTAATTAAATTTGATTGGTGCGCGTGTGACACTATCACCCGCTGGTATATTTCTTTTGTTTGGTTTAATACAACGGAGAGAGAAATTATTAGTAGTATTATTAGTTGTGCTCTACTGTAATTCGCGATGTGAGCTTATCTAAGAAAACTATTTTAATACTATCATGTACTTGTGAAATCCGGGGAAAAGAAAAATTAGCTATTTTAATACTATCATGTACTTGTAAAATCCGGGGAAAAGAAAAATTAGCTATTTTAATACTATCATGTACTTGTAAAATCCGCGGAAAAGAAAAATTAGCTATTTTAATGCTATCATTTATTTTATATAAAGATATTCTTCGTAACTCTCCAGGCAAGTTTATTTTTAAACACTAGTGTACACTAGTGTCCAGTCTGGTTCTGGTGGAAAGACAACTACTGAAATTGCGCAACGCGACTTTCTGAGATCAATTCACAACGTGAGCAGTGGTCCATTGTTGCAACAGACGTCTTGAAAACCAGCTTTTGTGACGAGATAATCACGACCAGCAACAGCGACCAAACCAACCGGTCAGCCGGGTAGCAGTGCCACAACTGGTGCCGTCACGACTGTCGACAAGAACAAGCGGAACGAACGAGCCGGCCTGGGCGAGAGTGTTACATGTGTATGAAATTGATTTCGGTGTGTTGAATATTACTAGGGCTTGACATGGCTAACCGATTGATCAAACTCCTGCCTCTTTGAGCCCCCGTCTAGCCTAAGTCACGGCCAAAATAGTGGGTTAGAATTCAGACATATCCTACTTAACACCTAAAGTTCTAACATACCAAGTTTTCTCTTTGGGATATTCTTACCTCCCTGCAGAAGTACAGCCGGCATATTCTGAAGTTCCAGCCAACATGTTGGCATACTTATATATTAAGTTTCTTTTTCTTGTTGAAAGGTTTTATCTTTTTTCAAAGAAATAATTGCATTTGTTTTATATTTAATCTTTCAGCAAATTGAAAATGCTTTCATTAAGTGTATTCAGTAGAACTGGATAAATATTAGCTCGAAAATAATTAACAATTAAATCTAGTGTAAGAAACCATTTCAAGATGTAACGTTTTGAGTCATCTAAAAAATGCATAATCAGACATTATTCTGACTGAATATTACATTTTTAGAACTAAATCTGAATCCTTACAATTTTTATCTTCAGTTGGCGGAACAGAGAAAGTATGTACGAACCTATCTTTTCGTTCTCCAAAAATCGGTTTCCTTTTCAAACTCACTACATACAGAACATATGTTTGTATTGCAGTAATCTACACGCGATTTCAAAGTTGGCGCATTCATAAACAATAGGCTATTTCCAGTGTGAAGGAAGGTACAAATCAAATCAGCTTTCACATCTAAGTGCAAATGTTTTCCAACGAAGAATTACATATTTTGAAAACAATATGAAACTCGCCGGTTTTATCAAACACCGCAAATTGCTTCAAAATAAAATAAAACTAAAGAAAAGCAAGTCCCATACTAGAACAGATTTCTGAGATCAATACTTTCATCTGGATGGCATTCATTGTGTCAAACTAGTTCAGAAATATTTGTCAGCTAAATAAAACTGATTTCTCTTATCAATGGTTAGATTAATTTGAGCGAGAGACCCATCCTTCTTTCAACTTTGTGAACTGGTGCTACGCGATCACAGATAAAGAACTGAACAAAAAAGTCTCGTGAATCTCCTGACTATTCAAAATCGTGTCTATCTTGCTTTACTAAACTCAGTTAGCTATCTTTTCTTTCTCTACAACTCCCACTTCAGATATTTACTTGCTAGACAGTATCTCTGATAATACAGATAAGGCTCTCTTTTCTCTCACCTGATCGTTAACATATTTGTGTTCGGTGACTTTAATGTCTACCATGCCAGGTGGCTGAAAAACTGTCACTGATATTACTGGCATACATACCATGAACTTTGCGAATAGTCTCTCATGCCAGTATCCCTGCAGGACAAGTTTCTCTGCTTCACTTCAATCTCTGACTCCTGCCATGCCAGGCATCTTTGTCATCTTGAAAACTTCGATCATGCTGTGGTTTCTGTTAATATTGCTCTCCCCTTTTCCAGGAACCTCTTACTGCTACCAAAGAGAGGACTTACTGTTCTCTTACAGCTACAAAAGAGATTCTTTTTCTGTGTGACATCCATTGAAAAAAAAAAAAAAAGGTTTACTTTTCCCACCACTGAAGATTGCACCTTTGAGTTTTCCTCAGTGAAACCTAGCATTGATGCGTTCAACCCAGCCAGAAAGTTCCAATTTAAGCCTCAGTCATCTCTTCAAATGTGTGCGGAACAACAGCAAATCCTTCATTAATTAATGAATTTGAAGTCTTCACAGACAGCAGAAAAGACTGATTGCTTTACTCACATTCTCTAATTCCACATTTGACTCGTCTGGAGTATCTGCAGCCGACTTCCCACCTACAAATGAGGCTCAATATAGTGACGTATACATAAGCCCCTCGCTGGTCTAACAACATTTCAAAGCTTGACACCCATAAGCCAAGCAGAGGTGATAGAATCCCAGTCATCCTCTTGAAGAAATGCGCCCTTGAAACGTGTTCTCTCCCAACTCTACAACTACTCTGTGCTTCTTGCTTTCATGCATACTAGACATCCCTATCTGTGTTTCCTGTTTTTAAGAACTGTAGAACCTTTGGACTTCTAATTATTGCCCTATTAGAATTCTACTAATTTTTGCCAAAGTGTTAGAGGCTATTAAGGCTGAAGTGGCTCAGAATTTCACAGCCCACATCCTATTCTGCCACAAACAGTACAGCTTCCGCGTTGCCAGATCTGTCGCTGAGATGATTACAACCATCACCAAATACTTTTGTCTTTTGCATTTGAGATTTTTTTAGCAATATACAAAAGGGATTAAATAAATGCAAACGACATTACTATTTCTGTCAGCAGTTATAAAATTTATTAAAAATTGAAACGAAGACTAAATTCCGATATTTTACTACACAATCTGACCAGATATCCTACTAAAATAAAACATCTCTCAGCAAATTAACATGAAAGTAAAAAGGTTCGTAACGCTACTTAAAACAATATTTCTGACTAGCCGTATGTACACAGACAATTACAGTCAACCTTAACTCATCTGCGATATCAAACAGGCATTCAAGTATATTGAAGTTAAGTATTCTTTGTTTTCTCACTTCATCTTAAGAATGATTTTATTAAAACCTTTCGAACGAATAGCATTTTGAATGATTTACCACAATAATGGTCGCCATTCCAATTAAAATCTACAACGTCTTCATATTAGAGATAGTGATATTTTGATATATGCAAGTTGTAATTCGAAACAATTACATTTTATCCCAATAAATGCATTGTAAATGAAATTTTGCATCATATGTGACAGTCCTAAGGTTTTCCGAGAGATCTTCAATTAATTTCTGATCAGGTTCGATACTACTTAAACAGAATCTGGTACTTTACGTGTGATTTGAATTTGTTAATTCACCGATAAGAGGTACGTACCCAGCATAAGATTGATATTCAAAATCAAAACAATCTTGTTTTTGCTTTGCATGCTAACCAGAACTTTCAAGTGGGGCGCCCAACCATAGAAACATTAACTCCAGATTAATGAAAATAAAAGAATAGTTCAGCACTATAAAAAATTGCACACCTTTGAGAAAATGTAAAAAAATAATGACAGCAAAATTTTAATCAACAGGAATATATGAAACCAATGTTAATGATCCTAGTAGAAAAAGTACATAAATAATTTTATTTAATTTTGCTTAGCATTATATTTGTGTTCTTTTCCCCATAACGCCAGTTAATTAGGGAAACAACAATATATCTTATATATTATATTTAGTCTCAATCTTGTTTATAAAAAGATAATGTGATTGTCACGTGATTTGAATATTTCATACTAATCTGATGTTCTTTCGTACATAACATCACACCCAATCAAAAAGACATGTTAATGTAATATCCCGTTATTATTATAACGGGATATTAAATATTATATTACTAATATATTTAGGTTTGTAGTAATTTGGTCTTATATTTTTGTTGTATATTAGCTTTCTTAAATTTATTTAAAAATATTTTTTAAAATTCAATTGAAAAGAACTTTCGAGTTATCACTTATCAAAGGAAAGTTGAAATGATTAATCGAAATTGCTTAATGAAAAAATACTTTTAAAATATTACAGGACTATAAAAGTTTATCAAATTTCACATCTGGATTCGTGTCATCTCTGGCTTCCATATTTCAGATTCTTTAATATATTAATTTCCATGCATTTCTGATAAAAAAAATCAAAGCTGTTTCCAATAGCCTCGTCAATAGTTTGGAAGGTAACCTTTTCTATTTCGTAGCAAATCTGCTTCATAAGGCAGCAGATTTTTCTAGACTGTCTGCTTCCTTGTAAAGCGACGAAGATATGTGTTTCCGTTGTATGAACTAATAGGAAAAAAAGAAATATTATTATGGAGTGAGAGTAGCTTAAACAAGACCAATCAAGACAGTAAATAACGACTAACATTGAATATAGATTATTAAGGAACAATGTTTGCTGAAAAGAATGATATCAAAAGAGTGTTCCATAGACGAGAAGTGTGAGGAGAAGTACCAGCGTATAACCTACGGTTGCATCTACCCAATGCAATTTATGGATTAAAAATATCATTAATCAATGGTGAAAGTTTAGTTTTTTTTCTCTGCAGGTGCAACAAGTGTTTAGTATTTTACCAATAAAAATCTTTATAAAATTGTTTTATTTTGTCAGTATGTTTAAGTTAGTCAAACTAACGTCGCCTACTGCATGGATTGAACCGTGGAAGATTTTCTTCGGAAAGTCATTACTAACAGCGTTACTAATTTTCTTGCTGAAAGCCATGACTCAACAATATCAACGTTAACAAGGGCATGATTTATAACCGAAAGAAAAAGAAAACATTTTCTACGAACAGCTGAACCACTTAGCATCAAGTTTTTTTTTATCCCGGAGTTATTCATATGTATTTTATGGCAAGGTTTTTACACAATCATTCCAGGAAAATAAAAAGCAAAATATATAGTAAGAAATCAACTAAAACAAAACGCTCTTAATGGCAACTAAGAAGCAGAACTATTGTTTGAGCCAAACATTAAGTACTTAAAAAAAAAGAAGTCATTCATAACTCCACTTAGCTAACAATGAAGTATTCAATTCTGATAAAAGTATAAGTTCGATTTCGTTGGTGGTTTAGAGATCTTAATCTATTTTATCGTATAATAATCAGGAAGAACAATATAAAACAGAAATTGATGAAAGAACATATTTACCAATCTATCCATTAATCTAAAAAAAAAACGAAGAGGAAATCTTAGAGGTAAACAACATACTAAACAAGTCCCGATTGAGAAAATAACATCACTCAATAAATCCCTGGCCTAACTAATAAAACAACTTTTAGGAAAAATTAAACTTCATTCATCAACAGTCTCCTTCTAGGGGAATTTTAATGCTTCTCTAACAATTCGACGCCTTTTTGTAGAACGATTTGTCTTTGGTCTCAAAAAACGCCTCCGATATCACTTCATTGAAGCCAAATCTCTTTCTGTGGAGCATTATTTTGAGGTCTGCAAACAGCCAGCAGTTGCTGAGAACCAGATCTGGAGACGAAGGTGAATGCGGAAGCAGTTCTATATGCTATTCATCTAGTTTTGTCATCATTGCTGTCGACTGGTGACACATTGCTTTGTGTTGGTAAAAGATCAATGTTTTCTCCATTTATGGCCGTCTTTGTTATTTCTTCCTTCAAACGTACTGATCAATGTGATACTTGCTATTGATGGTTCTTCCTTTCTTAAGGTAATCTATGACCAAAATACGTTGCGCATCCCAAAGTTCAGTTCAGTTAAGTGCCATACGTGATACAACTTGGGCGATTATGTCATGAAAGAGACAAGACTGACTGGGCAGAAGATTATCCCGCAGTAGGTTGCCATTACTTTCTGTGGCAGACTGGTTGCCAACCAAAGATATAGAACCCAATCTGTTGGTTTTTAATCCATAACTGGAGAGAATAAGTCAGTTATTACTTTTCCCAAGGGTATTTGTTCGTAACAACGCCAAGACCTTTCCTGCTGATGTGTGTATTTGGTCGCTTTGGACGGCTTTCACCTGCTGCTCTCTACTTAGCTGACTGCCGATTTGACTCCAGAGTGAGATGGTGGATGGATGTTTTATCTATTGTCAACATATTTCCGCAAAGTTTCCATGTGGCGTTGAAACAGTTGCAAACAACATTCTGAATCGTCGACTCATTGTTGTTTTTGATCAACTGTGAGCGAACGCGACACCACTTTGAACACAGCTTCCTCATTGACTGGTGTTCATACAAAAATGGTGAATACACTGCTTTCTGATATGTTCAACTTCTCTGCTATCACACACAACTTTAATTTACGATCGGCCAAAACGGGTTTTTGGACTTTTACACCTTTTCCGAGACAAATGCCGATTTGGGGTGACCTAAGCGTTCAGCAAAATTTGTCTCTACGGCCGCTTTTATAGACAACATACCACATCCTAACCTGTTTCCTATGGAGCAGAGTCTGAATAACACTTATCAACTGTTGCTTTCACAATATTTTTCCGCATAAGAAAACAATGCTTTTTCAACACACGAAATTCGGATTTTTTCCATTGTTTTAAAAATTTGCAACAATAGCTTCACTTAAATAACTAATTTATAAAGTAATAATCCGATTGAACCCAAAACTTTACATGCTTTTTTAAGGTTAGTACTTCAGAAAATTATATGGATTTTTTTTTATTATTGGCGCCATCTATATGTCAGGCTCTGGACATACTAAATGTGTTTTCTGTACTTGAAATATCGTTTTAAGTCGAGTGATGCTGATAAAGAGAAACGCAGAGCCACATGAAATCTATTTCTGTGCCAAACTTGGTCTGGCTTTTCATCCATTGCTCCTCGAACTCGTTCATTAACATTTTTCTGACAGACATTTACAGTTTTCTATTATGCGATTTGTGGCGGTTTTAAACTACTTATATCTCACTTGATGCTACTTGAGAATTTAATAGCCGACGAATTTCGCAGATAGAACGTTTATTATATATCACTAAGAAGAGTCATTAACATATCGCACATTGTTTAGACGCTGGAACCATTGTATTTATGTTGTAAACAACGGTTCTGACACGTATTTGGCGTAATCAGTGTGAAAAAGGGAAAGTCTTACATACCAAAAAAAAAAATATATACATAAATAAAATACAAACAAACAGGCAATAGAAAATGTTGTTCAATGTAACCATTGGTATAGTCTATTTGTGCGTCGTTAAATACAACTTGATTGGTGATTCCAAAACAAACCAGTGAAACGCTCGACAACCCATTTTGCTACTGCCTCGCTCGAGATAAACATCCTTTTGTTTCAATAAAAAATAAAATAAAATGAAATATAAAAATTAAAAATACGTATATCCAATTATTACTTAAATATTTTTCGCAAAGTTTCTCTCGACAAGTTAATTATTTGTTTTGGCGGATTATCAAATCTGTAGTTTATTTAAAAGCCAGATAATATTTTCGGACTATAATAACTTATTTTAAGGTAATGTTTTAGCGATATAAGTCCTAACCCACACCAGGGGGAGAAGATGGCTTCGTATCTTTACGAAAGGTATTTAGGCGGTTGTTTATATAATGACCCCAATATGAATTGAATCTCAGCCCTGCAATTAACATTTCCGAAATATTATCCATTATACAACACAATTATCGAATTTGTTTAGTGGAAAGTAAATCTGGCGTTGGTTTTGTAGCTGAAGGAAAGGAATGGCTATTGATAGGAAATCTCCTTTTATCGCTGCTGGTGGTCTTGGTTACATTAGCATATCTTGAGGCCCATTCACATTACCAGTCAAGTCGGATCAGCCTGCATTTCTGAAAACGACGTTGGTATTATAGTCAGTGATAAAGAATGGCTTCTGTGAAAGAAAAAATGCGTGGGCCTTTTCTGGGTTGTCAGAAAATCTATTTTATGACGGTATATTTGGACTGTATTCTGGAAGCGGACGTGATGTGCTGGATGAAATTAACACTTGTTTTTGTCATGAGCTGTAAATGTTAAAATGGGCAGCTCAGTCTGAGCTAAAGAAGAGAGCGTGGGTAGTGTACAACAGTACGATTGAAAATTCAGCAAGAAATACACCCCAACGTATTAAACACAACAGAATGAGCGATGGAAAAATATAAAATCCATTGTTACTTATTACAAATCATATTTACTACCACACCTGTTTCAACAGTCTTCAAATAACTAAATTCTTTCAATAAACAGAATCTACTAACATTCGTCGCAACAGTATTTTTTGAGTTTTGTTTAACGGCATATCAACCTCTGCGGGTTATTTAATGCCAAAAACGTAGGGTTTTAAGATGCTTTTTTTAATGTTCGGTTATAGTGAGACGGTTGGTTTAGCCAAATTTTAATGAAAATAAAATTATTATTATTATTTTTGTTTAGAGAACTGAAGATATCTTCGAATTTTTCTTCTAAAATGTATTGCTGGTAATATTTACTTAAAAATGTATACGGGTAATTTTTTTCTTCAAATATGTATATTTCTCTATAAAAGTCTATTTTTATGTAATTATTTCTAAAAAAGTGCATTTTTCTTTACTTTCATTGTGTTTTGACCCCAGTTTGGGGTTTAACTATTTGCCCATAGTTGGGACCTAACAGGTTAACACCTGTTAGGTCCCAACTATGGGCAAATAGAGTGTAACCGGGTCAGAGTGTAACTGGAAACAACAACAATTAAGAGGTGGTTCCATGCTCCTCATAACCTACCAATCACAGGCCTTGCTGCGGATGTAGTTTATTGTCATAAGCAGGACCATGGTAACAGTAAAGAGCAAATCATATAGCAAGCTTGAAGAAAAGTATGTGATCATTTGAGCGACGCCTACCCGGAAGGTTTTCCGTAAACAAAATCGATATAAAATATTTTTATCTAAGACAAAACATCGAAAGGAAAAGATGATGGTTCAAGTCTCAGGAGATTATTCTTAATTTCATTTCCCCAAAAGATTTTTAGCACGTACAGGTTTGATAGAAAAACACCAGCTTTTTGGGGAAAAAAAAAATCAACTAGAGAAATAAGATGAAAGCTTTTAATAAAACAAATATTCCCCGCTTCATTTCATTGAGCGTTAATCCTACGGAAGTCATAAATCCAATAATATCACAATTGAGTTCTATTATCCATGGTACAGTTTTGACACTTCTATACTTATTTTCCGTTGTTACTTGTATGTTGAAAACAATCAAAAGTTTCATGATGATTAGAGATTTAAGAGAAGCCACAAAATATTCTATCTGGTTTGAAAGAATTTCACTTTTTTAATTTTAGTTTTGTTTTGGAGTTGGATGTGCAAGTACCATTATTCCCAACTCAGAAAAATAAATTCGGGTGCTGGGTAAATTTCAGCTAAATACGACGTTTACTTCACGCTATCAACATTAGAAATATCTACCTTTTCTTAACTTAGTAATATCGTCAGATAAACAGCACTTTAGTCTTAAGGAAACTAGTAACAAAATAGCTAATTTAAATATTAACGAAAAAGAAGCATTATAGCTTGCATTCTGAATGTAATAAGATGCAAACAATTATAAAATAAATAAGCATAATAAGCTAAGGATAGAGTAGCAATTTTCTTCAACGTCTAAATATCTATTAACGTAACTTTTAATTTGACTACGCATATAGAACTAGAATTCATTTTATTTTTAAATCCTTAGACAGATAATTTCTGTCAAGTTATATCTACCAAGAATCTTTGAAGATAAACATAAAATCTCATATAAATACATTTAAGAGGGAATATTCAATTACATATAAAATATTTAAAAATAGCATCAATGTTGTCAGCTTCAGTAATTACTGGACTCGTTCGAATTAATTTGTTAACTTTGTTTTCCGATTTGCTTGTTGATGACACTTATCTTTAAATGTTCGATAAGATTGCATTATGAATTCTGAGTCTGATTTTCAACTTGTAAAATAAATCTGCTTGGAGGTATTCTGCAGCATTCTTTAGTTTAATGTTGCAGCTGAAATTCCATCGAATGAAGTTAATTTAACAGAAATTCAAACCTTTACATTTTATGGAATTCTCTCCATGAAACCTACTTTCAAAATTCTCGCTTAATTATGAATAGATGAAAGACAATCGATTCATTATTAATGTTCTAAAACCAAAAACTCAATATCATTTAACTGTTTTCAAATAATTTTATCAAAAGAAAACCCTTCTGAGCCAGGCAGATATTTTAGTAGTAATCACAAAGCATCAGTTATATTAAGATTCTATAGATGTAACTCAGTTTACCTTTAAATCGATTGCACTTATGATACAAAAGAAAACACATGGTTTCGGCCCAGTATAAAGTGTCTACGTAGGTATATATGAATTATGTATCCTTTTTATTAATCATATGAGAAGGATTTATTTTACATTCTTTAAAAATATTAATCATGATCATAAATACAACATTTTTGATTATTTAAGCACCAAGATAATTTAAACGTAGTGCGATTGTCTAAATAGGCTTTCATTTTATTTGAGGCTCTACATCACTACAGTTTAAGAAACATTTTACATATCTCCAAAAGAAAAATGTAGATACACATTATTTGTGGATGGGTGAATGCCTCACCCAACATTTTAACATAAATAATGATTCGTGGCTAGAGTGAACTAATTAGTTATAATTAAGATTATAGGGACACAGGAAGTTAAAGAAACTATAATTGATAAAGGATTTCAAATTGAAATTGGAAAAAAGTCAAAACCTGTTAATTTAGTTTTGAAAAGGTGTGTACATGACTGAACAATTGAATGTCCGGACAAGCAAATATAATTCAAATATTGTCTTTTCCAACAAAATTGGTATATTTTACATCGGAACCGTATGGTACTTATGGGCTTATCTAGCAGCACCAGTTAGCAAGGAAGAGAATCTAAGTTTTGTCAAGAGAATCAACATCGAAGTAAAGGCCTACGTGACAATTTCAGTATAAACAGAAATGTTTACCATATATCAAGTGGCTGACTTGATCCAGTCAATCAGCAAAGCCCGTTCTGCCCGCTGGTCGTTATAGATATGGAGCTACTTGCCAGTAGATTCAGAAAAACGAATTTGCTCAAATGATCGTTCACAGTAAAAAAAAGTGTTACCGTATAGAATTCCTTGTCTATAGACAAGCTCCAACTAAAAAGAGTAAACTGAATGCAGTCGTAGTTTCCCGTGATAGTCATTTGCTTTTATATTTTCATTTTCTTTGCAACCAAACTTTTTACCACGGCCCCCTTAGATATCTAAATTCGCCGGGTAGACAATGCCATTTTCAACAACACAAGAACAGATTGTGGCCGGTGCGGTAACATTAACATCTCATTCCCCTGAGAACCAGTGAAACTTGACACAGGAAAATGTAACTAGAAAATGACAGCGAAATCGGTGAAGATCATCACATTTGTTTTTAGGCCTGTTCTTACAAATAACAGTCGTAACTAACTTCGTATTCAGTTTTTTGAAGATATATACCTATCCTTCCATGCGGCGGTCGGTTTACTTGACTTTTAAGACATCTCTCAGCAAACTGACGAACATTCAACCTCGAGATTGTTCCCAAGACTAGAACGTATAAGTATATTTATTGACTACTGCAGGAAAATAGTTGGTAATAATAATGCAACATAAAAATAACGGACTTACAAAATCGCTCAGAAAATTTCGTGAGCACGACGACTGTCAAAGACACTCAAAAATCCCAGACTGCTAGTAGTCTTTACTTTTACAGCCACACCGGTGCACAGACCATTTCATTCTTGAAAGCGTCAAAGAGGTGTTTGTTGCTCTATAACAATTAGCTTCAATACCGTGAGAAGCAATCAATATCTACTATATCGACTCATGATATATTAGTTGATTTTTCTACAAATTCTGTAGTAAGTCCTGTTCAAAGTAATGTAGGGGAAATGCATTTATTTTTTCTTTCAATTGCCTATGGAAAGAGAGTCACTTTTCCGTCTACATTTAAGGTACATCATTGAAAAAAGAAGTAGAAACAAAATAAATTGGAAACTTAGAAAAAAGTAGATATGGTCGAATTTAAAAATATATGTATTCTTTTTTATTACGTTATTTATCTTAAGATCATTGTTGATAATGCAAAAATGTTTTAATATATTTATGATGCTTTATACTTTTATATCATATCAATATATTAATAAGTAATACTTTACGTTTAGTTTTATAAAAATGTTCAGCTGAGTATTTAAAAGAAACTTAATATATTTACAATTGTTTACTATTTGGATTTAAAAGTTAATGAGTTATTTTCACTATTTACATTCCGGCTATTGTCCTCATCTTTGTTATCCCCCAAAAATGTTATATGTCAGACGGCAACAGTCATAATCTACATAGTGTAAATGACGTACAAAGATGTTCTGAAAATCTTCTATGCAAGATTTTTTTTATTTAATAATTTAAAATATTACACGGCAGTTGACTGGATATTATTACAATCATTTCCGTTTTTATCATCCTTGAACTAGTTAAAATGTGATTCCAATAAAAAAAAGAAAAAAAGGATATTTGCTTTAGGTAAGATTTTGTAAAATATATTGGGTCAAAAATGATCACTCTCTGCATACTCAGGATAAAATTATTTCTTTCCAATTGCTCAGTATTTTCTTTATTTTTAGAATTCCACATGTTAAGAAGTCACGAGTCTTTTAGGCTTAAGTTCAAACCATTCTCTATAATATTGTCTTTTCTCCATTGGTGTATCCCGTTTGAATATATTGTTACTCTTCTTTAGAAAACCTGCAGAAATCGTTTGATTGAAGTCATTTTCAATGATTGACAATTATATTTTGTCAATAGTTTCGACCTTTCTGAACGAGGAAGACGCCTTGCCTGACTTCAATATAAAATTCTAGAGATGACGAAGCTAAGTATGTGACTCGAATCTTTTTATATTTTCGTTTCGTAGCATCTTGTTTTATTTGACATTACTACATTTACCTGCCTATCGGGTGTAAATTTTCTGATCTTTTATACTAAATTACATACATCTTACTCATTCAAAGTATTTGAAGTGTTTAAAATTTATACGAGATTTTTAATTGTGACTTCACTACATTCATTTCAATTCCAGACAAGTTTTTCTTTTAGAAAAAGTTTATTCACAGAACCAATTCTAAGAATACCATACGCTGTTTTATTATTATTAATATTATTATTAAAATTATAAGGAGCGTTATTAAGAAACATTCTTTTACAATCTAAGATAAAATCCTGTCATTAGCAAAGCCTCCCTCCTCATCACTGGTACACAGGTCTGTGGAGACAAAAACAGGAGCGTTGTTTTCTGTTATATTTGTTTGTGATGTGGTGTGGAATTATTTAAAATATATATTCGGGCTATTGTTCTTATCTTCGTTGTTATCACAGTGTTTCAATCGTTGCGCTATCCGGTCTTTCTCAGTTGATATCAATCCGAATAACCTACAGGGAATTCTGAATTTAATCCTTTTTTAATATTTTTCAAGAGAGTAGTAAATAACGATACTAAATAAAAATTACAACTCTACGATATCCATAGACATAAGCAGGGGAACTAGAACAATCTTCCCCCAGAGATAAAGAGCTCAGTTCAGAATTCTGTTTAGGTTACCCAGATCGATATACACCTGAGGAGTAACTGATGGTATAACAACCAAAACGTAGCGATAACAACAACTGAGGACGCTAATTTGAATATAAATGCCAGTAATTCGGATAAAAACCAGACAAAAATTGTGGTACGGAACGCTTTTAACACATTCATCATTTATACATCCATTCTCAAAAATAAACATAATTAACTTAATCTTGTTTTTGATCGAATATTAAGGAAAGTCTAGAGAAAGCCTAAATATTTAGTTTCCTTGTAATATTAATCTTCTGATGCTAATTAAACAGGAAGTTGTTTTTGTTAACATGTCAACAATGCATATTAATTTGAAACCGGATATTTATCAGACAACTTATTTACGTACAAATTGAAATATATTTCTTAAGTAAATAATTTAGAATGTCTTTTGGCGTTCAGTCTATGCTTGACATTATTTTGTAGATTCAATTATCCAAAAAGCGTTGGTCTTATCAGATGCCCACCATTTGTAATGGGCAACAGCAACTTTAATTAGATTGACAATTTCCCTTTTCAGTAGGCGAGAGTCTGCTCCAACTGAACGGTGCGAGGCTGAAGAGAATGAATAAATGCACCAGCACGTTTTCATTTTCCTTGAACGTGGGTTAGTTCATCCTTGGCTAATGTTTTGAAGAAAAGTTAACTCTGAAAAGGCGGTGACTTTACAACAGTACCACTTGCAAGCATCTAACTACATTTTCGGATATGCAGATTTAGAGTAATAGTTGACAGGAGGGAAAATTGAATCACTGAGCAGAGATCAAGTTCCGGCTCTGTTAAGCTTTGTTCATTTCGCATTTTATGATCTTAGCATGGACATAGGTCAAGTAAAAGCCTAGCCGAGGCCACCGTTCGGTGGTGGTGACTTAGCACATGTCGTTGCCACTAAGTAACCCAATATAGTAAGCTGCTTCTTATTTGTTGTGGCCATTAACAGAGCAAGCAAATATTTTCCCGGGGTATGCCACAAAATCGCTATCTAAAAGATCATGGTATAATTTGATATGAATTTAATGCTTATTTTCTTATCTACTTTAACAAAAACTGAAATGGTAACACATGGACATTAAAATATATTTCATTCTTTGCATGGGCCGAAAATAAAAAGTAAATTGAATCAGTTAATGCATATCAATTTCCTATGGATCCAAATCTGTCTCTTGCTATGCGTTATCTTTACAAGAGTCAGCGAAAAAGAAATACTATAGCCGTATTTGGGCTGGAGAAGCTCAATTCTTCTTCAAATATATGAAAAAAGTTACAGCTAAAATTCGACTGGCCACTTCGACAGATTCGAATCATTATTTTCCTTTGTAGAAAGAACGCCCCACTCAGATTCTTCACTCCCGCCAAAAACTTACTTCTTTGATATAACTTCGGAGTGGTGGTCTTCTGGAGTGCTTCACTATTGGCCGAAGGTATATCTTTTCACTGTCATGCACATAACCTTCATTTTTCCGATTTCTCTTTCTTTTTAAATAATTTCCAGTGGAAAATAACATTTTTGCTGACTGTAATTGTTACAGATAATGCAGACTAGCCGAAAGTCGCAATTCCCACTATATTGCTCAGATCTGTGAGGACCCACTTTAAACATTGAATGTGTGAAATGCTGATTATGTTAATTTATTTTGTTTTAATATTAAAACATTTTTAAATATAAAAAAAGAAAGAAAGAAAGAAAAAAAACCAAGAACGGATTGTACAAAGGTAGCAACCGATTGATAAACATGTCTCCCGCTTACATGGCTTGCCGTGGCTTCGGTAGAGTGGGGTAAGCCACTACCAATAGCTTTTCGACCTACTGAGATACAGTCTATCTTCCTTTCAGTTAGAACGGGTGCCTTCAACACCCAACCTAAATAGAGGGAGAATATATAAACCTGATGAAAATTATCTTTTATTCAAGGTGACGCATCTTTTCGGTATATAAAAATCAATTACCGATAGATCACTAGATTTGAAATTGACACAAAAGGATAAACATTCATATTATGAGTACCTAAAGTCATATTTGTCTTCAAATCTGCTCAGTGACACACCTATGTATAACAGTAAGCATTCATGTCATACTGAAGGCCATTAAATAGTTTTCAATTAAAAATATTTTCAGTTTAAATCTAAGTTTAAAGTCAAAATGTAACGGTGATTTGAAACTGAAATTATACCAGTCAGTCAAGTGCCTTACGTAATACACGTTTAGACGATCATGTCTCATTCGAGACATGATCTACTAGGCAGAAAATTTTCACGCAGTAGATTGCCAACCAAGACTATAGAATCAAATGTCCTGATTTTTAACCCATAGCTGGAGGGAATGCAAAAAATGCTACTGGAATTCTACCTCGCCTCTCCGATTTCTTTTTCTTCCAATTATTGGTTAAAGAACAGGAAAGTTTGAGTTCTATAGCCAACCAGTCTACCGCAGAAAATATTGGCAACCTACTGCGGGAAAATGTTCTGCCCAGTCACTCATACCTCTTTCGAGACAGAATTGTCCAAGCGTGTATCACGTATGGCTCTTAACTGAATGAATCACTCTCCACACGGAACATCTGATTTTGATCAATTTATTTTTGTAAAGTACTTAAGATTTATTTATATTAATATATAGTCTCAAAATTTCTTGCTGAATTACGTCTTATCAAAGAATGAAATAAATATGAGATATCCTTGCGACTGCATCGATTATAAGTTTATAGAGAAACAGGATAAGAATTAAAACAAACAAAAAAACGTGTTTAGTTAACATTTCCGTATTTACTGTTTATGGCATGGAGTATTTGTCATTAGACACGTTATGCCTTAGACATGTTGAAACGAAATATTCCCTGTTGAGTCTAATTAACTTTACGTCAAATGCATTCTGATGGATGCAATTTTCAGTCAGATGGACTTGCATGTATATTAATCTTTAATTCCATAGAAAGTCAACTCGACAGGTAGCGTTCGAATTCCGGCTGAAGCTGATGCGTTCAAAAATTCTTTTAAGAAAAGCATGTATCTTTTGCTTTTTCCGAACCTATGAATTAGATAAATGGAAAAAGAGGAGACTTTTGAATATGGTTAGGTTAACCAATTTATTAGAGACAACTTTGATTTAAAAACGGTGACTAGCTCATAAAGAAACATGCAAAGATCTATTTTAAGAACAGAAACGGAGAAATGATCAATCGCAAGGTTGTTGAGATATTTATTATACAAATGTATAAAAACGGAACAAGACCTTAAAATAGGGGAGAGGATGGTCAGCATTTCTCTTATTAACTAGCCTCTATAACTGACCCAATCGCTAGTATAATTTCTTTCACTAAAAGGTTTCAGCCGCACAACGCTATCTTACACAATCACCACATTCGCTCTAGTAGATCCTACCTTACGGAAGGTTGTTGAGTCTTTGTGTTTTAGCTTCATAAATAGTTAATTTAATGCCGGAATCTAAATATTCTGTACACAATTTTATTTTTGGAGATAATAATGGTCTAGGATAATAAGTCATACTGATTAACCCATTGCTGGAAGAAAAAAGATTCATGCATTTCTCAAGGTTATTTGCGCGTAAGTGAATATAACGAACACAACTGGGATTCTCAGTAGACTTTCCGAATAACACTCGCGAGTCTTTATCCATTACACGACATGCACATCCAATCTTACCGAACCAGGTATTCTCAGACTGGTGGCGATCTAGGAAATAAGTCGGCTTGACGTTGCTTAGATTCGATGATCTTACGGCAGCCGGTGTTTCAATATGATGTCCTCGAAATCGCAAGAGTTCAGTCTCCCATCAGATTTTAGAACTACTCTAAATAAAAAGTCAATACATCCAGAAAATGTTGAACTTCGTGCTCATCAGATAAAAATTATTTCATGTGAATGCATGTAAGATTGTGTATATTATAAATTCGTATAGACCCCTTCTAGATCATGTGATAGCATGGTAATCTAACCTAGAACGTCCTGAAATACCAAAGTCTGTGACCTGTTTTTCCCGCACGGATAGAAATCCATACTTGGACGTAAAAAGTCATGTGCCAAAACCTTGTGCAAAACGTTTGGATGCGCGAAATTAGTCTTCATTCAGAATTAGGAATTTAATTCAAAGGATTCAACTTGAGTCCACTGACAGTGAAAATCGGTGTGAGATAAAGAAAACAATCTCGAAAACAAAACAAAACTCAATCCATAGACGAGACGAAATGAAAAGAAAATTAAAGCGTGATCTATTTTGCCGATACAACTTCCTATTAAAAAAAGAAAAGGAAATGGAAGAGAAAAAGACAAAAGAGAACTCAAGTGTTTCACCGATATAACTTTCTATCTGATGACGAAAAATATACAAAAAAAGAAAAGTGGAGGAAACATCGAAGAAATGAGATACACACAAAAAACACTGAAAAGAGAAGAGAGAGACTTTTGTGAACCTCAGATAAGTCCATAATTCCTACTTGTTTACTTTTGAGTTGTTTTGATTTTCGTTTGAAATACATGTCAGTCGATTTTATATTTTTTGTCAAGTAATAGTTACCTCCTTGATAGAAGAATCCCCGAAATACTCATCTTATTCTCACTGCTCGTACGCTTTTTGTCTTTTTTAAAATTCTGAATTAACTATAATTAACTAAGATATATTTTTGTTTTTACTATCTGTATATACAAGAAATAAACTAATCTTCCACATCATCGACTTCGTCGCTTGATTTCCACTGTGTTCATTTGTGCAGTAATTCCATTTCATTTGCTCGTGTCTAGCCAAATCGGAAAGAGACTTTTTTTAATTTATTTTTAAATGTTGCGTACCTCCCTGCATTGGTATATTAGGAATGTAGGCAGGTCTGTAACCCAATTAAAAACCCTTCTATTCTATAATTCCGACCACTTCCGTAGTTTTCCCAAAATATGTATAATGCTCGAATATATTCAGATTTCATACCAACTTGAATCATAAGATAATTATAAAAACAAAATAGTATAAACCTTATATTTGAAAAACAACATACTAATTATGTACTTTATGGAAAAAGAAAACATAGAAACATAGAATGCGCTTTTTTGAAATGAAAAAACGTTGTTCAGTTATACAGTATTTACATTATTCGGACTTCTGTCCTCGTCTTTGTTACCATTTGTACGACGTTTCGACCGTTGTACACTCCTGCCTTTAAGTGCCAGGAATTTCGAACGAACCCTTTATTACAATCACTGGGGTATATGATCTTTAAAAAAAGGCCCAGTGGATATAGACGTTGGTTAGATCCTGTGAATTTACTCATAGTTGTGAGTTCAATACCAGGTTACAGCAGTGGGAAAATAGTAACTTACAGAGTTAAACGGATATAACTCAGGGCTATCAATCGAGGCATTACTACCCAAAGAAATGAAGATCATATACGCCAGAGATTATAATAAACGGTTCAGTTTTAAATTCCTAGCCCCTAAAGAAGGCCGGAGCGTACAAATGGCAACAAAGATGAGGACAGTTGTACGAATAATGTAAATACTACCCCATCTCAGAAATATAGACAAATACTATTGTTCAAGTATGATGAGAATAGCTTATGAGAACCGATTTACTCAGAAGAGAATTCATATTTCGAAATTTACCCGGAACCAGAAAAAGGTTCCAAAATATAAAAAAGTCATTTAAAAAAATCCTTCTCTACTATCTTTAGGTTTTAGCCAAAATTGTATAAATAAAATTTATGCAGACTAAATTGTGGTATATATATATTTTTAATTTCTCTCTTTTGCTAAGTACAGTTGGGCATGATTAATTGTTTTTTCTTTAGCAATATACCCAAACCAATACGAGTTGCATTATATTTATTTGTAATTTATGCATATAAAAAACAACATAAAATGAAGGCACTGGCCGTACCATTGTGTGTGTGTGTGTGTGTGTGTGTGTGTTACCATAACAGAATACCTACAAGAAGAACGTTTGATTGGGCGGTTGTTTAACCAGCACCCAAATGTAATAAATTTAATGCTGAAACTGATTTTTTTTTAATTATTAAGGAATGTCTAAAAACACGCAGTCAAGTGGTTTTGAGATTTTAAAATTGTTTTCTAAATCTCACAAATTGTATAGTTCGAAATATTTTCAAAATGTGTCTTGTATGGTTCAAAGTTCAAGTTTTATTTTCTATAAAATGTGGAAGTATTTTATTTCCTTCATATATCCTATTATTTTGGCAGTATCTACATGCTTGAAGACTATATTCAGATTTTGTGCTTGTTAATCGTTACTAAGTAATTTTTGTGGTTCTTACATTCTACCAAAATGCGTTAGGAGGGTTAGAAATCGATTGCAGTGGGTACACGGATGTGTAGTTTATGCCGTGTGTGTGTGTGTTTGAGTGAGTGAGTTAGAGTGAACGTGCGTAGTTCTTTTGAGCACTATGTCTTCATGTGATCAGCAAATAGCTGTATATTCTCTTTCTTTACTTTCGGCTGATGTTCATATAATTTATTGTTTGGGAACATGTCAAAAATTGCGTGCAATTTTTTTTTTTATATGTTGCGCAATTGTTTTATATCTTCTGCATAAGGGAAATTGTTGGTTACTTTCATTTTCGTTGCATCTTCCGCCAGTGTGACGGGTTCCTGATTTCCCTTGATGCCGATATGCTTAAGAAATCAAGCCAATATTATTGTTTTTTTTGTGTTTTTTTTTTTTTTGCTTTATTAAATGGCAAGTTTCTAGGATTTCTTGAATATAGGTATGATTTGTTTGTTTTTTTTCCTTTGTAGTTAAACAAAAATATGAAGTTTATAATCTTCTCAAACTCTTTATCTCTTGAAATATTTTACCATTTTAAATCCTTGCGTTTCAGCTTTTCAGATGGATGCAATTTTGGGCAGCCTAATTGTTTTTTGAATTTTGTCTATGGCTGCTGTACTTATTTTATCTAGGAATTTTTATCCTTCTATATAGAAGGATTTTTACTCACAATATATATATCTTTGACTTCCGTACAATTTTGTTGATCGTTTTACTTGTGCTTGTCAATGTTAGGTCTATGTGAGGTTGGGAGATCGTCTATAGAGCTAATTTATTCATCGCGACTAGTATTACATTATGAAGATCTTTATTTGTTCTAGTGCTTTGTTGATTCGAAGTCCAATTGAAGGGATGATTGTTGGTTCATTTCCGTAGAAAAAGATTTAGAACAATATATTTGAGGCTCAAGTTTGTTTGTAGTAGACAAACGTATATGGGCAGGACTGTAGTTTTAATTTCTATTATAGGGTTATTTTCCCCATCTGAGAGAGAGCGGGTTCATAGGTTTTTATATAGAGACTTTGCATAGGTGAGATTCTGAAGAATCCGAAACTTACTATTAGCTTTGAAATTTGAATGTTTATAGATTTTAAAGATATGAGTCACACATGACACTAAATGCACCGATATTCTAATTTTTGTCTGAGGTGTGACCTAAATATTCTGAGGTATAATTTTTGGGTGACACAACAAGTCAGGTTTGATATTAGTTTTAGAAGTTGCCAAGCTTTTTGACATTTCTTTTTAAGGTAACCACTGAACGCATTTAATTTAAATTTAATATAACACGACTTTTAGATATTTCGTTTGTTTGACTACCGAGATTTATTTTTTACGCAGGGTTGAGGAGACAGGCAATTTTTAGGCTTAAATGTGTACTGTTTCTTTTTTTGAGAAACTGAATCCCCTTTCATTTGTTCCTTCATCTCTAAATATATATATCCATTAATTTCAAGTGAGACATGTTTGCTGATGAGAATCATATAGGTGAATCATCTATATACAGGGATTTTTTAATTACTGCATCAATGGTTTAAATAAGACATTCTCAAAATAAATAGTAATTTTGAAAATGTAACCTTCAGGTACTACTGCCTCTAGCTTACGTGTCAGGTTTCCATTTCGTCTTTTCAATTGTCGATTTGTTAGAAAGTTTTGGATGAATGTAGCTATTTGTCTTTTATTTCATATCTTGTGCAAGTCTTAGGAGGACACACTTTTGTGTTATGTTATAGGCTTTTTCAAGATCAAAGAAAATTGATAGCAGATGATGACCTCGAACATTAATAAAATATTCTAGCCGTACAAGATGATCATTGGTTCCTTGGTTTTTCCAGCATCCACTTTAGTAGATAGAGAAGAGATTGTTACTCTCAAGTACCAAGTTAGTTGAGCACTTATCCTCTGCCTCATTCTGCAATGCAACTTTTCATTGCAATGGGTTGGTAGTTTGTTAGGTTAGAATAGTCTTTGCCTTGTTTAGGAATTAGAACGATAATAGATTCTTGCCACAGTTTTGGAAATTTGAATGAATACCATATCATTGAATAACTGGAGAAATATTAGAAAAATTAAAATTTAAAAATTCGTAATGAATTTGGAGAGTTCTTAATTTTGTTTATGAAAACGTAGATATCACAGTAAAGATAATATTGTTTGGCTTTTTATTTTAAATGCATTGAAGTTTTTCTTATTCCAGAATGCTTAATTCGTAATATTTTTGATATCTGGGATCTTAGTGATTTTTTTAGGGATTTCTTTGAAATTCTGTTGCTATTAGGTTAGTTATTTAATTTTTTCCGGTGAATTTATCTACTTGTTTTTGTAAAGTGGACTATGGCGGTTTGTGATATTTGTCTGTGTTTGGAGTTTTGTGGTTGATTTTAAAAATGGAGCTTAGTCATGGAGCTTTTGAATTTTTAATTATAAAGCGTGATTTTGCTCAAGATTGCTATTAGTTTGTAGGTTGTAGTTGGATTATGTAAGGAAAACAACAACATATTTTCCTTACTTTAACTGCTTTGCTGCATTCTGCTGTAGTCCTGGATTTTGATTTGATATGTGGATTAAAAGAAGGTTTGGGTATTGTTTGTAAAGGAAACTCCTTTTTTGGATACATTGAGGATTTCCACGTTGATTTAGATTGATCAGAGTTCATTGATTTCTATTCAGTTAACTTTGTGCAACTGCTATTTTGGATTTTTTTTCTTCTATCATAGGTTTGCTTATATATGGGAAAATAGGTGAATGAACACTATCGCATCCATTGAAAATCCACAAAAATTAATGGAGCCCATAGTGTTAGTTCAACAGCTGATGTTGATTTCGTATATAGGTGATATACGTGCATTTGGTTATTTAGGATACACAAATCTGATGACTAGTAGAAATTCTAAAATGGTATCTCTTTATCGGTATTCCTACAACCCCACTTTTTTCTGTATACATTAGTAGATAGGAAGTAGGAACGTGACTAATTTCAACAGTTATTTTGCAGGCATATAAATTGAACATGTAGTTATTGTTTGATGAATTGAAGCTGTAAAGTATTCTGGTTGTGCTTAGTTGTTTTTCATCGGGCATTTTTTTTATAACTAATATTGATTTACCCCACTTGGCTTATTCTATATTGTTGCTATATTTATTCTGCAAATATATCGATTAAATGAGATTATGTAAGTTTATTTTTTATAAGCTTTAAATACTGTTTCTTCTAATTTTTGAATTTTTACTTTTTTCTTCTGTGAGTTTTCTGTGTGTAGATTTCTTCATTTGAGAAATTTTGAATGTTTTGTCGTTAAGAGCTTGTTCTCAGTTGTTTTGTGTTGTGTTTAATTGTACGGGTTGTTTTCAATTCGTTTTAGTGTTTTTAGTATGTTTTCTTCATTCTTGAATAAAAAAAGGTTAGTTCTTGAGTTTCATGTAATTTATTTGATATTAGATTTTTATAGCTATAGCTTAATGTTGTTTGGGTAATATTTTGCATAAGATGGTGTGTTGCATCTTTTTTTGATGCTTATCATTGCTTACGAGTATGAAGTTTTTTGGGGTGTTTATTTTTAATATCTTTTTTCCCAGGTTTTAAAGTCCCTGGAGTTACAATTAGAGTATTCGGTTTCATTTGGGCATGGGATCTGTATCCTTGGCATAATTCCTCCACGTTTTTTTTTTCACGAACAAGCTTCCTTGTACATTGAATCTTAACATGTTCATACCTTTGTCAACTGAAGCATATTCATGGGTTTGGAATATGTTTGTAGTTTGGAAACTATATCCAAGTTGCATTTCATGTTGTGTTTCTGGTGCATTAAAAGTAATAGTATATCTGTTAGTGTCTATAATTCCATATTTTTTTTAATAAATGTTTTTCCTATCTTTTTATAATATTCTTATTAATTTTCTCCAGTTTGTCGAGTTTAATGCTTCTCAGTACGCCTTTAGATGAATTTACGAATTGGTGTGTAGACTTACCTTCAGATCATGAAATTTAGTTACTCTTAGTGGAGTTTCAGCGTTATACTTTTCTTTGAATTCTATCAATAGTGTATTACCTCTTTTTTAAAAAAGAATCTTTTGGAGTTATCCAAAATGCTACAATTATTTTCTTTATTAACAAAGATAAATTCTTTATTGTTTTGTCTTCTATTGGTTTAACTACTATGAATTTAAAAAATATTTTTATTGATTTTTTGTCTCACATTTTTGTATTCATCAGCCGTGCTCACCAACCACCTCTATATGCCTCATTTGGAGAGACGTGAGGGAAAATTCCATTAGCCTCATTCTTTCAGGGCTACATGAGTGTTATAGTTAAACGTAGCGAGGGTTCTAAGAACCTACTCTAACCAGGATCGTCCAATCATGTATTCGTTTTCTTCAGAGGATGAAACAGCCACCGTTTATTAATTAATATTAATGTTTGATATGGTAAATGTGAACGTATTTTGTTTTTGCTATTCTGAGTTAGAGTATGATGTCACTAGTAAGTTAAAAAAATTGGACCCCTCTAACCACTCATGTAGCTCAGTTAAGGGCCAAAGTGTTGTGTTGGAGTATGAGTATATCTATAGCTCAAGATAGAAAACTCAACCACCAAGATCCTGTGCTCAGGTATCACGGATTGCCATTCACAGTAAAAGACTAGCGCACTTGAAAGACTTTTACTCTCTGCAGATGTACAGTCTGCGTATTCTAAAGCCCCACTCCTCGACAGGACAAAAAAAGCTTGAGAGAGTACCCTATACAATATACCCATTTGATTCGGCAAGCATTATATGATCTTGATAACTCTCATCAATAAAATTCACTAATTTGTTAAGATTTCTTTCGGACGCTAAAAAAAAAAAACAATCATTCTTATCACAAAAGTATTATTTTAGCAGTTCTATAATTACTAGCTGTTTAACGATTCTTCTATGCATATATAAATAATAACATGAAAGAAGAAAAAGATACCATATGGCGTATACGACAAGATAGAACCTCCAGGATTTCTGCATAAGGACTCCAAAAAATGAAAATTATCCGGGAAAAATTATCTCTGGGGAGGGAACTGATAGGTCTTTCATTGACAATCTTCATGGATGTTCGAAATTTTTCTTTTTACTTATGTTCTCTCATTTTGCTAAGGATAGGTTTGCCAAAATGTCAAATAGATTGAAATGCTATTTTGGATCGTAATAATATTTTTCAAATGTGTGTTGAAACATTCAGAAGCATGAACGTATTTTTTAGCAATCATAAAAATCGAAAATTGACAACGAAAGACCTATCAGTTCCCTCCCCAGAGAGATTTTCACGGATAATTTTCATTTCAGATTTTTAAAGTCCTTATCCGGAAATCATGGCGGTTCTATCTTGTATACGCCATATGGTATCTTTTTTCTTTTATGTTATCATTATATAAACACAGGAAAATCGTTAAACAACTTGTCTTAAGTAAAATAAATTAAAACCTTTATGGAATTACTTATTTTATATTTTATTTTCGGAATCGAATGATTTTCTTGCTTTAACGTCCGAAAGAATGCTTAAAACTTGTAGTGAAAATCAACAAAACAAAAATACTGAAATTAAGAGTGTGTGTATATAGGATTATATTAGGTACCTCCACCCATTTTCGATACCTAAATCTAAATTTATCTTCAAGCTTTAAAATTAGCATTAATTGAAAGCCAAGAGATTACATTTTTAATTTCAGTTAAAGACACTGATGTATTTTAAACCAAAATTACATTGATTTTTATATAATCTTTTTCTGATTTGAAAAAGGAAATTTCCCACTATTTTTGATTGATCGACATATTACGTAAGCAGTACGTAAACAGTAGAGAAACTTGTTTTAAAAATCTTGCAAAAATAAAATATAACTCACTGACACCTCATTTAACTCAATTTGTAAGATTGAAACTTACTTTTATCTGATTTCAATCAAGTAATAATTACTTACTGCCAGAAATTTACAATAAATAAAACTTTTTAACTCCTGTAGCCATCTTATCTGCGTTATCGGGGTGACGAAAGATATGACAAGCGGAAATTGACAAGAACGCTAAAAGGGTGACGATCTAACGTGTCAAAATTTCAATTAGGTTAAAAACATAAAATTTTCGAATTTTATCTTTTTTTGGTTTTTACAAATTTAAATTAATATTTTCATCAATTACATATTTTATAAAGTTTAGTCTAGATTTATAGCCATACATTTGAATATGCTTTCTGAATAAATAAAAATTTAAATTTCTTTTAAAATAATTTTAATTTAGTAAGAAAGAATGAAATTAAAGTTTATTATCATTAAGTTTAAAAATATCTAATTTAATTTTTATGGAAATATGTTATGACGCCTATGGAACAACGTACTTAATAAAATGGAACATCTTTTACACACAAAACTTCTTTTTTAATTATTGTAAAATATTTCTGCAGAACGATTTTTATTAAACTTTTCAATTTTAGATCAACAATATAATCATCAATTCTACACTAAAAAATCTACTCGCAATCATTTCTCTGAAGATTTTAAAAATATTTTTAAAGTTTATATATTATTAAATTATTTAATAAGAAAATGAGAACAATTCTTTTAAAATTTTATTATTAATAGAATTTATTTTTCTTTAGAGTATATTGTCGTTAATAGTTATTTACTTCAGCAATTCAAAGCTTATCAAATGAAATTATATCAATTTTATTGCATTTAAATTTTACTCTTTGAAGATTTTCGGATAAGGATTGCAATCTTAAAGTAAATACTAGATTTATATTCCCAAATGAGTCCTGTGTTTAACTAATAAAACAAAAGTTAGCCATCAATATAAAATATATTAAAATTTCATGAATTTCCAAGGAGGGGGATAAAATATGCCAAAGAAATTAATTTTACCTGTTTTTTTACCTCTTTTAAAGATTTTTTTAAAATAATAGTTTAAAAAATAGTTTTCATTTGTGAAAATCCGACAAGGTTTAGATTTTTGCGAGAATGTTTAAATATGTGTCATCGAAAGAATGTGGGTGATGCAATCATTATGTTTCCATTGTAAAACAGTCGTAACGTTTCTTTAGCCGCTAACTCAAATCAAAACAAAACTTTGACAGATTTTCGAAAATGAGAAAAGGGATTAAATATTTAGAAATTAAAAATAACTATAATATTTCCTCTTAATAATATAAATAATATAAACATTTTGATGGAAAAAATTTGTTTTATTAAGTTTGGTACTTTTTTATTCATACTATGTTTTTTATCGATTTCACTGGAGGCACCTAGATTAGATGGTAAATGTTCGTTTTAAGTGCCGACGTCTTTTTCCCCTTCAAATTTATCCAAAGTAGCATTATTTCTGTAAAAAATGTATATGCTGAACTCAAATCAACAATTAGTTATTGAAGAAACTTACCTTATTTGCTTTGAATATCCATAAAAAAACGAACTATATCTCGCATTTTTTCTCTCCCGTAACTCTCATGAAGGCATTTATTTAACTGCAGAATGACGTTCTACGTAGGTAGCAATTTTCTTTTGAATTTTGGTCGATTTTCATCCTTTACTGAAACTTCCGGCGATGTACTTCCTGATTACCGAAAGTACATCGCCGGAAGTATCAGTAAATGAAGAAAACTCGACTCAAAATCTGCCAAAATTCGTTCACATACACAGAACGGTAAATTTTTGTTTTAATTCCCAGCGGCTTTTCCCCTTCAAATATATCCAAAATTTGAGTTCAGCATATACATTTGCACACAGATAATGCTATTTTCGATAAATTTGAAGGGGGGAAAGCCGTCAATAGGTAAAACGAGAATTTACCAGTAAAACTTGATATTGTTCCTTATAAAAAGTTTTTAAGGAATTGTTTTTCTTTGCCTTGCCAAGAACTTCGCAATAACTGGCATGAATATATTGATATTTATCTAGAACATACTCAACTGGCATTTAAGCAGATTAGCAAAGTATTTTCAAGGCTACAAATCCATTTCTTCTATGACTGATTGAATTGGATGACAGAAAAAAAAACAAAGAAATTAAAAAAAGGAATCAATAGTTTGCCGGATTAAAAATTACCAATTATCATAAAGAATAAGTGTTTATCTCAATAATACTCTTGTTTATGGGAAGAGAATAATTTTTTAATGAGAGGAGGGGAAATCATTTTAGTAAAACAGGAAGATCGAGAAAACAATTAGCAAATATTTCAACAATAAACAGGTTCTGTCATCCTTTTCAACAGATTTCGTTAGATAATGTAATAAATCAAACAATGCAGGTAGCAAGACTATTTCGACTTCGATTCTTAAGATTACAAATGGGAGTAGTGATTGTTCAAATTAGCATAATTAGAATACAAAAATTAGATCAAACTCATGACTTTTTTTTAATATGGAGTATTATTGTAAAAATTAAATGGTATTAATCTCAACCGTTGATTTTACAATTTATTTTAGATCATATTTCTGTATAAATAAAAAGGAATGTAAAATATTATATTTGATTCTAAGCTATATGTACTCTCGTAAAAATTTTCAAAGAACTATTCACTGGAACATGTAGTCAGGTAGTATCCAAGTAAGAGCCATTAAAGTGCTTTTATAAACAATAAAAATGTTTTAGACTCTCGAAAATTTAAAATAAGTCGTTCTTTTGCAATGTTTTATTGCTAAGTGCAAGTCAGAATGTATAATTTATCTTTTTTATTTCAGACAGATACTGCTGGTGTACAAAAGATTCTCAAGGACAAACGGGCCTTATGCGTTCTGTGATGTCTACAGTTACTAAGATATCATTCTAATTTATTTAACATACACATTAACACCGTGAAACTAGCGAGAACAATTTACGCTCAACTGCTACACTAGTCTCTCTTATTGACCTAATATACATGATAAATTCCGCACTTCACCGTCGTTGCCAGCTGTCTACTACAAGAATAGAAAGAAATCTGGGAGGACCTCTCGTGTAATAATAAAAAAAAGTACTCAATTTGCTATCGCATACTATTAAGAGTGTCCAAGATGTGGACTTCTAAAACAATAAGTACAATAAATTTATTAATTTGGGAGAATGTGAAAAATACATGTACAAGCAAGATTTGTCAAACAAATGCTGCATACAATGTACAAAGTCAATTTCTCGTTCGATTTCTAAAGCAAATCTAAACATCTACAGACATAGTTAGGATTTCTTAAAACTTGCTGATTGTATTTTATTCCACTGCCAGTGTTCGATATGGTGATTCTTTATTGGTATTAAAAATTCAGCTTCAAGTGAACGTCCTTATATTTGTTAATGACAAAACAAAAAAAAAAGAAGAAAAATGAAGTACTTTTTAAGGTTTCGAATTCAGTGAAATTTTATTTATGAACAAACATATAATCCACGTAAAAACATCATGGATATAATCTTAGGTAATAATGACGCAAGAAAGTTTTATGAAGTACAAAAAATAAATAGAAAAAAAATCCGTTAGGTTTCTACGAGTATTTTGTTCATATTCATTAGTTCAACGAAAAGGAATACTTTTATATTAATTACATTTAGATGGAAATACAAATATGTATCTTTATAATATGATACCATACATGGAACTCTACACGGAGGTTAATTTAATGTTTGGAAGTTGAACTTGTTTTCGAAAGTCAAAATCGACAATACCCACGTTTACTAACAGAAAATATTACAAAATTGGTCTGTAAGAAAAAGAGAATTGTAACAGTTTAAGTCTTTCTGTTTTATATTTTTTAAAAGCGTTTATACGTTGCAACAAAACAAAGAGAAGATAAAATTAAACTTACCTTTTTCTAGTTGAAAGCCTTCATAAGTATCCAGCTGTCTAGAATATAATCCGATAATATGTATGAAAAGCCATCCGAATTGATTACTTACAAGGATAAATGGGAGTTGAGAATAAAGTATTATTATTTTTACTTTAAAATTTCGTCGAATTAATTGTTTAAGTTTTTATTGCAAACTAAAGATTTTTATCATGTCCATACCAGTTCAATATTACACCTTGTTGAGTATATCTTAGTAACTGACGTGCCTCTAACATAGACGTTTTTATTTTTAGTTAAATAATAAAAAAAAAACATGAATTTTCATTTTGATAATATTACCCTTCTTTTTATATATATATATAAAGAAAAGAGATTTTAAATGAAGACCGATATTACTTATTTATCTAAACAGCATTTTTACCTCAATACCACGTAATAAGTGTCAATTTCTTTTGAAAATATTTTTCTTATGGATGAGTTTAATCATTGCAGGGGGTTATAAGATAGCATTTTCAAATTCGCTGTTGAAAGGAAAAGTAACATTTTCATTAGATAGTACTTTTTTAATTTGAGGTAAATTTCATGTTTTAGAAACAATCTGATAACAGGAACAAGACATATCTGAGATCGTTTAATAAATGGGAAAAATAGTTTCACGACAAAAATATTTTGGTAAAAATATAGTCATATTTCTGCCTCAGTTTTGTTTAGTTTGAAAATTTTATATTGTTATAAATGAGTGTATTGGACAGACATTTTTAAATGCAATTTTTCATTTTGCACCACCGTATACTTAGAAATATGGTATCTGACAAGAATTAATCGAGCAAATGTAGTATTATGGTGTCCTTAGTATAATTAGAAAATATAACTGTAGTATTTTGGTGAAAAGAACACTACGTTCGAAAGACAGTGATATTTCTATTGTTCAGTCAATACATGACCTCAGCGCCACTCATTGTACAGGATTAATGACTGAGGAAGAATGGGAAAAATATGCTCGAATTATACATATATTTTATCAACTAAACATAAAGGGAATGTTGGTGGTTCACTACTGTTTCATGTACTATGTCTCCTCAGGACGTTGGTGGTCATGGCTCTCTACAATTTTCTGTCCTTTGGAGCTCTTAATAAATAAACCCTTTTCCGTCATCTATGTACTCAATCTCACTAAGTAACTTATACGTTACTTTCTTCTATCTCTCTTGCACTCAATCTTTCCTCTGAGTATCATATTTTACAAGTCTTTCTTCCTCATTATTTTCATAGAAACCTCAATTACCTCTTCTGGATGTTAAGTATGCTTCCTTTTTCTTTTGATTTTCTCTAAATCTTTGCCGTTGCTATTATGTTTGACCTATGGTATACTCAGCATCCTTCTGTAAAACTACATTTCTGTTGCTTCATATCTCTTCTCCATTTGGAGAAAATTGCCTTCCACTCAATATTATAAAGAAAGGCAAAATATCATGAAACTATTTAGTACCAGTTTCCTTGTGTCTAGTTAACTTTGTAAATTAGAAACATCAAACAACGTACACTCTGTTATCTGGAATTTTGCCTATGAAACACCAAGTATACAGTTACTACCAATAACCACCAGTTAGAGTGTCTCACATAAGTCAAAGAACATTGTCATGAGACAATGGACGACTGCTCCCCTATACTATGATCAAACAAATCACTTTTAACGAAGTAGTCACACAATACCTAGCCAGTGTGTACAATGTTGTATAAGTTGTCAGTTTTTGGTAGTAATTTTTTTAGTTTCTAAGAAGAATAAAAATTAAATGGGTTACTGTACGCTTGATAATTCCAAAGTTCAATGCAAAAAATACAATTATCTTAGGAAACGTGAATGCCAAAATAGGTAAGGGAAAAAAGATGGTGAGTAGTTAGCAAACTTGGATCAAGGTCTCGTTATGAATAGGGAGAAAAATGGGCCCAGTGGTTCAAGACAAGGTAGTAGACAACGTTTAGTTTTAAGAATACCCAAAATGTATATAGACATGAAGAAAATCAGGAGGACTAAACAAAACGGAAATTGATTATATAAATATTAATAAGAGATTCAGGAGTTCATTCTTAGGCTACAAAACATACTCAACTTTAGACTGTGATGGGGATCATCTTCAATATTTCTAAACTTAGAGTAAAATTACAGACCTTTAACATGACCAAGACAGCACACAAATTTCAATACGATATATTTCTGAATGACCCGAATATTAAGCATAAATGTATGGACAGTTTTAAAAAACACATACATTGAACAAAGTGAGATTTTAAAAACATGTAAATTAAACAAAACAAGAATAGAAATTTGAAGCTGAGCACATTAAAAGAAGCTTTAGTAACATCAGCGATTAAGGTCATCTCAATGAAAACTGGACACATGAAAAAAAAAATGGATAACTTGTGAAATACGTGACATGAAGAAAAGGAAATAAAATCAATGACACGATATGGCACATAATATATAATATTCCACAAAGGAATTAGCAATAAATGCACATGGACTAAAGAAGAATGGCGCAACGAACAGTTTGTAAAAAATATAGATATAATTATTACTGATTATTTGTGGTGCAGTGGATATCGGCTAGGAACAACAAATCGGGGAGCAGAGTTCAAATTTCAATTGAATTCCGTGCATTCACTTACGCACAAATATTCTTAGGAAAGGTAATAATACGACTCTTCGCTCCATTTATGGGTTAAATAACAGGATAGATTGGGTTCTATAGCCCTAGCTGGCAAGCAATCTACCGCAGAACGCAATGGCAACCTACTGCGGGATAATCTTCTGCCCAGTCAGTCAAGTCTCTATCAAGACATGATTGTCCAAAGCGTGTATCACGTATGGCACTTAACTGACTGACTGACTGACTTAGTGATTGGTAAATCAGATGTGAATAAAGAAAATGAGAGAAATGACAGGCTGAAACACATGCATTGCAACAGGATTCATGATATCCAAAGACGAGAAACTTATGTTTTAGAAAGAAAAATATTTCGGAGATGAAACGAATACATGAAGACAAATTTGAGAAATATGCAATACACAGAAATATCGGATGCAAACAATATTAAAATCTGATGTAAAATTTGCTGTATGCAAACTGAACAGCAATTAAGAAACAGCACAGTATTGTAATAGCGATGCTGTCAGCCTTGGAGGATTTCAGTATTTACATTATTCAGTCAGTTAAATAGCATACGTAATACACTCTTGGGTGATCAGAGAAAAAGACATGACAGACTGGAGAGAAGATTATCCTGCAGTAGGTTGCTATTACATTCTGCGATAGACTGGTTGCCAGCCAAGACTATAGAATCCAATCTGTCCTATTATTTAATCCCTAAGTGGAGGGAAGAGACGGATTAATACCTTTCTCAATTGTATTTGCGAATAAGTGAATGCAACGAATTCAACTGGAATTCGAACTCGGCTCCCCGAGTTCTCGTTCCCAGCTGTGGCAGTTTACACTATTACAGACTTAATAAATGAAATATACAGCAGTGTTACTATGACGGAAAACCTAAGTAGATTTTTTTTTAGCACCGCCTAAGAAACGAATGTGAACTCCATCAGACAATCAGCATTATGAGCCATATAACAAATGATGTGTGATATGTGTCCTTCTGTACGGAAGTGAATGTTGGACGACACTCATCAAGGATGAAGAAGCTTGAGGCAGTAGAAAAGTAGTTTTACAGAAGGATGCTGAGGATACCATGGATTGAGCACACGAGCAACGATGAGGTGTTGGAGAGGATTCAAACGAGAAAACAAAACATCATATTAACATCAGTAAGTGACAGATGAGATTCCTAGGACACGTAATAAGAGAGGATGGCCTGAATAATTTAATAAGCATAGGACGGACAGAGGGAAGGTGAGGCAGGGGAAAGCAGCGCGAGACATACTTGATAAGAATGAGCAACTGGATGGCGGATCGGGGTTTGGGAGAGATAACAAGAAAATTATTAAGAGCGTCAAAAGACAGAGCCAAGTGGAAGTCCATGATCGCCTACATTCTGAAGAGACACGGCATATGAAGAAGAAGAGAACATAAATAGGACAACAAAAATGCGATTTCTTGAAAGATGCTTTGACAAGAAAAGCGATATGAACGGTATCAGAAAAAGAAATACAGATTCAGAAAGAATATGTTAATGTGTTTGATAGATGATTTCAAAGGTGTTGATACGTTACAAAAATCTATTAAAATTGCTAGGTAACCTTGTTACATTTGGGAAGGCTATTTAAATAACCACAAACCTATGATGGGAGCAAACCGTCTTCAAATGAATAAAAAGATGAATCCACTAAATATACACAATTATAAAATAGCGTAAGACAAGGATCTCTCTTCTCACCGGATTTATTAAACCCCTACAACAAAGCGAAATATTTCAGAATTAGAAGTACTCCCAGGACCCATTATTGGCATCTACAATTTTAAGAACATAAGATATAAAGATGACACAGTTTTCATAACAGACACAGAAAGGAAACTACAAGAACTCGTACAGAAGATAGTGAAGGCAAGGGAAAAGAAATTAGTTAGACATAACGTCCAAAAAGACAGAATGTATGGTTGAACGTAAAAGAATTAATCCACCATCCAAATTACAAAATAGAAATTACAAAATCCATCAGGTATTATTATATAAATACTTGGGAAGTATTTTATCAGGGCATAGAAAATGTTACACCGATATCAGAAGACGCATTGAGATAGTGAAATATGACTTCTGATAGCTTAGAAAAGCAATATAAAAAGAAAACTTGGGTACAAACAAAGAAAAGATCATTGAATTTTTATCTAACAAGCTTCCTCATATATGTCAGTGAATTCTGGAAATCTAATAACAGATAAAGAAAATAATTGAAGCTACAGAAAAGTGATTCTCCGGAATGGAGCTGCAAATACTATTCATTTAGCATGACAAAACTTTACAGAATATTGAAACGAAAAGGACACTTATAATAAACATCAGAACGACACAGGTATGATTTCTAGTGCAAACAGTGAGGAACGATATTTTGGAAAATGTAACACTTACAGAATAAACTGAAGGCATAGTGGACAGAAGAAAAACGACAACTACGTGACCTAACAAGCTTGTGCAGAATATGCTTTAGAAGAGATAGCAAAAAGATAAAATTTAATAAGAGATACTAAAGAAAAGGCATGACGCAGTCATACTCACCAATGTCCTGAATGAATACGAAACATAGAAGAATATGACGAACTGCAGCCTGTGAAACTGGTGTCTTCCTTGATAGGTATAAAACGCTTATTATTTACTTCACTTCATGCCAGCCATAAATTGCAGACTCGACTTCATTTTCTGCTTAAAAAGAAAACACACCTGTTGGCAAATATCTTAAAGATTCCCAGTTTGATACACAAGCAATAGTAAACCGTTCTAGTTTTACTATGAGTTAAATACAGTTTTATTCTCCGTGGTCGATGACTGAAGCGATATGTCTGACACAGAATGAAGAAAAAAAAATTTAGGACAAGGGAGATAATTTCCTTTTTTTCAAATCGTGCCTTTTACACAAAGGGCAAGTTTATATCGCGTCAAATTGTCTCACACTTCTTCATGAAATATAAAAAGTAAGTAGAATACAGCGCGAATAAAGACCGGTTGTTTTATGAAGGCATTGAATGGACAAAAGTTTATCACGTGATCGTAAAATTTAATTAGTTGGTCACGAGATTCTATAGTATACATTCAGTAACGTGAAATACAACGTAGTGTGTTTTAGTATCTCGCCATCTTGCTGAATATAATAGACAAATCCTTTTATCACGACGTCAATAACAATATATATATATATATATATATATATATATATATAAAGCCAGGCTCGAAATTTTAGAAATTTCTGTTTTATCTACTAATCAAGCAAATGTTATTATTGGTTGGTTTAGTTGATTTTTTAACAGAATATCAAACACAATGGCATATTTAATGCTGAAATCTAAATATTTTGAACAGAATTTTATGGTCGCAACTACAGTTAAAAACTACTCTCGCTCATTTTCCAAGAAAATGTATTGAGGATAATTTTACTATAAGTATGTATCGTTCATAATTTTTTATATGAAATATAAAATGTATTTTATATGTATTTATATGTATTATGTATAAATATATTTATATAAAATGTATTTTAAAAATTTTAAGTGCCTTTTGTTTTGGTTTGGCGATCACTGTTTGCTCATAGCTAGAAACCCGAATATATTTTAATATAATGGGTCAGTGTGTACCAGCAAACAACAACAACTGCAAGGTGGTAATTATTACTCTCTTTATTTTTATTTTTATTAAAGTTCACCCAATAAAGGCCCAAGTCAATAAAAAGTATTACTGTGTGGAGTTGTATTAGCGTAAGAAAGGGCAAGATAGCAAGAAAAACAGAAAAAACATTTTAGACTTGGAGTGTTTATGATATAATTAGCGAATAAAATGTCATAATTCAAAGGGAAATCTTAGAATTATAGAATTGAAGACTTTATAATGAAACAGAAACCCATGCCTAAGCAGTGATTCAGTTTATAGAAAAATAGGACAAATAAACAACTCTTTCCTATAAGATAACTTCGAACAATACATAGATGCATATATAGTAACATACAACATAATTCTAGTATTGTTGAGATGAGGTAATATTTACATTATCTACATTATTCGGAAGATTGTCCTTATCTTCGTTGTCATTTTTACGACATTATTTTATCATATTTACTTATTTCACGAGATTCAATGCAGGCATATATTATTAGAAGAAAGCAATTATCTTTTATCTTGTAATTAAATGTTTGTGCAGATGTAAGAATAAATAAAATAAATGTTGCAACTTTATTCAAGACAAATATTATTAGTAAATACTTTTAAACAGGCGTGAAACATGATCTTGATAACAGCAAAGATAATGTTAAAATTCCGTGAGGATTTATGACAAATTTTAGATACACTGAGAAAAATGAAGGAAACTTGTTTAATATCACCATTAATTTTGGATTTTGAGTAAATTGCTATTCTGAAAACGAAGCGTAGTGAAACGTTGATCTGAAATATTTCAGTCATTAGTTGTATTTTCATTCAGATGTCAATTTCTCTTTCTTCGACATCCATTTTACTCTTTTCAAGGCCCAAGAAAACTATTATATTCATCAATATCTTTACTATCAACTAATATTAAACATGGAATATCACAGGTCGATTTCGGTGAAGATAAAGTTAGAGACAATTTGCTAAATACTTCGGCGCTATCGCCTTTAAGACGGCTTCAAAGTCCTCATTAGATTTTAATTCTTTCATCTCTTTCAAGGATCGTGGCAAGACTGTTCCAAAAGTGCCAATAACTGTAGGTAGAACGGTCACATTAATGTTATGAAAAACTGTTGTTATTTCAAAAGGTAGGCTCCGTTAAGAGTTTTAACGTCACTTCAAACTTTCCCTGATGGTTTATGTGCAATAATAACCCAGAGAATAAAATCACTATGGATTTTCTAAAAGGTTCGGCTTGAACTAGTTTACTAAAGTAAGCAATGGTCGGGTTCATACCTTGTTTCAACTAGTATCGACCCAGAAGGTGGTTTCTCCATATATCTGCAGAAGATAAACTTGGTGTAACGTATACTTTACTGGCAGAGCGTGAAAATTGGAATATTTTTCTAGCTTCTGTCTTTTAGTCCTATATTCCGGTATGGGGAGTTGCGATCTGTTAAATTTTCTTTACTGTTTTTAATAAGTACAGTACAACCTGTCGTATACGACCATCACTAATACCATAAAAGCTGGTTCATATGGCAGGTGGTTACTCACTAAAGGCTCATAGTCATGACCTATTAACGCCAGCAACGTATATTCTACTCATCGGAATGTACATATTAGAATTTTACCATGAAATCTGGTAAGAAATAAATAAGAACATAAGAAGATTGCCTAACTTTAAAAAAATTATTCAGCATAATTCATTTTAAAACATATTAAAACGTATTTACAACGGTCAACAAGAAACTAAGATATTTATTCACAAAAGTAATTATTAAGTGGTCTTCAAAAAAGTTTATTATTGCTTTCTTTTTCGTGCCTGTACTAAAATATGTAGTTGGAAAAATTCGCTACGTATATGGTTTCAGATTTTTTCTTAGATGTGAGTGATAGAAAAATAGAAATTGCGATAAAACATGGACAAAATAAACAAAACAAAACATACAAAAAAACTGACAGCGATCCTGGGTAGGGTAGAGAAACAGAGATATAGATATAGTTATAACCAGACATAAATAGAGGAGATAGATACACAAAAAAGTAAAGGAAGAAAAGAGATAGATATTTGAGAAAGGAATATAGTTGTGATTTTCCACGTCCTTGAATTTATCCAAGTCTGTACAGAGACTGCGATTAATCCCTTGAATATGTCAACAAATGCAATACATGTTGTACAAAACAGCCGAAGTTTAACCGTGAGGTAAACTCAAGTAATTTACATTTCAACAAGAAACAACAGTTTGATACAAAAGCACAATAACAAAACAATAAGGAAGTGTTTCAGATTTTGATCAAAGTAAAATAAAATAGATTTCTCATTAGTTTTTCCTAATTTAGAAGTTCGACCAAAATGGGATATTTTTAAGCGGTCGCTTGATCAATGATTTTCACTCGTTGGTGTTAGTCGCTGGTTGCGTTCTAGAGGTGGTCGCTCACTGAAGGTCAATTAACTAATCAATAGTCTGTGCATATAAAAACTGTCGTTAACAACAGGTGGTCACCGACGAAGAGGGTCGCACACGACAGGTTTATTATATTCTCTCGTCTTATCTGGATTGCGTGAAATAATTATATTTCAATATCTTATCGTCGTTATCAATATTATTAATATTATTATTTATTTGAAGGCTATAGTCATTTGTCATGGTTAGTTATACTGTAACATATGAAAATGTAGGCAAAGCAACCCAAATCATTGTCATAAATATTCGATCTTTAATTAGTGTCGGATGTGAAGTATTGCGCTGAGCAAACAGAGATGGCGCTCGATATTAAACTCGAATATTCGCAATGTATGCCAAAAGAATTATCTGTAGAATTTATCCGACTTCATAAAAGAGGTGATGATTATCAATGAAACTGTACAATATTAATTTTCAGGTAAAGGCTTTCACATTTATTTATTATCTGTCTATATTTCTGAGATAAGATATTGTAAATATTTAGGCTATTTATATAATTCGGAGAGATGTGCTGTTGAAGGCATGAGTGTACAACAACCGAAACATCGTGAATATTGCAAGAAAGATAAAGACAGCAGTCCGAAGTAATGTAAACAGCAGAGTGGAGTAAAAAAAAGTTAAAATTCTGAAATCATAATCCTAATAGTAATAAAAAGTTGTATTTTATAAGCAAAAAATCAAAAATATTATCAAAATTGATTAATGACTTGGGCTGTTAATTCGTTTGTAAAATTGACATCTTATATTAAATATGTAATTTTCAAAATTTTCTATTTTTTTAATTTAATACGTGTTGTGATCTAATAACGATATAAATGCTTACTGATTATAGTTGTCAATAATCATAATCTTTATTTATTCATTTAAGTTAAAAAATTGTTTCGAATTTTGTCATTTTATGTCTAGAGAAATACGCTGCTAGAATAAATCCATCCCAATTATTTGTCCACACACTGAGACACAAGCTTCAGTTACCTCTCTTTACACAACGTTCAACAGCTTGGGTGTAACAAAGCCAGCCCCTCAAAAAAAAAAATGAAAGAGTTCTACTATTTTCTAGCAGTTCCTCAATTGTGACATTGATGGTTTGGTCGGGAGGGGTCAGATGACAAATCTGCCTAAGAAATCAGAAGAATGTAATGAGAAGCATCAAAATTGATTGTTTGTAATCTGAATTGTCGAACTGCAGTGTCTCATTCTTTTCTAGCTTTGAAAATTCGCCTGTTGGCTTATAATCACACAAATTCTTGTTCATCATAGAGCATAGAAACGAGAAAGTTCTCGGGATGCAGAAAATATGCATTTCTTTGAAGTACAAGATGTACCTTTTCTTTTTGGTTATTGGACAGAACTTTAGATCTCTGAATCATTTTGAGAATATGAGGAGCTTTATAAAAAAGTAACCACATCGTTTAATAACAAACTAAGAAAGGGCATATATTTTCATGACATATATTGCAATTACTTTCAGTTTTACTTTCTTGTTCTTCGGACTCAACAGGTTGGTTTGCCGTTGTCACCCAGCGTGAGTGGGAGAGTTTTCCTGCATTGTTTTCCAGCCAAAACATCTGGAATGTTGCTTTTGTCAATCGTTCGAGACATGGGAAAAACGTATCTTTGATCCATGGTTAATTCAATATCATTGTCTGGAATCTGGTATTGAAAATAATTTTTCAAACTTTTTTTTAAACTTTTAATTGTTCACATTCTGTTAGTGCTTTTCCTACACTATCAAAATGGCTTCAAGTGTCTGTAGTTGTTCCATCCAGTTATTTAAAGATGTGACGCAGAAATAACACATTCAGATAATTAAGACAAATGATCTACTGCAATGGTTTCTGCAATTTCTTCTCCAGTAGTCTAATTATTCTTTCCTGAATCAGCATAACCAGTATTCACGGCAGTTCCATCACATCCAAAGCAAACAAAGTTTCCAAAAATATAGTTTCCTTATAGCTGTATTGATTGAGAGATATCTTTTGCTGTCTCACATTTGGTACAACATGTCCCATATCTTGTATTATAGAAATAGATTTCTTTGTGATAACTTTCCGTTTGTTTTTTTGTTTTTGTTTTTTTTTTCGTTTCTTTTTCTATCACAGTTGTCTTATCCTTTCTTCCATTAAAATATACGGCTTTTGGTCCATTGAATTGGCGTAATTCATTGTTCTTCAATATGTGCCTCGCTTTAGAACGCTCTCTTCGCAATATACTTCTGTCAGTTACACTACCTGTTTCTTCAGTAGAAACTATTCCTATATCTTGTAAAATAGAGGATAATAATGCTGCTGCAGCTCTATCCGAGACATTGAAACTGTTGCATGTCATAGCGAAATTTGGTAGTGATTTCAGTATTTGTTTTGGCTTCAAGCTGCTTGGCGTTTCTGGCACATGTTGGTGTTGTTCTTGAACCTTGTCTTCTCTAGGCCTTGATTTTCACTTCCGACCGCATTTCTCTTACATTATTTACATTATTCGGACTATTGTCCTCATCTTTGTTGCCTGAAGAAAGCCAGAGCGTACAATGACCGAAACGTCGTACAAATGGCTACAAAGATGAAGACAATAGTCCGAATAATGTAAATACTGTAAGTACGACCTCATTGAAATAACAGACGATTTAATTAGAAATATAGTTGTTGATTTCTTTGCCATCTTGAATTTTCGGGCTTTACATTTTCGTATTGTTTTCGTTTCTTCTACACCAGTGTTTATTATGAGTATTTTCTGAGCTGGCCTCTGGTGCAAAAAAAGTTACATTCCTTCTCAGGAACTTTTTGCTTCTTTTTGAAGGAACATTTCAACAAGGCAATACATTTGCAAGAGCATATGTCAAACAATCGATAGAAAACGTTTTGAAACCGCCTTAGCTTTTCTTTATATATCGCATTAGTCTTACGTTTCTAATATGATTTCAAAAGCCCATTGCATTTTTCAGTGTATGTTTTCAACGTTTGTATGTCGTGGGTCAAAGAGACAATTGGAAGATCTGCTGAATCCCTTATTATGTCACTGTTGCAAACCTTGGCTGCAATGTCAGCAAAACGATGCTCTTGCTGGTCTCTTTTCGCTTTGTGTTTGTTTAGTTAACAAAAACAAAACATAACATCATTGTTGGTATGTAATTCATTTTTCAGAAGCTGTGGGCATCCAATGATAGAAAACTTAATATGACGAATTTTGGGACATGCAATCATTCTGTAAAACGTGTTTTAAAATTAGAATTAACGTTTCAGTACTAACAAGCGACAACTACTTCGCTGATCTTCCTGCTGCACTGCTCGTCAAAGTTTGTATCTAATATTTATATTGTTATCAGAAATGCTTCCTAGACGCTGACCGTACCTATTTTTTCCGGAGAAAGATGCTTCTCTGTCTTGATGGAGAAATGTACTTTAAGTAAAATAGCAGATTGAAACCTTTTGTTACCAGGTGCTAAGTGGTTAACCTTCTCCAGGCAATATGACCGACCAAAAGGTAGTGATTTAAAATCACTTGAGTTTATTATCATCTGAAATATTTTATTTTTATTTTTAATAATTTTATTCTAAAAGCGATGAATCAGAAAATTAGGAAAATGTTTTGGGTGAACTTCGGCCTCGTATAGGTCATGCCATCCAAAGTACTCTTTGACCTAACAGTATCAGCAGCAGAAAGTCATGACTGTTTTCGCTTTGTAACACATTTCAATTCACACAGTTTGTGAATATTATTTTAGGACGTATATTTGAGGTAGAATTAAAACAAAGGTCAAGGGAATAAATTAATAATTTTAAGCAACTAGAGAGAAAAATTAATTTTCAAAGTTGATTGCAGACCGGGTGGTTAACCGCCTACATATTGTTACATAACTATTAAAAAATTGTATATCTGAAATTTCAGTTTTTCATACTACATTTGGCAGCCCAAGATACTAATCATATCTGCTAATATTTTGGATTTGTTATTTTTAAGTATAGACACAAAGTGTTATTACTGTTAAGAATATGATTTCGGAATTTTCATTTTTCACTCCACCAAAGTAAACAGTTTAATATTTAATCTGTTTCTGATAATATATATATATATATATATATATATATATATATATATATATATGTGTGTGTGTGTGTGTGTGTGTGTATTCGTTGAATATGATAGACATGAAAAACTTGTTTAATTTAGTGATTACTTTAACGAGGGCAAAATTGTCTATATTGTCCATTTTCTTCAAGCGCTATTCAAGGGGATTTGTTTTAATTGTGGTTATCTTTTTAAATATATATTTGATTATTCAAGAAGTATGTGTATGATGTTTGAATATTAGTAGTATTGTTTATTCCCACCAAACTGAAAAAAATATAAGAATAATGATAAACGTAAACAAAATATTAATAACATTTTCCTTGTCTGTTATATTTACCTAAACATGTTTATATATATATATATATATATATATATATATATATATATATATATATATAATATATATATATATATATATAATATATATATATATATATATATACATATATATATATATATATATATATAAGGAAGAATACATTAAAACCTGCTTTAATGATATCGCGGTACTAATTTTACATTTTATATTTCTTACAGTTTGTATATAAACTGACAAATTCCTCAGTCCAATTTATAGAGAAATTATCTGAAGTTCAGAATGTTTTATTCGTTTTATTTCGACCATTTTTAGCCATTATCAAGAACCTTAATGTTGTAAATTATGAATGAAAAATATTTTATTAGCATAATACTAATACATTTTTAAAATTCTATAATTCAAATTTAAATATACGCATAAAGTATACGAGCGACATCCTGTGTAGAAAGGCTAGTAATTTTATGTGCATTGCAATTTCTTTTCAAATTAGGCCGTTAGATGTAAAAAAGAAAAAAGAAATAAATTGACAGGCATATAAATTATGAAAATAAAGACAAAGAATAGCATCTTAACATGACTTCTGTGAAGAAAGATATTTTGTTTAATGTGGTGTTTTTTATTCTGTCTTTGATTTTCTGGTCTGGATTATTGATCACTCTGTTTTCACTGAGTTTAAGTAGTATATTTTTTTATGATTTTCTTGCTTTTTGTGTCTTAGCGCAAAAGAAAACGGTTATTTTGTATTTTTGCTATCAGCATATATATATATATATATATATATATATGTCAAAGTGTAAAACTATATTATTGATGTTTTAATAATTCGCCATCAATAGTTAGGATTCTTCAGATCAAAAACGTCAATATTTTTTTTTCGAGAAGTAGGCGTCCCTCGGATGAAAGAACAAAATTGTGTGACATTTCTTTAAAAGTCGTTATTTTGATTTGTACTGATTTCTTGCCTCTTCAATTTTTGTTTCTTTCACCGAAATTGATTTTATTTTCTTCTAGGTTTCTGAAGTGAATTTATGTTAGATCCTTATCTAATTTTTTCAGAATGAGTTGAAGGGAAATGATTCAAATATTTTTGATGAAGCGTGAGAATTATTTGTGTTTTCCATGTCGACAAGATGTGTATCAATAGGATATAGAAACCAATCAAAGATTGAAAAATTCGACAAGTTTACACACACACACACACACACACACACACACACATATATATATATATATATATATATATATATATATATATATATATTGGTCAAGATTATTAGTATTCAAGAAAATAATCTTATTGAAAAAGGAAAATAACATGAAATGTGAGATTTTCATTGTATTTTGTTCTTCATCACATTTTTTTCATTTGAAGATAGAGTAAAACAATGTTTAAATTAGGTATAATTTAATTTACTCGTGTTGAAATTAAATTAGTTTTTCGTAATCACTTTTACATTTTCGGTAGCAGAGATTTGATTTATTACGTAATTGTCTGGATTTTTACCACGAGGATAATCTCGTTAAAATTTACGGATAGTACATATCTATCTATCTATCTATCTATCTGTCTATCTATCTATCTATCTATTTATCTATCTATCTATCAAAATATACGCATAGTTCGTATTTGTATATCTATCTATATTTTACGCAGTGCTCATGTCTTTCTGCCTACCTCTCTATCTATCCATATATCTATATTTATAGACGGTTCATATCTTTCTAACTGCAAATCTACCATTTTCGAATGGGTAACATCTTTATATCTGTCTCTCAATTTCTTTCTCTCTCTCTACACACACACACACACACACACACACACACACACAGAGACATATATATATATATATATATATATATATATATATATATATATATACTCTTGCACAAATTAATTGAAACAAAAGAATGTCTTTCTAGGATCATTAACAATTGCTCTGATCACGTATACGTCGTCTCTAGACCTTGATTTTCTCTTCCGACCGCATTTCTCTTACATTCTTTCCATTATTCGGACTATTGTCCTCATCTTTGTTGCCTGAAGAAAGCCAGAGCGTACAATGATCGAAACGTCGTACAAATGGCTACAAAGATGAAGACAATAGTCCGAATAATGTAAATACTGTAAGTACGACCTCATCAGAGAAATATAGACAAATACATATTTTTTTTACGTTTCTGCTCCGACGAATTTAAATCACTGGTGCCCCCGCCACAAGAATTTATTTGTAGAACCGGACTGTCAACAAGGTCCCACACATTTACAGGTAGATCAACCAGATGCAACCGGCAATTCTACTCCATCAGTTTATTTTCTCCCACATCCCGCCTGTTGAACTCCCTTCCATATACTTGCTTTTCTGAAGGCTACAAGCTCCAGGAATTTAAATACAATGTCAATACCCATCTCTTATCCTCTTGACTTCAGTCCTTTCTACATCACCCCGTATATTGTGTTCTTTTCTTTTCTCTCTACTTTCGCGACAGTCTTCACACCTGTGTTCTCATCCTTCTCTTGCCTTTTCTCTGACCCCCCCCCCCCCACCGTAACTGGCTAGTCTTTTTCTTCACTATGCTCATGACTAAATTTTTACTCTTATGTAGCCCCCGGAGCATCATTGGCGGTACCACCTTGCTTGGGGCGAAAAGATTATAAAAAATTGGACAAATATACAAATCTTTGGAGATAATTTATTTCGTGAATATTAAATAAATATTCAAGTCATCAGACCGAAACATTTTACAAAAATGAAGGAGTTAGACCGAATTTATTACAAATATTAATGGACTAGATTTCAGGAATATTGGTGGAATGTGAAAAAAGAAAATGTTAAATTTGGAATGCATATATGATGGTCACAATATTGAGTGTACAAAAAAAATAAACGAAAAGATTACATTGGACTGAAAATTTCTTAGTGTTGAACATTTTCAAATACAGAACAGTCAATTTAGGGACCGTATATCAAAGAGCAAATCAACCATATGCACGTGCATTGACTATTGCTGCCATATCTGGTCGGGTGTTCCTCACTAATTTACATACTCGCTCATGTTTTTCTCCGTCCATCTCACTCTCATCACTATTCTCTTCCTTTTCATACTATTTTCATGACACCCCTTGTAACCTGTCACTCTTTTGCATAAAATTCCTCCTATGTAACCCCCTGCAAAACAGTGGCAGTAAAATGCCTTGCTTACGGGGCACACGATTATTAAAAAAATATAAAAACATGAACTAATTTGCTAGATTTTTATGTTAATTCCGACGGAAAAAATAATATATTCGTCTCATAAATAAAATTGTTTCGGTTTCATGACAATAATATTAATATTAATCTTTCAATTCTAATAGTATGATAAGAATGTTGATGATGATATAAATTAATACTAAATATAAAATAAATATAAAAACTTAATTATATTACTATTATAATTATTCATAATGATAATAACAATAATAATAATAAGTAAAAATAATAATAGCATTAATAATAAGTTAAAATAATAATAATAACAATAATAATTTAAAAATATAATATAAATAATAATAATATAAATTATGAAAGTAATAGAAAAACATTTTTAAGAAAAGGGATTTTGGAATTACCAAGAATTAGAATGTATAGAACCTTTAATGGGGAATTACATCAGTATTTTAAACATTAGAGAGCCGTTTTAAAGGACTTAAATAGTATACGTATTTGAAGAGATACACTTACTGGCACAACATTTCCTTGTAAACACTTAATACATATATGTACACAGATATACATATAAATTCGCACACACACACATACATATATATACATACATACATACACATGCACAGACACACACACACACACACACATATATATATATATAAATATATTTTAAAATATTATTATCAATGTTTATAATAAAACATAGTTTATGCAACACGAGAGCTGTTGTGTTTTCGTCACTATTTATCATCACCTCATCAAACAGTGAAATATTCTTTTGATAGAAATATTTATAGATAGAAATTGTTAACATATCCAGTAAATTAAGGAGGGTTTTTGTCATTCAAAGGATTCTCTTAGGTTAACCCATTGAAAGGAAAACAATAGTGGATGGAGGATGAGTTATTAGGGTGGGTTGGGGTAGAGAATTAAAATGGGGAAAATTAGATTTCTTTATGTCAGTTATGAAACATTTGAATGTATACAAATTATATTATGACATATCGGCAATAGTTTCGAATGTGTCCATGAAACGGTTACAGATTTATCTATTTAAATTTTTATCACATGAAGCGGTGTAGTTGTGATAAGAAGAGAAATGTTTTAAAATGTAGACGACGTAGTAGGTGATATGTCAGTTCATTTTTCTCTTTTAACCGCCATAGAGAAACTACTCAGAATGGATAACGCTAATCTCACTTAATAGCAACACACTTCGCCTACTTGGCCTTATTCTCTCAGGACCTCCTACTGCTACCAAAACTGACTGGGACGCCTTTCGCGATTTTCTCTGCGACGTCCCTTGGGGAAAAGTGTTTGATCTCCCAGTTGATGACTGTGTCTCTGAGGTTTCGTCATGGATGAAAGCTGGCATTGATGCCTTCATGACTACAAGGAAGTATTGCCTAACACCTCATTCCTCTCCGTGGTTCTCTCCTGCCTGTTCGGCCGCCATTGCCCAGAGGAATCATTACTTCCGACTATTCCGGAGACAGTCATCTGATCACATAGGCGCCTATTCTCGTCTGCTCGTAATGAGTGCAAGAGAATCCTGAATGACGCCAAACGGTTTTTAGCTGAGAGAATGCGACAGCGCATAGCTGACCGCAAGTTCGGCTCCAAGGACTACATCTCCACATTTGACGCATCTGGAGTAAACTCTCCCGACTTCCCTATTAGAACTGAGGCCAAACTGCACGACGTATATATTACCCCGACAGTAGTATCCTGAGTAATTTCAAAACTTGACCCCATAAGGCGAGCGGTGGTGATGGAATCCCAGTGATACTTTTTAAGAGGTGTGCTCCTGAACTCTCCCCTGTCCTCTCTAAACTGTATAACTACTGCCTTTCCGCTTCCTGTTTTCCTGCATACTGGAAGTTCTCTTCAGTTGTTCCTGTATTTAAGAACTGTGGTGAACACTTGGACCCATCCAACTATCGCCCTATCTGTCTTCTACCAATATTCGGGAAAGTGTTCGAGGCCATAATTAATGCTGAACTAGTGCAACAACTTACTGCCCACAAACTCTTATCTGACAGGCAATATGGCTTCCGCTTTGCCAGGTCCACGGCCGACATGCTAACAACCGTTACGGAGTACATGCTTCAAACCCTTGATGAGTCAGGCGAGGCTCGTGCTGTTGCTCTGGACATCTCCAAGGCTTTTAACAGGGTTTGGCACTCTGGCCTACTATGCAAGCTACGGGGTTACGGTGTTAAAGGACGCTTGCTTGATCTAATCAAATTTTTTTTTAAATAAGCGCAAAATGAAGGTCGTTTTGAATGGGCAAGCCTCTTCATTCTACAGCACAAATGCGGGTATCCCACAGGGCTCTATCCTGGGCCCGACGCTCTTCCTTATTTTCATCAACGACCTCCCAGATGAGATCATTTGCAAGTAGGCATTTACGCAGATGACACCACAATTTACTTCCGCATCAGTAAGAATCCCGTCGTGGCGGACAAACATAATCTCGCTGCCGACCTTGAACGGGATCTACACTTTGTGGTAAATGGGGGCAAGAAGTGGCTTGTCAATTTCAATGCGTCTAAGACAAAGCTGCTGTCTGTCAATCAACACAGGCAACCTCTCCTCCCTTCCATAAGCATGGACCAAGCGATTCTCCCTGAGAGCAAAACACTGCTCCTTCTCGGCCTTACTCTCTCTTCTGATCTCAAATGGAATCACTACATCAAATCCATAGCTAAATGCACTGCTAAGTAGGTTGGGTCACTGTGTCAGGCCAGGATGTTTTTCCGCCTGAATCCATCCTGCATATATACAAGTCAACCATCCGTCCGTGCATGGAGTACTGCTGCCATATATGGTCAGGCGCCCCGGCCGTTCACCTCAGTGTTCTCGACAGGCTCCAAAGGAGAATCAGTAATGTGATAGGTACTGACCTGGCTGCTCGACTACAGCCACTTCCCCACCGACGAAATGTTGCCTCCCTTTGTCTGTTCTATAAATACTTTCATGGCTTCTGCTCGGACGAACTTACGTCACTGGTGCCTCTGCAACAGGTGTTTACTTGTGCAACCAGATTGACAACTGGGTCCCAGCCATTCACAGTTAGGTTAGCCAAATGCAGGCGACAATTCTACGCCTGCAGCTTCTTCTCTCGCACTTCCCGCCTGTGGAACTCGCTCCCATATTTTTGCTTTCCTGACGACTACAACCTCTAGGAATTTAAATGCAATGTCAATACTAATCTATTAACCACTTGACTCTAGCTCTTTCCCCACCCCGTATATCTTTTCCTTTCTCTCCACCTTTGAAACTGTCATTAAACCTGCATTCTCATGTTTCTATTGCTCCTTTCTAAATGGTTCGTCTTCCTCTTCACTATCTTCTAATTAATCTTTTTACACTTATGTAGCCCCTTGCACATCAGTGGCATTTCCGCCTTGCTCTGGGTGAAACGATTAAAAAAAAGATCTCAAATGGAATGGCTACATCGAATCCATAGCTGCATCTACTGCTAGAATGGGTGGTTAACTCTGTCGGGGCAGGAAAGTTTTCTCGTCAGTATCCATTTTGCACATTTATAAATCTGCCATTCGTATGTGCACTGAATACTCTTGCTCTATCTGGTTGCGTGCTACTGCTATTCATCTTGATGTTCTAAACTAAATCCAAAAGAGGATTTGCCATATAATATATCTGGATTTAACAGCTGATCTTCAGTCATTTTCTCACTGACGAGATGAGTCTTATCTCTGTTTTTTCTACGAGTATTTTCATGGCAATGAAGTAGTAGCAATTGGGTCAGTGAGTCAGGTTCTACCCTTTTTGGGAAGGGTAGAACCTGACTCACTGACCCAATTGCTACTACTCTCCATTTTGGGGAGTAAAACCTTGACCGAACAACCAGTTAATACTGCTTTTTTTTAGGGGGGTGGAATTGGTGAAAACCTGACCAAATAACCTAAATACTACTATTCTTTTGCTAAGGGGGTTATTTTTAGTCAAGACCCAAGGCCTTTGTGGCGAAAAAAACGCTTCTAACTTCCTAGTTACAATATTTATTTTTATATCTAGATTTTACAGACTGTGCATATCTATTTATTAAACTTTTGCGCATTCTTCATCTCTATCTAACTGGAAATTAACGTATATACACTTTTTTGCATTACTTATACTAGTAGCCAAGGATGTAATAAAAAATAATCTGTCATTTTTAACGAAACATGCATAAATTAGGGACCAGTGCCTGGACAAAATATACAAAGTAAATCATGACACTCTAGTCAACAAATTAATTAACCAGAGGACCTTGTCACTTTTAACGAAAGTTACACGCACACACACACACACACACACATACGTATTTATATATACAGATTATTGATAACTGTAAATGAATCTATCTTTTTTACAGATTGCTGATATCGATCACATATGTGTAGTTATTATCTCTCTACCGACATTTTATATATTTTTGTTATCTGTCTAACTTTTAAACATTGTTCATATAAATCTATCTCTATTGATTTATATTTTACGCATTGTTCATATCTGTATTTCTCTCAGTATATATATATATATATATATATATCTCCTGTATCCTAACTGATCTGGTGGTTTCGCTTTGCTTTGTGGAGAAATGAATATATATATATATATATATATATATATATATATATATATATATATAGCAAAACCACCAGATCAGATAGGATACAAGATTTGTCAATAACACGATAGAGATGGATGGATTTCAAGGAGAGAGAATATGGCAATTGATATTACATTAAAAGCTTTTGAGATTTTAACTATCAGTAAAGCAAGTAAATTACAGGAAATTTAACTGCTGGAAATTGCAAGAAAAGGAACAATTAAAGTAGAAGAGCCAGTAAAATATTTGAAGAAGAAACGCAGTGGAGTCACGTTACACGGGTGAGAATGGGACCGAAATCGCAATACCAAGTCATGATTGATTCCGTTGCAGATATTTCTTTGAATTTTGTCGAAAACCACAAAATTAATATCACTATTATATATATATATTTATCAAGCCTATATAAACTTATATAAGTTTATATAGGCTTGATATATAACCTATATAATTTTAGACTGGAGGCTATTCGTGGTCGAGAGGTTTAAGACGTTACCATATATATATATATATATATATATATATATATATATATATATCTCAGTAAAGAACAGGTAAGAAATTGTTTTTAAGTTGTTTCATTTTAACAAGTTACTTTGGAGATTTAAAAAAATTCTATAAAGAAGATTGTGAATTAAAAAAACACTCTGAAGAGACTTATGAACATGAAACGAGTCAAATTAAAGTAGCTGATTTCCTACTTCTTTATTTATTCATTTAATTTTGTCAAATTTCAGTCCATATATCCAAATCATATACACACACACACACACATATATATATATATGGCTTGATCATATCTATCTATCTATCTATCTATCTATCTATCTATCTATCTATTACGGAATGTTCATATCTATGCATACATCTAGCTAAAATAGCTGTCATATCTACAAATATTATACATCCTGATTGAGGAGCATATTTTTTGTCCTGTTAGTTCACTTAGTTCTTTATGCATGGCACCTTTATTAGTCTTGCTCAATCTCGCTACTGCTGCATATTCTTTGTTGAGCCATTCGTCTTTAGACTTTCTGTATTGGCTCCTTATTTCCTTGTATATTTTCCTGTATTCCATATCATGTCTTGGCATAATTTTCTGTCTCCTTTGCATCATATCAAGAATCTCTTCAATAATCTCCTTGTGTTTTCTTCTGCATCTGATTTCCTTTCGAGTAATGGTGTTTGCTGATATCACTAGAGCTTCTTTTAGTGTGTCCCATTTCGAGTTTCTCTTTGCAATTTGTTCTTTATATTTGTTTTTTTTCACACTGTCAGTTGATTTTTTCAGTCACAAGTGTGTTGTATTAAATTCTGGGTGCTACATCAGGCTTCTTCATTCTCCGAAGTTTCACCCTCCCATATATATATATATATATATATATATATATATATATATATATATATGCACTCATGGTCGAAAACATTAAGGTCAGAGTCAAAAGCGTTAAGAAAATATAATATATGTATGAAAAATAAAATAAAATATTTATATTTGGGCTTGGTCCCATAGTTTTCGATAGAGGCGTTTGTTGTAGATTGTATATGTTGTTACTAAGTTTGACGAAGAAGTACAAACAAGACGAAGAAGTTTATGAAACAATTGTGAAACTGAATTCTGTGAGCAAGTCGGATTCAGTGGTCGCCGACAAAAAGATTTATGAATCGTTTAATGTCGCTTAAGAAGTTTGAGCGGTAGCAGTGAAGGCTGCAGAGTTTATGAAGTTTAATAAACTGCAGCATACGTCTTTTAACCAGTATTTTGATCAAGCAGCGTTTGGACCATGTATTGTGTTTAAGAAGAGCTATATACCCGAGAAAGTAGTATATAACAGAAACAAAGAAATGGGCACTGGACTGTTGTGAAATACCTGTCATCTTGTAGGGCAGAGAATGCTGAACAATCTCATCAAAGATGAAGGATAAACTCGAAGCAACAGAAATATGGTTCTACAGATGAATACTGAAGGCAACATAGGTGAAACATGTGAGCAATTACAAGGTTCTGGGGCGAATGGAAAAGAAAAATGAAACATACTGAGCATCAAGAAGGACCTGATGTAGAAGGAAGACTTGAAAAATCTGATAGTCACAGGACATAATGAGGAAATAGTAGTGAACTGACTACTTAATGGTCTTAAGCAAATGGATGAAAGATTAGGGACTTTAAAGAAATAACAAGACAGAATTACAAGGAACAAGTGCATGCGGAGAGCCATCATCGTCTACGTCCTGATAAAAGAAAAAAATAAGAATTGCGCTACTCAAAATATGTGTTAATGTTTTTTTTTATTTCATGGTTAATATTTAAGTAGAAGTAATTTTGACAGAAAGTTAGTAATCGCATTATACTTATAAGATATAAAAACACGAAATATTTCAGCACGTTTGTATTAGTTCACCAAGGCTTGGCTATGTGAACAAAGCTATGGAAGGTTTCCAACTTTTACGTTGTACTCGTGTGGAACAGCCCTCAAGCCTGCCCAAGTGTAAATGTAAGGTGACGTGCAGTATCGGTGTAAATGACACTGTCCTTTAAACCAAGTTTGGCAGTGATGATCTGATATATCATAAAATCCGGTATTTATCAGTTGAAAGGGAATATTTTTCGTTTCAATTGCAGAAATTCGAATAAATTTTATTTGAATATACAACCACGTAATCAAGTGTTAATAGACTGAAGGAAATATATTGGACATTAGAAGCAATTAGAAAATTGACTCTCATTCCATTCACAATTTTACTGAAGAAAACCTGATTTTCTATTTTACATTATGTTACAACAAAAAGCGACTAACATTGCTTTCAAAAATATGAACATCTTATTCAGAATTTGGACCACGAAGAAAAAGCAATTCCGTTTAACAGCACAAAGATTTAAAATGCTCATTAAAAATCAAGTTAGTTTTCCGTTCTCGAACGTGGAGAGAATGTTCAGTCCAATTAAAATGTTCCTGCTTAGTTTATGTTCTTTCTGCATTCAATGCAACAAATATTTTACCATGTTTTTTCTCTCAGTGGGGAAACAAATAGCAGAGAAGATGTATATAACTAGAATGGCAGTTATTGAACATTAAAAAATCTTCAGAAATAATTTCTAATTTATAAAAGCTTCGCTGAACTTATCTTTATGTCAATGTCAAATGCATTGTTTTAACGTATTACTGGCTGATCCTTTACTTAAAATCGTTTAATAATAATGAATTAACTCATCTTTAACGGTTACTACATTTTTATTAATGTCAATAATTCAAGGGGAGCACGTTACTTGAAATATGTCTATAGAGATTCGATAAAACTTGATTAAGAAATTTACACTTTACAAAAAACATTCGAATTAGTTTACGTTGTCAGCATTTTGTCAACTTTTGTTTTCGGAATATGCAAAATTTTATTTTAAAAACCGGCCAATAAAGAAATATACCTCACCATCTTTAAATAAATCACTTTTTCTTGCTAAACGTAAAACTATACGTTTTTGTAAAATCGGATAGAAATTTATTTAATAAATAAACGCTTTTCTTCTAAAAAAAAAAATAGACAGGGATATACAGATAATAGAAATATTTTTAAATTTTAAGCAAATTTATTTCAATCTGGGATAGGGCCACCTTGGTAAGTAATTATTGCTTGAATTTTGCGTGAGAACGACTCGTACAAATTTTGAATAGCTTCCCTTCTTTAGATAATACAGTTTAATTCTGGTATAGAAATCGACTACTCTATTTGATTTTCAAAAATGAACCGTAAATAATCCATGATGTTGTGATCTGGGTACGGTGGTGGACAGATAAATTGTTCTACTTTACTAAAATGTTCCTCTTGATATTCAGCAACAAACAAACAGTATAAATGGGTGAATTATTACCCTGAAATATTGCATTTTCTTAAAAAAACAATTCTTGAAACATAGGTTAATCCCTTAAACAATGCTTGAAACATAGGTTGATCCCTTAAACAATGCTTGAAACATAGGTTGATCCCTTAAACAATGCTTGAAACATAGGTTGATCCCTTAAACAATGCTTGAAACATAGGTTGATCCCTTAAACAATGCTTGAAACATAGGTTGATCCCTTAAACAATGCTTGAAACATAGGTTAATCCCTTAAACAATGCTTGAAACATAGGTTAATCCCTTAAACAATGCTTGTAACATAGGTTAATCCCTTAAACAAATCTTGAAACATCGGTTAATCCCTCAAACAACTCTTGAAACATAGGTTAATCCCTTAAACAATTCTTGAAACATAGGTTAATCCCTTAAACAATTCTTGAAACCTAGGTTGATCACTTAAAATTCTTAAATCATCCTGACTGTTGATTTCAATGAACTTTTAAAATAATATCTATAAAAAAACAACAATTGTTGCAAAGAAAAAGTACTACTAATATTAAAGTAGTAAATATAAAAATAAACGTGCTTTGAAAGTTTGACCAAATTTTCCAAATTATGCCGTAATAGTATTAAGTGTTTCCATTATTTTGTTAACCCCCTTGTATATGATAATGTTATCTTGTATGTAAATATAATAAGATAAAACCTTATAGCGTATTATTAAAATGTGATTAATAATTTGAGCAGCAGCTGCCATGAAAAGCAACTGAAATTACGATTATATGAATACTAGTGGAATTTGATATTCGTTATAGTGCATCTGTTCGAAACATTCACATATACCAAAATACCGTTCGCAAAGGTATGAATCCTTCTCTTCTACCCCCAGCTATGAGTTGGATAGAAGGGTAGGCGGGGATGTATATTCTTGGTTGGCAAACATTCTAACGCAGTAACAGAAAACCGTGATCTATTACAGAAAAATCTTCTGCTTAGTCAATCATGAATTAAACGAGATAAGATCGCCCAAGCGTAAATCAGGTATGGCACTTAATTGACCGATTTAAAATTAATAGCGACATACAGATCATAAATTTCAGTTATGTTTCTCTTTTTATTTTAAAATGTCTAATAATTGGCGTAGTCCCTTCACTTATAAATGATAGCGACACCAAATATTCTCTCGCGTTTTGGACAACACTTAGGAAGAATTTAAAAATTAATCTGTTTCATAAACAGATACACGAACCATTGCATTCGCTGTAATGGTTAGTGATGGGAGGTCGCACAAAATCTAATAGAAGAGAAAAAAAGCAGTAGTAACTTATCTATTTTAACAGCAAATAAATAACGCAAACGTCAACAGAAAGAAGAAAAATATCTCGGTATCATTTCAAATTTTCTTGTTGTTACTTAATTTTCTCGTTCACCTTTCAATCAGATGATTTCAACGATTTCACTTTCGGTGCCATTAAACTCTATAATTTCAAACAGCAAAGAAAATAAATTGATGATTAAACATCAAATTCTAGACTATCATTTCAACTAACTTTACCAAGTGTCACTAATGGTCTGTGTGATATATATTGAAAATAAGACAAACAATAATATTACTAGACACTATAATTTACTAAAAGTTTAAGGCGATTATAACAATAATATAAATAGAGGGTAACAAAGTTTACTCTAAAAATGGAAAGAAAAACACGGAGCAAATAAAATATTCAGAAGTTAAGGTGACCATTCAGGTTTAAGATAATTTTAATTATTTTCCTTTAAATTCAGACAAAGTATAAGTAATTCTTGGTTGACAAGTTAAAATATATCGATTATATACATTTTAAAATTAATATTCTATTAAAAATTTAAAAATTAAAGATATTTTGCATCTTAGTCATATAAGTACCATTTAAATAAGGAAATTTTATACTTCCCTATTTCAAATCAAGATTAATATCGAAGCATTGTAAGAACAGAGCATGTATCATTCTACTTCTTTTATGTTTTCTTTCTTCTTTGTTATTATCGTATATCTAATTCTTTTAATAGAGGTTATATTATTGTAAGGAATTACATTATTTTTCAACAATCGTAGAGATTTATTCCTTGTTTTCTGTTTAGTATATAATTTCCGGCCCTTTAAAAAATCAGCTTATGCACTATACTTTTAACATCGCAAAAAATTAAAAATTTTATTTACTTTTTTTTTCAACAGGAGTATATAGGTTTGCGTAAAGTCCAGTTCAACCCACTCTCCGCATTTTTGAACAGGTGTAAAAATTTATTGCTTGTTTCCTGATTAACCTTCTAAAGCCATCTCGTTTTCATACACTACCAGTAGCTACTTGTGTATTACGGGTATCATCACCTGACACGGAGTAAATATATTATGAGAAAAAGTCATTTCCAGTTAATTTTAGTGTTTTTTTTTTCTTAGAATTAAATGACTGCAGGAAAACTTAATAAACCAGAACTCTTCATAAACCTATTGGTTATTTCAATAATTTTATGTTTTTATTTTATTTTTGCGCTCGGATTTGAAGTTCGTGCAGTCGTTCAACAATTATATTTCAAAAAAAAAAAAATTGGAGTAGATAGACTAATCTATCGCCCGGTTCACACTCCATCCACGTCTATTGAACCGGTAAAGAGGCTTCTCCCTTGTTCCCTGTTTAGGATGTGGTTTCCGGCTTTCTCTTTTTTCAATCTTTTCACTCCTTTATTTATTTATTTATTTTTCAACTGGAGTAGATAGACTAACCTGTCGCCCGGTTCACACTCCACCCACGTCTATTGAACAGGTGAAGAGGCTCATCCCTTGTTCCCTGTTTAGGATGTCGTTCCCGGCTTTCTCTTTTCCAATCTTTTCACTCTTTATTTATTTATTTATTTATTTATTTTTCCTCAATTGGATTAGATAGACTAAACTATCGCCCGGTTCACACTCTACCCACGTCTCTTGAATAGGTAAAGAGGCTTATCCTTTATTCCCTGTTTAGGATGTGGTTACTGGCTTTCTCTTTTCCAATCTCTTCACTCTTATGTAGCCCCCTGCACATCAGTGGCGTTACCGCCTTGCTTGGGGTCATGTGATTAAAACAAAAAAAAAAAAAAAACAGCGCTAATAATGATAGAAACAAGAATCGCCTTCATGTCATTAATTTTTCGGGGTAAATTTTCGTTTTAGGTTCCGACAGATTTTCCCGCTTCAAATTTATCGAAAATAGCATTATTTCTGTGCAAATGTATATGCTAAACTCAAACCAACAATTACTTATTGAAGAAACCTACCTGTTTTTATTTGAAAGTCCATAAAAAACGAACTATATCTCGCACTTTTTCTCTCCGGTAATTCTAACGCAATCATGTAATTAACTGCTGAATGTCTTTCAGCGTAGGACACCAAATTTCGGTCGATTTTTGGTCGATTTTCTTCCTTTACTGAAACTTCCTGTTATGATGCGCTATTGTATTTATACGTTTATTACTTTCATTACAGGAAGTACATTGCCAGAAGATTCAGTAAAGGAAGAAAATCGACCACAAATCGACCGTAATTTGTTGTCCTACGCAGTTCGTCATTCTGCAGTTAATTACATTACCTCGTGAGAGTTACGGGAGAGAAAAATTACAAGATATAGTTCGTTTTTTTATGGACATTTAGATAAAAACAGGTAAGTTTCTTCAATAACTAACTGTTGATTTGAGATCAGCATATACATTTTCACAGGGATAATGCTATTTTAGATAAATTTGAAGAGGCAAAAACCGTGGGGACCTAAAAAAAAATTACCAATTTTTCTGTAAAGTTCCTGATTTCCATCATTTTAAAAAATTGTTTTAAACATATATATCCACCATTTGATATACTTGTGCCATTATTTACAATGAATTCTTCTAGTCTGAATCGGGTTATCATTTGATTGTAGATGATTAAAATATTTTAAATATTATACACCCTAATAGCAAGCAATATAAACCCAAAAATATAAACATTTCATACACGGCCCAAAACTTTGATTAAACTGCATAGAAAACGTAATTTACTTGGTGAATATAACAGAATAATCTAGAACATTTCACGGGAAAAAATTACTTGCTTATAGGCAGGAAATAAACTTTAAATGTCGACAAAATTAGAAATTCACCTAAAGCCAGGATGTGACTTATCAGCGGATTTTTAAAAATCTGTATAATTACGCGATCTTAATAGAACTGGAATTCCAAGCTCACAGTAGCATGGGATCAACTGATGACACAAAGTTGGTGGTAGACCCAGAAAGAACACTGCAAAAATCCCTTCTAACGGGAGAGAATTATGGTAGAAAGAATTATACACCACTTTACATTTCCTCCATTATGTGTATTATTATTCCTGATATAATAACACCGTTTTTCACAGACGGAACTGTATGGACAATCAGAAAAGAAAATTTCGGTTCTCAAGAGACTTTCATACTAGTAAGACATACACAAAACTATATATTCACGTATACACGTGTCCCACGTAGAGAATAATATATGATAGTCATCCGCTCATCAGTACGGTTAGACATCCGATTGCATTTAAACCTAGACCAGATTGGCGTCAATCAGCGAGTCTACCTCTGAGCTATGGGATCTCGGTAGAAAGAGGCAGACTTCACAGCAAAGTGTGATCCGTGCGATAGCTAGATCTATCTACTCCAATTGAGAAAAAAACAAAAACAAAGTGAGAAGATTTGAAAAGAGAAAGTCGGAAACCACATCCTAAAAAGGGAAAAAGGGATGAGCCTCTTAAACTGTTAAATAGACGTGGGTGGAGTGTGAACCGGGTGATAGATAGATCTACTCCGATTGAAAAAAAACAAAAAACAAAGTGAGAAGATTTGAAAAGAGAAAGCCGGCAACCACATCCTAAAGAGGGAAAAAGGGATGAGCCTCTTAAACTGTTCAATAGACGTGCGTGGAGTGTGTACCAGGCGATATTCTTTAAAGGGAAAACGGCGAGTCTTGGCTTTTACAAAATGGAGGACTGTGTGTCACAGATTATTTCTGTATTTGGGAAATATATAAAAGGAAACTGCGCCATGAATATGTAAGCTGAAGAATTTGGCAGTTGGCTTCCTCGACCGGAAGCCGATTTAGGAGGAACAACCACTTGTGACTTGACACCACTAATCTTCACTAACTGAACTGACTGGCATCTCTTGTACGAAGTGACGTCACTATGTTGCCGTCACGTGAATTATCTCATTCAAAAGAAGACGGCGGCCTTCTGTAACTCTCTAGCCTTATACAATGTAGTAAAGAAAAGCGAGAAGAAATCTCTGACCATCCATTGTAAGAAGATAAAATGCATGTTCACTTTCACTATAAAAGCCAACCGAATACAGGAACTACGAATTGCCAACGTCGGAATTAAGCCGTTACAAAAATTCAAGTATCTGGAAAGTCGATAAAAACAGTAGCACGAAACATTGGTGGTGCATTGGAATAGTGCAAAGATAAACGCAAATTGAATAAAGAAGAAAATTTTGTTAGAAACTTTGAAAAGATTCATGAACTATGTAATACCAATTCATCTATCTAAAATGAATGCTGGACAGTGTCCTCACAGATACAGAGGATCTCTCAGCAACAGATATTTGGTTACATAGAATGATGCTTAAAAATATGCAAGCACGACGTAAGGGGGAAAATATCAGGAAAATTTAGTTAACGAGGATACTTGTGAATATAAAGAGAAATTTGAAAGCTGCATAACTCATAATGAGTAAAGAGAGCTGGGAGAATACAACAATCTCAAGAGAGACAAAGATAAACAACGAGTAACTTAGCTAATGAACTTGTGTCAATGGACTGCAGTTCAGGCAGTGAAGAAATAATAAGATTAGAAATATTACTAGATCTATGAGGAATATGAAGTTGTGGAAAGCAATGAACAAAAGACTTCTGAAAGGATTCGAGACATTCAAAAGATATCGACTGATGTGTTTTAAACAACATATTTATCCAGGTCTAAGAAAGCTGTGCGTAGGTGAATGAAATAAATTCGACTAAGTTCGAATTTAAGTCGAATTCATATAATTTATATACGCACAAATAGCTTCGGGAAAAGTTTTAATCCATCTCTTCTCCATCCAGCTATGGGTTGAATAGCAGAACAGATTTGGTTCTATTTATTTGGTTGGCAAACAGTCTAACATAGATTAATGGCAAACTACTGCGAGAAAACTTTCTCCCTGTTTTGTTATGTCTCGAAAGAGACATGATCGCCCAAGTGTCTGCCACCTATGGCAATTAACTGACTGACTTACGTGAGTGTCTAGTCCAACAGCCATGCATACTTTCTCACTTCGATTGAACAAATTTTCTTTTTATATTTTTATATTTTTGTTTATATTTTTTATATTTTTTATATATTTTTTATTTTTTATATTTTATAAGATATGTTTATTATATTTTTATAAATAAATATAATAAAAATAAAAATAAAAATAAAATATAATAAAAATATCTTATATCTTTTTATATTTTTATATTTTTTATATTTTATAAAATATTTTATTATATTTTTATAAATAACTCATAAAAAATGAAAATAAAAATAAAATATAATAAAAAATATTTTATATTTTATAAAATATTTTTTATTATATGTTTTTATATATTTTTTGTTTTTTATATATTTTTATATATTTTTATATTTTTTTATATATTTTTTTCATATTTTATGATAATTTTCCTATTTCAGCTCTGTATTGACTGAGGGGGAATATTTGGTACTATTAATTTACGCTAGCATTTTTGGATCTGATAATGTCGGATTTTACGTCTTCCGGAAAATGATAATGGTAATTTTCCCGTTTCATCTTTTTATCCGTTGAGGCGAACATTTGCTACTAATGCTATTTTATACAAAGTCTTTTGAATTTAATAATGTTCGCTTTCAGGTTTACTGGAAAATAATGACAAGCTATTCCCTTTATCTATTTCTGGTTATTTGCGAAATTATTCCAACGTGATTTCACTTGTTCCGTTTGTTTATTACTTGGCTTGACGAAAAAATATTTTTCTCCTGATTTTCGGAAAGAAGAGTTGTAGAGTTTTTATCAAAATATGTTATTTTTTCAGTTTCATCATATCTTATAGAAGTTTTAATTATTATATTATTTTATTTACCTAGTGTTGAGAGCTTGAATCCTATGAATCGAATCAATACAATACGCGTTTTTAAGGAATCTTATTTCTATCTGCTAGACACTCATAGGTTTCATTTGGTTTGTTGGACGCTATGTTTAGCGATTAATGAAATTATTCTCTTGAATTCTCTGGATCGCATCAATACAGTCGTTGATATTGAGAAATCTCATTTCTATCTGCCTGATATTCATAGATTAAGATCATTAAATTTGGGATATTAGATGACATACTTGGTTGTTAGTAATCTTATACTCTTGAATTCTCTGGATCGAAACAATACAGTCATCGATACGAAGGAATCCTATTCTTCTCTGCTTTTTCATAGATACATATCATTTAATTTTGTTGATGGACGCAATGATTGATTTTTATTGATCTTATTCTTTTGAATCAATACAGACCTTGAAATTTAAGAATACTATTTCTGTCTGCTTGACATTCATGGATAAGGGTCATGAAATTTGGAGTGTTAGACGCTATCTTTTTGTTGTTAAAGATCTTGTTCTCTTGAATTCTGTGGATCGAATCAATACATTCCTGGATATTCGAGAAAACTGAATCAGCCTTCTTGACATTCATAGATTAAAGACATTTAATTTAGCTTGAAGGATGGCAAGTTTGGTTGTCAAAGTCCTTTTCTCTTGAATTCTATGAATCTGATCAATACAGTTGTCGATATTGAGGTATCCTTTTTCTCTTTGCTTTACGTCCACAAATAAATGACATCAGATTTTGGTTGTTAAACGCTATGTTTGTTCTTAACAATTGTATATTCTTGAATTCTATAGAACGATTTAACACAGTCATCTATATTCAGGGAATATTTTCAATTTTCTTGACATTCATAGATTAATGTCATTAAATTTGGTTCGATAAAAGATATGTTTGATGTCAATGATCATCTTGTCATAAACTTTTTAAATAGAATCAATACAGTCCTTGATATTGAGAAACCCTATTCCTATCCTCTTGACATTCATAGTTGATGTCATTAAATTTGTATTGTTAGAAATGTTTGGTTTTTGATGAACTTATTCACTTGAATTTTCTGGATGTAATCAATAACACGTCACTCAATAATTCACAGACCTGACATATAGATAGCAAGACTAATATATGATTGTTATGAGGCGCTAACCTTCAAATGGTGCCTAACAAAATTTGCGCTCAATCGGATTATTAGTTTACAAATTGCAGTTATTTAAGTGAAGCTACTGTTGCAAATTTTCAAAACAATGGAAATATCTGAAATTCATGTGTTGATAAAGCATTGCTTTGTAATGGTAAAATACAGTTCAAGCAAAGCAATGGTTTGATAAGTCTCTGCTCAGTCAAAAACAAAAGGTAGTACGATGACTTTAAACGCGTCGTGCAGACACAAAAGATGCAGAACGCTCAGATAAACCAAAATCAACAGTTCTCCTGTAAAACACCAAACAATCCACCAACATATTTTGGCTGATCGTAAATTGAGGTTGCATGATATAGCAAAGAAGCTGAACATATACAAAACCAGTGTATTTACCATTTTTTATGAAGGTTTGTCAATGTGAAAGCTGTGTTCAAAATGTCTGCCGCGTTTGCTCACAGTCGATCAAAAACAACAAAGCGTTGACGATTCAGAGCGTTTTTTCATTGCAACAGGAAGAGGTTTTTGTGTAAATATGTGATAATGAATGAGACATGGATCCACCACTTTATTCCAGAGTCAAATCGGCAGTCGAGTACAAAGCAGGTGAAAGTTGTCCAAAGCGACCAATGAATCAAACATTAGCATATCAGGGTTCTGATCTCCGTATTTTGGTATGCGCAATGTATTTTGTTAATCGATTACCTTGAATTAGAGAATATTATATAGCATCATTAATGCATTTGAATAAAGAAATCGCCAAAGATTAGCCAAAATAAAGAAAAAATGTGATCTTTTATCAAGACAAAGCGCCGTGTCACAACTCAATCGTAACGATAGCAAAAAGACATAAACTGCACTTCTGATTGTTTCCTATTCTCAAGATCTACCCTCCAGCTACTACTGGCTGCTTGCAGACATCAAAAGAATGCTCCAGAGAAAGACATCTGGCTCCAATGAACAAGTGATGTCAGAAATAGAGGCCAAAGACAAATCGTTCTACAAAAGAAAGCATCAAATAGTTAGAGAAGCGTTGGAATCAGTGCCCCACATTAGAAGGAGTTTATGTTGATGAATAAAGACGAAATTTGCTTAAAAGATGTTTTATTAACTAGGCCCGGAATTTATTGAGTGATGTGTTACCATCCCCGAAAATAAAGAATCTTATTTCTATGTTTTTGACATTAACAGATTACGTCATTACATTCTTTTTATTAGCCACTATGATTGGTTGTAATTGATTGTACATTCTTGAAATCTGTGGAGCGATTCAATAAAGTTGTCATTATTGAGGAATACTATTTCAATCTTCTTGTTATTGATAGATCAATATCATTAGATTTGGGTATTTGGAAGCTATGACTGTTAATGATCTTCTTGTCATGAATTCTATGAATCGAATCAATACATTCCTCGATATATATTTCTAATTATATGGCCCCAAGCAAGGCATTTTACTGCCACTGTTGTGCAAAGGGTTACATAGGAGGAAAGTTATGAGAAAGAGTGATAGGTTATAGGAGGTGTCAGGAAGTAGATAAGAGAAGAATGAGAATACTGATGAGAGTGGAGTGGACGGAGCATGAAAGAGAGGATGCAGGATAGTGAGATAGGAGTTGACATTTCAATTCTTGGAGATTGTAATTGTCGGGGAAGCAAGTAACCAGAACGGAATTCCACGGGCGGGAAATGCGAGAAAAGAAGCTGTTAGAGTAGAATCTGCGTTTACTTTTTTTTAGTTTCATATAAAAGGGTGCGACCTATTTGCTAATCTTGTGGCTCAAGTAAATTCATATATTTATTTACAAATCAACTATTCCTATCTTCCTGACATTTCGAGCTATATTTGGTTGTTATTGATATTTTTCCATTGAATTCTGTGGTTAGAATCAACAATGTCCACGATATTGAAAAATACTTATTTCACTCTTCTTGACATTCGTAGACTAAGGTCATAAAACTTTGGTTCGTGGATGCTATGACATGTTAACAATCATTCTCTTAAATGCTTTGGATCGAAGCAATAGAATTATCGATATTGAGGAATCCTATTTCACTATCCTTGAAATTCATAGATTAAGAGCACTAAATTTGTGTTGTTGAGCGCCATGCTTGAACGTTAATGATCATATTCTTTTGAATTCTATCATTGAATTAATACAGTTCTCCACATTGAGAAAACCTTTTTCTCTCTTCTTGACAATCATAGATTAACGTCATTAGATTAAGTTAATAACGTTTAACGGCTTTATTCTCTTGAAGTCTGTGGATCGAATAAATATTGTCTTCTACATTGGGGCGTCCTTTTCTCTCTGCTTGACATTCATGGTAATTAAATTTGAGTTGTTGGACGCTCTTTGTTTGTTAATGATATTCACCTGAATTCTGTAGTCCCAAGAAATATAGCCATCGGTATCTATTTTATCTCTGCTTGACATTCATAGATAAAGGTAATTAAATTTGAGTTGTTGGACGCTCTTTGTTTGTTAATAATATTCACTTGAATTCTGTAGTTCCAATAAATATAGCCATCGCTATCTATTTTATCTCTGATTAATATTCATAAATAAAGGTAATTAAATATGAGTTGTTGGACGCTCTTTGTTTGTTAATGATATTCACCTGAATTCTGTGATTCCAATAAATATAGCCATCGGTATCTATTTTATCTATGCTTGATATTAAAAAATAAAGGTAATTAAATTTGAGTTGTTGGACGCTCTTTGTTTGTTAATGATATTCACCTGAATTCTGTGGTTCCAATAAATATAGCCATCGGTATCTATTTTATCTCTGCTTGATATTCATAAATAAAGGTAATTAAATTTGAGTTGAATTCTGTGGATCAAATCAATACTTTCCTCGAAATTGTAGACAACTGCTTGTTTCTTCTTGACAATCCTACATTAAATCTTTAAATCTAGAACGTTTAAACTATTTTTGGTTGTAATGAACGTGTATTTGTGGAACGAATCAGTACAGTTAACGATGAATACAATTTCTCTCAGTTTGTCATTTATAGATTAATGTCATTAAATTTGGATATTTGGTCGTTAATGATGATAATCTCTAGAATTCTCAGTATCAAATCAATACCGGCTTCGATATTGATGAATTCTAATTCTTTCTGCTTGACATTCATTAACAAAGGCCGTAAAATTTGGGTTGTTGCAATCTATCTTTGCTTGTTAATGAACATATCTTGAATATGTGATCAGATATATACGCTCCTCGAAACCGAATAATTTCTTTCTCTCTTCTTGACATTCAAAAATTAACGGCATTTAAATTCTATTTCTCTGTGTTTGATATTCGTAGATTAAGGTCATTAAGTTTGGGTTGTTGAAAGCAATGTTTGCTTGTTAATGATATAATTCTCTTTAATTCTGCTGATCGAATTAATACAGTCCTCGATATTCAGGAATTCTTTTCTCCTTATTTGGCGTCCATCGATTAAGATCTTTATATTTGTGTTGTTGGACGCAATATTTGCATGTTAATGATCTCATAGTTTTGAATTCTGTGGATCGAATCAATACATTCCTTGATATTGAGGAATATTAACTTTCCCTGTTTGGCATTCATGAATTCAGGTCATTACATCAAGTTTGCTGGAGGCTATGTGTGGTGGTTAAGGATCACATTCTCTAAGTCAAATTCACAATGTTTTACATTTTATCTTCATCAAAAACATTAAATATTGTTTATAAATACTTATAAATGAATAGATTTAATTCTTTTTTTAAAATGGAGAGATGAAAATTAAACAAATGCAAATATTTAAGTATAGAGGATGTGTCTTAACCGAGGACAGAGACTGGAGACTGATGGCGTTTCGGAGTAGCGAAACTGCCTTCAAATCTATGCAAAATATTTAGAAACAGTAATTCAGGTCATTACATCAAGTTTGCTGGAGGCTATTTGTGGTGGTTAAGGATCTCATTCTCTAAGTCAAATTCACAATGTTTTACATTTTATCTTCATCAAAAACATTAAATATTGTTTATAAATGCTTATAAATGAATACATTTAATTCTTTTTTAAAATGGAGAGATGAAAATTAAACAAATGCAAAGATTTAAGTGTAGAGGATGTGTCTTAACCAAGGACAGAGGCTGGAGACTGATGGCGTTTCGGAGTAGCGAAACTGCCTTCAAATCTATGCAAAATATTTAGAAACAGTAAAATTTCGTTAGAAAGAAAAATGTTCTGAACTTTTATAAAATATCAATTTCTTTATATGGCAGTGAATGTTAGACAATCTTTTCACAGAAACCGAAGCAATAAGTATGTGGATTTAAATAAGGATGTTAATAATACCATAGACAGAACATGTAAATATCCTTTTGACTTTTAAAGAAAACCATAATAAAAAGGACACATATAATTGAGATCAGGAAACGACAGTTGGCATTTCTAATGGAAGTACTGTGAAAAGACGTCTTTGAAAATTTGATAATCTCAGGAAAAGTTTAACATATCTGGCGAGTATGTGAAAGTCAATATCGGCGCAAGATTTAGACGAGTAAGAAAAATTCAAAATCTATTAAGAGTTACAAAGGACAGGGAATTTTGGAGAATGGTAAGAAAATAATAATAATAATTATAATAATCCAAAATATTTCTGTTAATCTTCTGCCTGTTTAGGATTCAATTTTTTTTGTTAGCGTTTTATTAACGCTGGACATTCTCTTCTTCCATATTCACATACGTGTTGACAAAAAATATTTTAACAAATAACAAAAGTTCAGTTTTATATTTAACCCTCTAGGGCCATTCGTATCATATTTGATACGGTATTTCCCTATAAGGAAACATTTGGTATTTCCCTATAAGGAAGCATTTGGTATTCATTGACTGAGCAGTCAGTACTGCTTTCATTTGAAATTTATAAAATATTTCTCTTAAAAAATTTTTCAGGAAAATATTTCTTTCAAGGCTTGTTTTCATACTGTATCAAATATGATACGAATGGCCCTAGAGGGTTAATATCGCGCAAATACTTAAAAGTTTAGATGATTTCTATTAAAGTAATGATTTCTTAATATGAAATGGGATAATATATTTCTAACAAAAATGGGAAATGATCAGATTCATATAACGGATGGTGGAAAAATGGAATCAGTTAGGAGAATCCAAATTTTGAAGAATTTTGCCTTCATTTCAACTTAATATTCTTGGGAAAAATGAAATCGTCCATGTTCAGTCTTAGCTAGAGGTAAACTTGTAGGAAAGACATGATTCTTTAGCCTTGGTCGGTAAACTATACAACAAAATTACGCAGTTGAATTAAAAGCGGTGGAAAAGTTAATGCGAAAATCCTCCACTATTTTTTAGCAAGAACATACATGGATAAGCTTCTTAAGAAAGAAAAAGAATCTGACGAATGACAACGTTGGTTACGTTCTAAAGCGACATAGCGGTTATAGAAATTAAAAAGACATGGTGATAAATAAGTTCCCTGAAAAATAACTTTTTATACTGGCCTCGATAAGAAATCCTCTTTCTGTAGTTAGCTCGAACTTCCAGGTTATTACGGCATCGTATAAAAATGTGAACACTTACAATTTTGAAATTTTTAAAAATTCTACATGTCAGGGTTAACAGACTATAAACGATCATTTTTTGTTTAATTCTTTCATGGCTCCACCACAATTTTCCTTGTGTTTTTTCTCCTGAAATCTTTTCATCGATTAAAAAAAATCTATTCCGTTCTTATTTTTTCATCCATCCTTTCAGCTCCTCAGGTAGAAGTCATCGCCTTTTTTAATGAACAAAAGATTTTCTCAGCACGTTCTTTTCTTGTGATTTTCACACAAAGATAAAAGAGGAAGCAGATTATATTATATATATTTTTTAACAATTTGCTACTTGTCAACTTTTTCTCGCTGACATTATCTGATGGCTTTCACTACAGATCAAGTGAAATAAATCTTATCCCACATTGTTCGGACGTTTAAATATTTTGTTCTTTAGATGCTCTGCTTAATACAGCGTTTTAGCTAATCCATTATTTGCCCTGGTCAGGTGTTATCATTTCTGAAAAAGAAAGTTTCCTTGAATAGGACGGATTATATCTGGCTGGGAGGAATGAATGGACCGACCAAAACATTGTGTTAATAACAGCAATAATAGAAAAGCAGTCGCCGTTGTAAACAAGATTGGACATGGTAATAACTATTTTTTAAGATTTGATCGTAAGTTCTATGCTAACATTTTTTCAATAGCAATTCTTGCTTGCGGAAATCTCTTCCCGTTTTTATTTCCTAGTCAGCACTTCAAAATTTTAAATGAAATATAAGTCATTATCAACTGTCTTAATTTTATCATTTTATTGTATTCTCTGCTTAATTTCTTTTCAATTGTATCACCCCAAACAAGGCAGTACTGTCACTGGTGTGTAGGGGGCTACCTAGGAGAGTGAAGGGTTACATAGAAGGAAAGCGATGAGATAGAGGGACCGGTTACAAGGGGTGAGAGAATTAGCAAGAGAACTATAGGAATACTAGCGTGAAGAGAGTTGCATATACTTTTATCATATTTTCTAGCACTCACTAAAACCTTGTGTCTTCGTGCCTTCATAGAAAAGCTTCAGGTAAAATGACTAAAATATTGATTAATTACCTGGTAATTTTGTCGTTTAGGTAATTTCAAAACTATATCGGATATTTCATTTCAATATTTTTTCAAAGCTCTTAAAAATTGATCAAGTGAGCCGGTAATCATCGGGAAAAATTTAATCTTTATCTCCCTAAGTTACATTCTTTTTCTTTCGGAATGTGCAGGAACTGGAAAGGATATTAGTTCAGAAAACAAGCAGCGTCTAAATTCCGGTATATTTTGGTACATATGCCCTTGGTAAAGGCATAAATTAGTTTCATCACCATAAAGATGTAGATTAAAGAGTAGGAGAAACTTGGTAGTTAAGTTAAAAACAAAATCTGAATTACGAACTAAGTAGAAGGCAACGGGTAACCACATGACTATCGTCCTCATGAATGTAAGAATAAATAAGAAAAATATGTGATCATTTCAGTTAAATAAGTTCCATACGTAATACACGCTTGGGTGAATTTGTCTCGAAAGTGACATGACTTTATTTAATATTTATTATATGAAGCATTAACTTCACTTTCCGTTTTTGGAAAATTTTCGTACAAGTTAAGAGGAGAAAAAAAGAATAAGAAACTAAGAAAAAGAAAAGAAAGAGGAAAGAAAAGAAAGCTTTAAAAAAGCATAAGAAATATTATAGGAAAATATAGGAAAAAGGCAAAAGTAGTGAAGTGTAAGAAAAATTTACGAAGTGTAAACTTAAGAAAAAACATAAGATAAGATCACAGAAAAAGTTTAGCCAATGAAAAATGACTTTTAAGACGAGAATTTAAATGAAGTGCAATAGTAAGTTACAATGTTGCGATTCTAAACTTATGGCATTTTTATTTGAAATCACAAACTCAAAATGTTTTTTCATTGAACGTAAAATGAAGAATAGGTAATATAAAGACTAAATAAAATAAAAATAGTTTTATTTTTATTAAAATAATATAAATAAATAAAATAAACATAAAAATGAAAATATTTTCTTTTTATTATTATTTTATATTTATTTTTTTATTGTACTATACTTTCTATAACTACCAACTATAAATACGCGTGTAAAACCCATTAATTTAAGAGAGTTCTGCATATTCTTAACAATGTAATACCGTCTTCTCTATATGAAATACGTTTTATTGCATTTCATATTTAATTAGTTTGTTTCCTATTATCCTATTTTCCCCTGTAATTATCTACATTTTTCTCACTATTATTATATATTTTATATTTCTTTATTATTATTATTATATATTTTATATTTCTTTATTATTATTATTATATATTATATTTCTTTATTATTATTATTATATATTTTATATTTCTTTATTATTATTATTATATATTTTATATTTCTTTATTATTATTATTATTATTATATATTTTATATTTCTTTATTATTATTATTATATATTTTATATTTCTTTATTATTATTATTATATATTTTATATTTCTTTATTATTATTATTATTATTATATATTTTATATTTCTTTATTATTATTATTATATATTTTATATTTCTTTATTATTATTATTATATATTTTATATTTCTTTATTATTATTATTAATTTTATATTTCTTTATTATTATTGTTATATATTTTATATTTCTTTATTATTATTATTATATATTTTATATTTCTTTATTATTATTATTGTTGTTGTTGTTGTTGTTGCTGCTGCTGCTGCTGCTGCTGCTGTTGTTGTTGTTATTATTATTATTATCAGTAGTTTTTGTTATTATTTTTTATTTACTGTTAGATATTATTGTATGTTATTTATATTCCTTAATTGTAACATTGTAATGATATAATATGGTATTTTATATATATGTTTTAATATTTTATGTTACTTATGTTATTGTAATATTTTTAATACATAGCTATTTACTATTTTAATACATATTATTCCTTTGAAAGATTCTAAACGTTAACATCTGCCTTTTCAAACTTTATGTATATATGAATATTCGCGAAATCCTTGTACATTAAATCGCTATAATTTTAAACGAAAATATCTTTTGTTTTCTTATATACACTCATAAACGCACACATTCATACAATATTCTCTCATGCACATACATTGATACATGATTCTTTTATTTTATTGAGAAAAGAAAATCGTTCTGTCGCTTGACATGTGTATACATTATTTCGCATATTAACTTTATCGACTTATAAACGCACACATTCATATATGATTTCTCACATACGCATACATTCATACACAATTCACTCATTTTATTTAAAAAAAGAAAATCGTTTCATCTCTTCACACGTGTATAGAGTAGTTTCGCTAAATTTTAAACGGAAATATATTTAGTTCTTGTCTATCACGCACATACTAACGTTATCAACATATAAACCATTCATTATTCTATAGTTTAGATACGATTGACAAGCATAATTTTCGCTTGCATATGCTTATATAACAAACATATAGTGATTTTATTACACATGCCACAGACACGTAAACAGAGATAAGCTTTTCCACCAAATTTAAAATATTCATCCATTGATATAATACACGTGACACGTATCTGGCCACTGAAATCATACCTCAAACAATACAGTATCTGTGTATGTTTAAAAGACTTTACAAAATTTACAATATTTTTTAAATAGTTCGTCTTTAAAAAATGTCTCAAGAGAGATTGTTAAAGTGAAATATGTGAATCTAAAAACCGTTTTTCCTACCTGTTCTTTATATATATATATATACTTCACTAGTCGACGACAAAATTATTGCAGAAAGTAAAATATTAAGCGACTGTTAAAGACCGAACACTCGGCAAGAGCTTTAATAAATGGTACTGTGGTGATACCGAGCAAAAGTGATGGACCGGGTGTTAGCGCTTTCACGACCAAAATGCAAATAACCAAAAGTCGACCGTGCGCCGCCAGCTCCGCGCAGATGTTCCGGTCGAAAACTGAAAATTAAGTAAAAATTAAATTTCCAGTGCGCGAGCCTACGCGAATTTTATTTATCAGCCAATGGGAAGCCCAGAACCAAATACAAGTGTGAAATCCAAAATGAGCTGCTGTGATCCATAAAGAAGATATAAAAAGCGGATACAGAAAGCTTCGACAGGAAGACCGACTCGAGGAAAAGAGAGTAATCAATATCCCCTTGACCTAAGTCAAGCGGCTACTATGTTCGCCTCCCTTCATCACTCCATACCTTCTTCCCTGTCTCAAAAACTACTTACTGACCCAAGAAGCGAATACATCAAAGGCATTTTTTACTTACAGGCTCCCAAATTTCTAAGCAGTAATTCTCTTTCAGCATTTTATTTCCATGAACATTTCAACCTCCGTTGGATCTATATTTCATGTATTACTTCAATGGTAAAAACATTAATTTATATGTGTTATATATAAAATGTTATCTTTCAACTCAATTTGCTTCTCTTGGTTTATAACCTTTCTTTATGACTTATAGTGGACTATCTACAACAATGCCAAATTCCGTTAGCAGAATAGAATAGATAAGCAGCCAACTATAGAACTAAAGAGTATTAACTGAGTCGACACTGCCTCGCTATTGGCTCTTTAAATAACTGAAATGACGCTACCTTGCTATTGTCTCTGCCTCCAAAAACATGACAGGTAGGATATATATATATATATATATATATATATATATATATATATGATGTGGACCGGTGATGGGACTACGAAATGATAACTCGCAACACGATGGTAACGTTAACAACATATATTAAGTTAAAAATAGATACAAAAGAAAAGAGTAAATATAAGCTTGGTTTCCTAGTTACTGACAGACTGAGCTGGTCTAAACTGAAGCCACGAGAGTGATAAACTCTCAGTTAATATTCTGGTCCGTTTTGGGTCGACGATCAAAGGATCCAACAATTTACTTTTTCTTCCAGATCGTGTTATTTCGGGTGAAGCTCGCAACCCGAGAAGATGGTAGCTATTAGCTCTTCATTGGTCGGTAGGGATTCCTTAATGTCAGTTGCCCGAGATTTCCTCAATTGGTTTTGATGGCGCTTGCGTGTATTCTTGGGGCCATTAATTATATATACGAGATCTACCACACTTTGCTTTACTGTGCCTACTTCCCAAACCGTCATGTTGTTCTTATGGACTTCGAACCATACTTTCTCACCGCAGGAGTAACGTTTCTGGGGAGGGTAACCGTTTTTTTTAATAAATTTTGCCTACTTTGGAATGAGCTTATTAAATACTGATCTTATCCTTCTTGCGAACATCGTTTCTGCAGGTAAAAGTCCCGTTGGCCTATTAGTTTTGGTGTAATTCTATATATCTGCAGAAACTGTTGCAGCGCCTTATCAGTCGGTGTGTTCTGCGCCTTTTTAAATGCTCGTTTTAACGTGTCCACAAATTGCTCCGCCTGTCCGTTGGACCTCGGGAGAGATGGCGGGGTCGTAATGTGTTTCATCTGGAACGTTTCACGGAACTGTTTAAATTCACCAGACGTGAACTGCGTTCAGTTTTCCGCCACTATTTTGCTGATAATCTAACTGAGCTTTCATCAATTGGATTATTACTTTCTGAAAATCGTCCATTTTTGTATTTCATACAAAAACGACCAATTTTTACGTGAAAAAACAGAGAAGAAAAAAAAAACAAACTAACTGTAGTTACAATTTTTTGTAAGATTTACGCAAAAGAATAGAGGTTACAAAAAATCTACTTGCAGATTTTTTTCTGTAATACCGCTGTTCCGAGCTTATAGAAGATTTTTCACGCGACACTTAATTATTGAAGTTTCTCACACTTATTTTTTTACGTTGCCAAAATTTTAAAAGGGACTTGTAGATTATTTCCTGATGTGGAGTTTTGATTTAAATTCCTTCAAAATTGTTTTATTTTTTATTTTTCTCTCTTTAGAATCAATTGAAGGTTGGTTTAGATGGGGGTATTTTTTTGTACGTCGATGTTTGTTGACAGATTTAATGTGAGGAGGGTTATCACTTGGTCAGTCGCTATTAGTACACTAGCTCAAATCTTCAGTCGTTGCTGTGGATCTGAAAACTGATTTTTAGTTTTTCAAAGTTCCCGTTCGCCACTTGATGAGGTGGGTATTTTTTATGAACTTGTATTTCCTTGATGTTCGAAATCTTCGTCGCCAGTTGATGTGGACCGGTGATGGGACCACGAAATGATAGCTTGAAACACGGTGGTAACGTTAACAACATATATTAAGTCAAAAATAAATACAAGAGAAAAGAGTAAATATAAGCCTGGCTTACTAGTGACTGACAGACAGACTGCTGAGCTGAACTGAAGCCACGAGAGTGATTAACTCTCAGTTAATATACTGGTGGAAAGAGTCTATAATTAAGTGGGTAACACCCCACAACAATATATACATACATACAACACGTACACAACGGTCTTTATTACAACAGAGTATATTTGTATGTTTTTTATTTTCATCTAGCTGCATGACATTTGTTTGAGTGTGACTACACTGAAATTCGACTAAATCTTAAATAAGTCTACTTTTGACGGCTGTGTGGCTTGGGAAAAAAACAAAGGGAAACTGTAAAAAGAAAATGAGTTAAAATTACGTTATTTTGTATAGCATTAATCTTTTCTTGAAATCGATTAGCACCACATGAATTAAAGCATGCTACTAGATTGGCATTGAATTCTCACTCTGTTATTGTTAAAACAGTTTATTGTAACTGCTTCTTCTACTCTAATAGTTTCTTTTCTCACACTTCCCATCTGTGGAAATCCCTTCCCTTTATTTATTTTAATGTTAGCGACAATCTCCAAAACAATTAAATACAAGTCATTCGCTATCTTCTATCTCCTTGATTCCCATCTATCTTTTAACTTTTCTTTGATACCATCTCTACCCAGCAATTTTTTGTACTGTAACCCCCCCCACACACACACAGTAATAGCCGTTCCGCCTTGCTTGAGCTGAAATTATATTTCTTTTCGTTTAATTACATACAGTTATCTGAGTACTAGCAGTATAGCCCGGTGTGGCTCGGGTGTAATGAAAGCTTTAAAACAACTCCATGCTCCTGGAGTTCAGACTCAGCCTAAAGAATATTTGCGTGAAGTTTGGTGAGAATCGGATAAAAATTGTGGATTTGTATAAAAGATATACAGTCAGATAAACAGACACACACACACACAAACATCTTGCCTTATATATACATATATTATCGATTTTATGCACGATTGTAAGAACTGCAATCTTGAAACTTCTGAATATCATTTCTTACGTCTTTGTCTATGAGTGTATCAAATTTGATTAAAATCGGAACTCTTCTTCTATAACCCGATTTTTTCGATTATCGATTTTTATCGGGGGTACCTCGACACAAATCCTAGCTAAGTATACCCGCAGACGCCTATAGTAAAACTGCGTAAATTTTCAAGAAAATCGATTCAGCCGTTTCGGAATCTATAGGTAACGGACGCACACACACACACACACACACACACACACACACACACACACACACACAATGTCCCATTAATAAATAAGTTTAGATTTAGATGTGCAAATATCTAAGCACATTGAGTACCTGTGTTTGGATAAATTTAAGCAAAATGTACTAATAAAAATCCCATGTTGTTTTTTAATGAAACGTTTAATGTCTTATTTACTGTTTGTAGTTGCCAACCTTTAATCTCGCGAGATAAAGTTAGCTTCCTGTTTGGCCAAAAATAAGTCTTTTGGAGTCGAAACTCTAGTGACTTCTCCAGGGCACATACCTATTTCATGCTATATGGAGACCGTCTAGCTGTCCAGACCATATGACTCTGATTCGACTATATGATCAAAATCCAAAAGAATACAAGATATTACATTTGTGGTAGAGTAACTGTTGAAGTTACTGGAAGGTTGTCATTATAATCAGCCAACCGCCTTCAGAGTTCCACTCACTATTTTCTGTTTGAAATTATTCTCATAGCTTTTTTGCATTTAGAAATGACCACAAGGCAGCGCAAGTTTAAAATAAGGATTTCTCTGCCTGAACAGGCCAATTTCCTTCTACAGAGAGTGTAAATCAAATTACAGTTGCTGTTTGAACTAATTTTTAAACATGTTAATATGACAAACAATTAGGAAACTCTATGCAATGTCATTTCTTTTACATAGCAATGTATTCGGAGCAATTTCCTCACAAAATGACAGTTAAATCAACAGAGACATCGTTCTATGTAAAGATGTGGAGAATATATACGATGAACAAAACCTGTAAGCAACGTGTTTTAAAGACAACTGTAACAAAATAAGACTCGGTTGAAGTTTTTTGGACACAATAAATACAAAAGCTTGACATCAAAGGACATGATAAAGGCAAGATGGACAGACAGAGACTGTGACTAATCTACTAACAATCTTAGGTAATAAAGTCCAGATCAGAGGAAAGAAATAAAACGTTGCAAAAAAAGCTACAATAGAAATGAAATTGCGGAGAGCCATGATCGCCGTTTTTTTGTCACAAGGTATATGGCGCATAAAAGAAAAATATAAATGAAAACAAATATGACATTATTTTTTCTGATGAAGATTCAACAGAAATGTTTAATCCAACATTCAACATTATTCACGTACAAAATATTCTGGTTTACATTTTTACATGAAATTTATACGCGATTTCTCTAACAAAGTATCAGGTACATACACATCTTTTTTTTTCTTTTTGCATTACTGGGTTGACACCTTTGGCTTTGGTATTCAGGTTAGTCTATTTTCCACATTTAAGAATATCTTATGTTGGTTGTTTTAAAAGAGGACCTAAAAGGCAACACCGAATTCCGAACGCTGATCAGAATAGGCAATGATGTCTAGTCAAAGTTGAATAAATTAATAAAAAAACAAAAATTTGGTTAAAAACAAACGAATGAATCCTGAACTGTTGTGTAATATGGCCAAGTTATATAGCAGGGAGTTTTGACAATCTCTTCAAGGATGACGAAGTAACTTGAAGCTATAAATGTTGTTTTAATGAATGATACTGAAAGTACTGTAGACTGGACATGTGAGCAGCGACGAAGCTTTAAGAAAAAACGGAAACAAAAGTTTCTTTCACTTTGAATCAGAGACAGTTAAAATTTCTCGGAAATTTCTAAGGAAATATGGCTTTGGGAATTTGACTCTCAAAGAAGACATTGAAGGCAAGATGGACAAAAGAAAAAACGAATAACGTACCGGACCACTTTGTGTAAAGAGTTGGCAGCACAGAGATTAGGAGAGATATGAGAAAAGAATATATATAGTACAAGCTATAAATGATAGATTGTTATGGAGATCTATGGCCACGTTTCTTTGATCTCGGTATAGTTTTTTTTCAATTTGTGCTTAAACTGTGTGAATATTATGGCACTTTTGGGACTGATTACCTATTCTTTTTTAGGTAGTCTACGGCATGATGGAGTTGCTTACTGTTTCATCTTTTTCTTCACGTAGACACAACTAATGTCATTCTCTGTTTTGTTATAATTCTTTTTCGATTCAAATAGCCCGGATGTATTTTTGATGAAGGCTACGACAATAAAAGAATTCTGTGATGATTATTCTATGTTAATTCTATTTAATATTAGCCAAGTGAAAAGCAAATTGTTTGTTTGGACGATTTAAGTGAGGAGATAATTGTTAACCATGAAAGCATCAGCTGTAAATCCAAGTTCATTCATGCTTTCCGTGAATAATGAAATCCTTCTAAAAGAAATCTATCACGACAAAGAATCTTCATTAAATAAGACGAAAGTAAATGGTCTGTAAAATTTAATTAGTGTCTTCCTTTGGTTAAACATACCGTTCCGGGAAATGAAAGATTTGTCAAAAGGGAATACTTGAAAAATTATCAGAGCATCTATTTTAAATCGAACCGAAATAAATTCTGTTTTCAACAACTCAATATAAAAAAAAGAATACCCAAAGAAGAAAAAAATCATCGCTTTGATTATAAATCTAATTGTAAATTTTAAATTAAAGAACATATGGTAAACAATTGTAAACGTATAATTTTTAAATGCTTAAACGTAAAAACATATATCGGGCAATAATACTATTGAAACTATCTATGTGTAATTAGCAAATACTAAAAATTTTAAATATCACGGTGTATAGATTCGTTATAACAAATTTTATGTCGGAGAAAATCATAGTAGAAACAAATAGTATGTGCACAACGCAGCAAAATACTACAAAATGAAAACATTAACCTGAAAATTCGAGTCATATTCTTAAATAGTCCCATCAGATGGAAATTTTCATACGGATGTCATGCATGACACCAAATCCGTTCTGAACTGTCAGCTGAATATATCTGCTTTCCAAGATCAATGGTTATAAGTAGCTTTTGAGTAATCATTGTTAGTCTTGACGAAGATCACACATCTTCGAACCTTCTGGACTGGTGATACAGAATCTTAAACGAAGAACTACACCAAACAATCGAAATCACATCAATTGAGAAATTTTAATAGCAACAACAACTAAAATTGATATCACATATAATTCAAATACAAAATACTGATATTATGAATATGTTGGTGTTCTTCACTAATTAAAATAAAAGGTTAGGAAAAAAACACCTTCAATACTGTAAAAAATGATAACAACTGCTAGACTTGAGAAACATGTTTTCCTGAAAAAAATGTTTTTAAGTGAAAAGGTTTATAAATTTAAACCGACAGCAGTGTTACCTGCGCAGGCAGTTTATGCAGGATATTTTCATACAATCAAACGGCTAACGTTATCATTAACATAATTTTGAAATACCTAAAGTAACAATATAAATCAGTAAAAATAATGAATCCCTAAAACCTTAAAATACCTAACATTACAAAGAATACACCGAGAATTATAATAGGGACCTATAATAATGAGCTCTTTAATATGATAAAAGAATATATTGAAAATATAATAGACCTGTAGATTTAATATTCTAAACAATACGAAAACTACACCGAGAAGAATAGTGAAAAATTATAATTTTAATAACTTAGAATAAGAAGTAATAAGGATTTATCATTTTAAATTTTTACAAATAAAATATATGCCTTTAAAATCTATAGAATTATTACCATAATAAATAATATTGACAGATAATATAAATAAAATCTTATAATTTACAATTAATTAAAGATATAATGATAATAAAAAAATGAAAGAGATACAATTTAAATACAGATATAACATAATAATGAAAATAATTTGAAAAAAATTTAAACTTAAAAAATATGTTGATAATGCTGATGAAAGTTTAAGTTTAATGTGATGAAAACAATGAAAAATTACTACGATAATAATAATGAAAGATTCGAATTTGGTCACTTTTCATCAGACGATGAAAAGAAAAATAAAGAAGAAAACCATAAGGATATAGCGAAAAAATCTTTTGGGAAAATAGGTTGAATATTCTTAAGTGAAGTCTTATTCGTCTTACCTGCGCCGTGACTGTTCATGTCACTGGCAATGATGGATTCAATAATTTCCTGATATTTTTAGCTCTTAATAAATTTTATATTTTTGCCATCTTTGCTAAACTTTAGTTTGGTTGCTATGGCGTAATGCGTTGTTTTTATATGTCGGTCTTCTCCTTAATCTGTTATATGCATTGCAAATTATTCAAGCACTCTTTCTTTATTATATGCCCTAGAAAGGTCCGCCGTCTCTTGCTGATGTTAAATATATTGTTTCAATTTTCTTTGAAATATTGTCGATGTTCACTGGTTTGGTCTATGGTATTCTCAGTATCCTTCAGTATAACCAGATTTATGTTGATTCATTCATTTTCTTTATCTGTGAAGAGATCGCCCTGAATTCACAGCCATAGAGGAAGACTGATATTGTTTTGCTCGAAAATCATTTCAATTATAATTAAATTAAAACTATAAGAATTATACCTAACAGCCTATCGATAACTGAGAGTAAAAACGCTTCATTAGAGTAGTTTAGTTCATAAATAAAACAAAGCGCTTAATTAATAAATATAATTTAGTAATATTACGCTGATAAAAGAATTTAAGAACCTTTAACATGTAAGACACTATAAATATCTGTATCAGTTAAAAAAAATAAAATTAAAAATTCAGTATAAATAAAAATTTCTAAAAATTCGATACTGTTTACTACCGATAAGCAGTTAATGTACGAATTCCTCAATATATCTCGGTGAACTTTAATAAGTTTTCTGGTATAATATTTGCCGTGTTTTCCCATTAGGAAGTAGATGTGACACAAGGCTGAGTTTGATGTAGGGAACCTGAACGCGTACGCACGAGCAAGGCTTTAAAACTGTTATTCCCGGTAACGGACAGTTTTGCTGGCCCTGGGTGGTTACCACCGATCTATCCCTCTAGGGCAATGAGATGTTTCAGCCTGATGACACTGTTCCTTGGCACTTCTGTTATTTTTCTCCGAATTATGACTGTCCTATAACAAACACACAGCTGATCCGCTGACAGAGACGCAGATTAAAAGTGATGACCTCACCCTCCAAATGATGCCGGTACGTATGTATTTAGGTATGTTTGGTGTATATAAACAACATCTATTTCTGGAAAAAGTTAACTGAGACTGCAGGAAAAATGTACATATTAAATATTTGTTATTAATAGACCAATAAAATTTTACTTTTAGAAGAATATTCGATATTTTCCTTATATTCAGCGCATTAAAACACCGAAACGTTTTTACAGCAGTTCGTGTTCTGTGGCGGCCACCCATTCAAATATTATCCAGTTTGGGCGTTGAATAATTTCAGTGATCAGATGCGAAGCGCTTTTAAATGAATAACTTCATCGGGTAACATATTTGACAGCAACTTTTTTACATGGAAAATATTTTCGCACAAAGAATCGGAAAAAAATTGAAATCTACATCTTGCTTCGTAGATGCCCGAAGCTAATTCTCTTCTGGTCTAAATAAAAATACTATCTGCAAGAAATAGCTTCCAATATTCTGTTTGCCACGTTGCATTTATCATTGTAATTGTTCCTGGCATGGTTTTAAAATTATTATTGCATTTGCAGGGAAAGGAAAAAAGATTTTTTTTTTTTACATTTTGACACTAACGGCTGTCATTTCGCAACATAAATTTAAGTGTGAATATTAAAGATCTGTATGCAATAGTTGGTTTATTTTTTAGTTCAATATTATTACAATGTAGATTATCATTACTATTATCGATTTAGGCTAGTGAATTAAAGCATCATGTATGTATATCGAAATTCTGTTTAAGTTTTTATTCTTGGAATTAATGCCATTAGCAAACTCTTTTAAGGGTGTTAATTTCTCGTTGTAAGAATCTAAGCAAGAAAGCCTAGAAGTTATGAGAAAAAGGCCTAGAAGTTATGAGAAAGTAGCAGAATAAACAATTTAGGAATAAGTAATGATACAGAAAAGGTGTTTACAACCTTCCAGTCGAAAATGCTGACTATTGTTTCACGTGCCGTTATCGAAGTGTTGTAATATATTGACGTGAACAGCGGATGATATTGACAGATACATCTGGCCGTAGACAAAGTCAACAAAATTGACAATTTGCTTGAAAGGCGATGGACCGACGGATGTGACTGACAGATACATCCGGTTGTAGATATTTTCAACAAAGTGACAACGCGAAAAAGCAAAAATGCGTGGGTGAAGAGGCGTAGACATGTGGGTTATTTGGGTGTTTTAATACTATATAAAGTCTAGAATTTTGGCTGAAGTATGACTCTCGCTGACTTTCGACTCCTGAGAGCTTCTACGTATGCTCGAACTCTGCTGATTCAAGGTTCACCGTCGAAGAATAAAAATAAAATATTAGATTATATTTTTATAAATACGTATTTGTCGTTGTCTGTCAAGATACAGCGGAATATATTACATAAACAATTTGGTGCGCAGTGAATCTCTTTTGAAAACAAGTCATAGATTGATAACGGACCTGGTTATCAGCTACGAAAACAATGAGGAACGTGGTATAACAGACGTCAACAAGGAAAGGTATGTGACTATTGGTTTTACGTTGTGTATATTCTGCTCTTTTGCATATTATAGAAAAGCTGTTAGTTTTCAAATGAAAATCACTTAAAATGGAAAAACATACTTTTCTGATTGCATTCAGAATGTGACCCGGGAATTAAGAAATGTAGCTTGTTTGATGACGATCACATTACGCAGAGAGTAGTCCGCCTCGGCACAGTTAGGGTAACAGACTGTATACATGGGGACTGGCAGGAGGAATGAAGTCTTTGCAAAGAGAAGAAATATACGCGACCTCTCACATTTATTGATGATATACTGGCATCACTGGTGTCAGCTAGGTATTTTTAGTAGCTTGATTTGAAATTGGGTTATTGCCAAGTTAAAATCCATGAAGATGACATAGAGAAAAGTGCATTCACTTGACCACATAGGTTTGTTTCATTTTAATATTATACCATATAGGCTTGCAAAAGTCTCCGCTATCTTCCAGGAACTGATGTCAATTTCTTTATGAGGACAGGAAGAATTGGCTCTCGCATACAAAGATGATGTTTTGAAATTTTCGGATACGTTAGAAGACCACTTAAATATACAAGTACAGTCTTTGGTAGTTTGCGCAATCATAATTTCAAGTTAAACACAGGTAAGTGTGAGTTCGTTAAAAAAGAGACTCAATAACTAGTAAAGAAAAAATACAGCCATATTTGGATTAATCAAGGATCTGAAATCAATTTCCACCCCAACTCATTTTAAGCAAATGAGGGCTTTTATTGGAATGACCTCATATTATGACCGAATTATTAGAAATGTTACTGATATTGCTGAGCCGCTGATTAATCCAACAAGAACTTATGCACGTTTTCAATGGGATAATGCTTTCCAGGCCATTTTAGATAGTCTAAAAATGAAGCTAGCTGATATGGCGATACTGGCCTACTCCAACCCAAATAAGGACTATTGACTATAAACTTATTTCTCTGACCAATCGCTTGGCACATGCTTATCCCAATTGGTTTATGATAAAAAAAGTAATAGGAAAAAGTTACGAAAACCAATTTATTTACTGTTCTACGAGTTAAGTGGAAAGCAGACAAGATGGTGAACTATAGAGAAGTAGCGTCATGTGATACACTATGCCTTCAAAAATTGAACCACTACCTGCAGAGTGCAGTATCCCCGATATAAACAGATCATAGACTCCGAGAGCATTTACTCATACAAAATAAACGAAAATACTTCGCCTCTGAGTATGGCTGGCTGCAATTGCAGCAAACAGTACCTCAAAGGTAAATGTGCGAAGGTCTCTTGTCGCGTGTTGTTGATACGAATAAAGACAATATGGATTCTTGCGTAGATGCAGACGATATAAAAACTTAATTAGTGCAATAAATTCAAATTTAATTAAACCTAGGGAATTTGCATCCTATGGAAATATTGACAATTTTCAGTGATGCCGAAACGCCCCACATTGCAGGGGTTAAATACTATTAGAGAGCAAGAGTTTAACAAGGACTTTCTAGATATGAAGAGTAGATTAAAAATGGTAGGGTACCAAAGGAGAAAGGAAGTTATACATAAATTATGTGTATTACTTGTCTCAGCCTGACGATGAACATTTCATTAGACTGTATGTTCCGTTTCAGCTTAAAAAAAGTGTGCTGGTTTAATACGATAATGACAGTGGCCATATGGGTGCAAATAAAACATATCATTAAAAAAACAGAAGTATTTATGGCACTGTTTGTTAAGTGAGATTAATGATTTTGTACGTAAATGTATTTTGTATCAGACAAGGAATTTGAGAAAGCAGTAACCCCATATGCAAAAGTGCGATTTGCCTTTCTTGCATTGGATGTCACTCTTCTTCTCCTTCTTCTTCTTCTATGTGCCCTGTCCCTTCAGGACGTAGGCGATCATGGCTTTCCACGTTTCACTAGCCCTGGTGGCTCTGAGCATGCCTTCTGTTACACCATGCAACCCTCGTTCCATCATCCACCTGATTAAATTCTTCAAATATGTTATCCGTTGCTTTCCCCTGTCACTTTTCCCTCTATCTGGCCTGTTAGTATCAGATTCCACAAGCCCTCTTTCTCATTGCATGTCCCAGGAACTTCAGCTGTCTCTTCCTGATGCTCAGTATTAATTTTCTTTTTGTTTCCATCATTTCTAAGACCTCAAAATTGCTCACATGCTCGATCCCTGATATTCGCTGCATCCTTCTGTAGAACCACATTTCAGTTGCTTCAAGTATCTCCTTTATCTTTAATGATATTGTCCAGCATTCACTGCCATATTGATGGACGGACAGCACGTAGCAATCCAGTCCTCTCTTCCTTGTTTCTAGCGAAATTGTCCTATTCCTTAATACATTATTCAACTTCTGGAAGGCTTCCGTCTTCTATTATAACAATCCTCAGCTATTTAACTTTTTGTACCTGCTTGATTCTACTATCCCCGATCTTTATTTAGCATATTGGGTTGCTCTTTTTACTGATGACAATACCTTCGTTTTTCTTGCAGTTTATTTTTAGTTCTTTCTTGTTGCTTTCTTCAGCTAACATTTGTAAGTGGTTTGTAGTTTCCTTTCTGTGTCTGCTATCAGCACTGTATCATGTGCGTACCTTAGGTTGTTTACATTGTGGCCTCCGATTACGAATACAGGCATAACTTCTAGGGTCCTCAAAATATTCTCGCTGTACAAGTTGAACAGATCAGGTGAAAAGGCACATCTTTATCTTACGCCCCCTTCTATCTTTGTATATCTACTCAATTCATTACCTGTCCATATGCAAGCGGTTTGCTGCCAGTAAAGATTCTTGATTACTCTCAAGTCTTTCCCAAATATGTTCAGACTGCCGAGCATATCCATCAATTCCTTGTGGCGTATCTTGTTAAACACCTTCTCATGATCAATAAAGCACAGGTATAAATCCTTCTTCATTTGTATTGCCATTTGAGAGAGCATCCTAATCATAAATATGACATTCCTTGTTCCTGTGTCTTTAACGAAACCACACAGTTCTTGTCCTATCTCTGGCCTGAGTCTGCTTCTCGCTCTATTCATCAGGATTCGGAAGATCAATTTTTTTATATGGCTCATTAAACTGATGGTTCTGTGGAGTTCGCACTCGTTTGCTCCTGGCTTCAAGGTAGTGCTATGAAAATAGACTTAGTGAAGTCATCTGGTATTACCCCACTATTATAAATGTAATTTTTAGTAATTTTCTCTATACCAAATTCTTCCCGGGCTATCAGCAGCTCTATGACTATGTCGTCTGTTCCAGATGCTTTGTTCCTATTCAGTTTGGCTACCGCAGATTCCATTTCGGAATTTAATATTTCCGGTCCGTCCACATCTTTGCGTATTATTGGTTGCTCTCTCTTGCCGTGGAAAAGATCGTTTATATATTCTTCCCATCAGGTGGTGTATTTCCTCTCTCTCCAAATGAATGTTCCATCCTTAGATTTTAGACATCCTGTTGAAGAGCAGGTTTTTTGTCCTGTCAGTTTTTTATTTCCTTATGCATGTCTGCTTTATTATTCCTGCTCAATCTCTCTACTTCAGCACATTTTTCATTGAGCCATTTATCTTTAGCCTGTCTGCATTTTCTTCTTATTTCCTTGTGTATTTCCCTGTACTCCATTCCATGTCTTGATATCATTTTCTGCCTCCTTTGCATCATGTCCAGAATCTCTTCAGTCATCCACACTATTTCCGCGCCTACTCTATCCAAAAACTCACTTTAATAACCAATACAAATTTACCTTCATAAATATGTTCTGAGGCATTTGCTGTTCCTAACAAGAAGGCAGAAACAGTGATGTATCTTTTAGCTGATTAAATTTTTCCTAGATCACCATTTCTGATTTTAACCGGTAATGAACTGGAGAAGGGCAATAAAATCATAAAAATACATTAGAAAAACTAAATATATACCAAATGACAACTTCATTTTAGCACCATCAGAGCAACGGTAAAGTTAAGAGATTTCTTAGAAAAACGCAAGATGTTCTAGTCTAGAAAATTGGCAACAGCTAACCGTCATGGGTTATTTAAATAAACCAGATGTTAGCGGCTGTCCGGTTTCATGTAAGCTAGACGACAAAATTTTCACTATTACTTGCTCTATAACAGCGATGTTATTTTGCTTTTGCATAATACACAGAAGCCTCCTGCCTTATATTACTATGATAAACATCACGAAATCGCTCTTTCAATCGTAGTTTCATTTTAAGAATAGCATAAAATAGATGAGGAAAGTCGCGATTGATAAATCCCTTAGTAAGACTAAGGATGTAGAGTTTGAAGTTGATGAGTTTTGTACTATAAGAACTAACATAAGAACGGGATGTTGGACATGCACTAGCGGTCATATTTTGTGGTAGCTGAAGACTGTGCCAGTATTTTATAGAATTTGAGATCAGTTAACCGGTTCAGTCACTAAGACACATACCGAGCATCTCCGGGCGACGTTTATTGAAAAACGAAACATCTTCGTTACAGACAGGCCGTTAAGAAATATTGTATTGATTGTTCAAGTAAAATCCACCAATTCTGACAGCAGGGCGTATCAGGACATGACGTAAACGGCAGATAAAGACGTGATAATTGTTGATAAACAGGTTGGAATGGGAGGCATGGCCAGCTATTCATCCACTCTCAATAGTTATTGTCCAGAAAGTGAAACATCGGAGTATATTTCTGAAGATTAGCGAGTTTCTCATGAATCACTTGGCAGTGAAGTAAGCAACGATTTCCAAGGAGGACAAACGTCAATAAGAACAAAAAAAAATAGATGTGCTAATAAGTTCCATAGATGAAAGCAAGATTAAGAAGGTGCAATTGAAAAGTCTTGTAGACTTGCTGGATGATATACTGTAAAATAAGTTAGAGAAGAAAACCGCGGGAGGAATGAGGTGCGCTTGCGATAGAGAGTGAGGTTAGTTTCCTTGTGACAATGAATGCGGAAGTTGCAGTCTGTGTGGAAATATTAAGTTAAATAGTATTTAGCGTGTGAAACGGGAGGTATGATGAAAACTCGATGAAATTGATTATAAGGGTACGTGCTGGCAGAGATTGCATACTAATAATATTTGGGTTAATAGCAAAAATGTGGATTGCTACATGTCGAGGAAGTAAACGTACCTCGGAAAAGATAATCAGTGTATATCTTTTAAATAGTGCTGCAGGATCGTAGGGTGTTCAACACCGAATTTTATCTGGGTTGAACAGAGAGATGTCCACCAACAAGTTGCATCTAGGTCTGGCAGCATGTGAATGGTGCTTAGTTGAGAGAGACGAGAAGTCGGGACAGCCTAAAAAATTACGATTTACGTGTCCATTTTTTAGACTAATTTGGTTGGGAGTTGGGAACTGTAGGTGGTTTGACTAATTTTCCATGCATGCCTGTCATCAGTGCATGCAATCTGACCTATAGGCAATTTTTCTTTGTTTTTTTTTTGTTTCTGGGTCAGACCTGAATGACATGTACTGCAGATAATGGCAGATTTTCTGCGATCAAACGTAGTATGTTTGAAATTAAGAAGTTACATGTGTGACGCTGAACTCGAGCAGAGGCACGCACGGTACTAATCGAACGTCATTGTAATTTTAAAAATTGGTGCATAGTTACTGCCTACGATCGTATGGACGTAGATCGAAATATCTACTGGTATGATGCAACACGGAGAAAAACGAATTTCTGAACATTACATAATTTTCATCTGATATGTGTGTTCTTAAAAACATTATGTTGTCTGGGTTGCCAATTTTGGCTTCCTAATTTTATATTCCAAGACGGAAAAAAAGAAATAACTTTTTTGTATAGTGTTATATATACATGTATATTCCACAACTGCATCGATTGTGTGGAGTATTGTGAGTAGAGAAGAGATGCATTCAAAATAATGTCTTATGACTTTTTGTAAAATAGGATGGCTAAGAGTATAATATATTATATTGACTGGTGGATTTAATTAACAGATACACCCAGCCGTAGATAAATACAACAAAGGTGACAACCAACTTGAAATGCATTGTCTGGCAAATGTGACTGACATATATATTCGGCCGTAGATAAAGTCTACAAAGTGACAACCCGAAAAAGAAAAAAATGCATGGGTGAAAAGCGTAACCATATCGGTCTCGAAGAAGATTCTGTATTACTAATTCATTCTTTATTTTCTTCCTATATTTCTATTAATCTCTTTAGTTGTTATAAAATTATAAGTGTACTTGTTCTTTTGTTAGTTCGCATGTGCTTTGTGCTTAGCCAATATTTCATAAATTATAGACAATTCTGTTTTGATCCCGCGGAAATATAGAAATATATATGAGTGACTGCTGAGTTTCAATGAGAAGAAAGAAAGAGAAAAAGAGAGAGAGAGAGAGAGAAAGAGAGAGGGTGAGAAAAGGGATAGAGGACGTAAAAGGCCCATGTATTTAGCATCAGTCTCAGTGAAATAGAAAAATACTTGTAAATTTTAAATCATTTCATAGCCTTTTACTTATTTAAATAATAACCTGCATTCTTACTTATGATTACGATTGCAATATTTTGTTAAAGATGTTAAGAATCAACGAGGCAATAGGTCAGTTATAACAGATGCTTTATCGCTGAGGAACTCGTAATGAACTTATATATTATTTAAATACTAATACAATCTAACTTGGTGAAGGAGTAAAGATTTAAGTACTAATTATCAATCACCTGAAGAAGGCTGAGGCGTACAACGACAAAAAACGTTGTAAATATATCAACAAAGATGAGGACAACATTCCATACAATGTAAACAAATACAATATCTAATATAACAAATATGAAAATATATATCCAAAATATTTGACAAAAATAATTAATTTTGTAGATAAAATTTAAAAAAGAACATGCTGAACAAAGACTTTTCAAAATTATAAATGTCTTAATATCTTTTCTCAGATTTAATTATATTTCATGAGAGGTTTTCAGTTCAGCCGCCCACTAAATAAAAGAGGAAATGTTTACGTGTAAGTGTGTAAAGAAGATCTCCAGAAAAAAAAGATAGATTGCAGGAGTAATTAAACATTGACATGTGACAGAATCATCCATATGTTTGTTATTAAATACTAAATACTAAAGTTATCTCTAAAATACAACGTATATATTAATCATGTTCTAATTCAGCATGACCCTCCTTTAGTTTCTTGGTTATTACGTACGTTACGCTCTAAAATAACTCATAAATAAGAGACTATTCCCTTTTGATAGAGTGGAAAGACGGAAAAGACGCTATTTGTTCGAGAGGGAATAAATGATTAAAGAAAGAACGGAAGACAGAAGGGAAAATAAAAGTGTTTAACATCTATTTCAATGAAAGGTTAAAAAGTTTTGAATTTTAAATCTGTTCATTTATATCCCATGATATATATTTATTATTGAAATATTATTTTAATGATGTTAAGCTCAAATAGTTAACGAATAAAATAAAATACTTGATTCTAATGAGTATATAAAAGAAAGAATGAATGAATAAATGAAGGTAAATAAAAGTCTTTAAAATAAAAATTCAGTTAGAATAAAAATAGTCTGCTGAAACATATTTAGAGATATTCATAATACAGGAATTTGGCTAGTAAGAAATAAGGGAGCATAAAAATACTTAGCAAACCCAGAAAAATATATACGAACAATGAACTACTCAGATAAATAAATAAAGAAATATTCACACACACACATACACTTCCAGTGAAATGAAACCGTATCGTTCTCTTCTCTCCCAATACCACACGGAACGCCGACATCAAAATATTAACCGCGAATATCAGCCTAACTGTTAGGTTCACCTCGCACACCTTTCAAGAAAGAGAGATTGACCTATTTCTCTTCTCACTAATAAGGCCTTGTGACAGACGGACACACAGGCTCTTATTTTATTACGACCTTGATTAATTTCCTTCCCGCTGTTTTCCAACAGATGGTGCTGCCAGAAATCCGTGCATGTATTCCATGTGCGATGTCACTTATGGTAGCCATGTGCTTATTTCTCTTTAACTTAACTCTCTAAATTATTTATTTACCACTGCTGTTGCTTGGTATTGAATTCACAATTTTTTGGGTGAATTTACTGGAAGTAACCAACGCCTGTGACCTTAAGGAATGAAATGAGAATTTCTCAGGTTTTCGTTCGAATTTTCTATCACCTCAAAAAGGCCGGAGCGTACAACGGACGAAACGTCGTAAATATGGCAATAAAGAGGAGGCCATTAGTTCGAACAGTGTAAATAATGAAAATACTTCTTCATCTCAGAACTATAGACAAATATTCTAATGACATATTTTTTACAATATTTTTTTAAAATAAGATAGCAAGAACTTATTCAAAGTCCTAATAGTATAGATTTTGATAGAGCAGAAAATTAAGATAGGAAAACCATGAAGATTTTACGAGGACTAGTAATACTATTACTACTACTGCTACTACTACTACTACTAATAATAATAATAAGTGTTCATTATCAGGATAGATAATACGTTGATGTGAACAGAGACGATTATGAAATCAATATTACGTTGTAACTGTCAGTTTACTACCTTAGGTGATCGCCAGAAAACATGATAATTGCTTAAGGCGGGAGACTGCCAACCTCTATGTAGCGTCGATTTTTATTAATATATATATATATATATATATATTCTTTGGGTATATTTTCTCAAAAAGAGTATATTTAAGTTTAAAGACTTTTTTTAATATTACAATTGAGTATTGATAGTAACGTAATCATCATATATATTTTGCAGCCATAGAAAATGTCGGCTAAATTCGTAAGTTTATTAGACTTTATCTAACCATCATAGCCTCAGTGATAAAAAAATAACAACGCCTAGTTTTTGTTCGTATTCAGACAGAAAGTACAAAAGTTGATATTGGTGAACATTGTGGTACCCCCAAACTCATCAGCCGATTTATTCTTTAATAAAGAGGAAATATGATCAGAAGCGTAATACCAGTCTTCGTACATAGCAATAAATGCTGAACAATTTCATCAAAGATTAAAAAAATAGGTGACACCCGGGTAGTTATGCAGAAGGATGCTGAGAATATAATCAGTTGAACATCTTAGCAAAAAAGGAAGTTTTTTTTAAAAAATAGGAACTAAAAGATCGCTTATAACTAGAATCAGAAAAAAAGACATTTGAGATTTGTAGTTAATAAATGGAGAACGACTACTTGGATGAATATGACTCTCACTGGGCAGACTGAACCCAAGAGGGCACAAAAAAGCAGAGCGTAAAGTGATACCAGAACAAAGCTTGAGAGGGATGGTTGAAAGAAAAAGCGCGTAACACGTCTGCCGGCTGGTTCGTTGGCTCGCTGCTCCTGGTCCGGAGTCTGCTGCGAGGATGATGTCGAAACGGCACTAGTTATAACAACGCTTTCGGGCCGCTAGTCGTGATGATCTCGTCACAGTAGCTGGTCCTCAAGGCGTCTATTGCAACAACAAACTCTCTGCCCACGTTGTCTTCTTTTGATCTCAGAAAGTCAAGTTGTGAAAAGCCGGTAGCCGTAATTCTACCATATTAAACCAGACCGGACACCCGTGTACATATGGGTTAGAAAAAAGTAACAAAAAAACAAAATAAAATAGATAAGTTCGAAAACATCTGGACGAGTTACTTTTTTTTTTTTATAAGCGTTTCACCCCGAGCAAGGCATGTCACTGCCACTACTGCGCAGGGGGCTACATAGAGTGGAGAAAGGGTGATTAAATATAGGAAATGTCAGAGGGTGGGTGATAGGCGGGTATGGATACCGAGAATGGTTAAATATAGAAAATGTCAGAGGGTGGGTGATAGGCGGGTAAGGATACCGAGAATGAGGGTTGGGTAGATGAGAGTGTTCTGAGAATAATTGGGAGTTAGTGTGATAGGAGGTGTCTATTGACCCTACATTTAAACACCTGGAGATTGTAGCTGTAGGGAAAGCAGACTTGTTGAAGGGAGTTCCAAAGGCGGGAAGCGCGAGAAAAGAAGCTGTTGGAGTAGAATTTACGGTTACATCTTATCTGTTTAACTGTAAAAGGGTGGGACCTAATTTCTAATCTAGTATCTCGTGTAAATTCGTGCTTAGACGGCACCAGTGATCTAAACTCATCGGAGCAGAAGCCATGAAAGTACTTGTAGAAGAGGCACAGGGAAGCCACATCACGCCGGTGAGAGAGTGGTTGCAGCCGGTCTGCCAATCAGTATCCACGTTACAGATCCTCCTTTGTATTTTGTCAAGAAGTCCAAGGAAAGCAGCAGGGGCACCCGACCAAATATGGCAGCAATATTCAATACACGGGCGGATGGTAGATTTGTATATGTGCAGAATAGATTCAGGTGGGAAAAACTTCCGGGCCCTGCACAGAGAGCCGACTTTCATAGCAGCAGATTTGGCAATGGATTCGATATAGTCATTCCATTTGAGGTCCGCCGAAAGTGTAAGGCCAAGGAGGCGTAGTATTTTACTCTCTGGGAGGCTAGCCTGTCCCATGCTAATGGGAGGTAGATGCGATTGTCTATGGTGGTTAGTTGATAACAGCTTCGTTTTAGAACTCTTTATATGAAAAAAAATAAATAATTGCAAAAGCAAAAAATACAATTCTCGAAATTCAAGTTTGCAACGGAGACAGGATTCTTTTAAAAATGCCAGAGCTTTTAATTTTCAAATAAAAATAAGTCCTTTCGAAGTTTCATTAAAGATAATCATAAATTTCAAATGTTCAAAATAATCAAAGCTGTCAATTCTCCACGTAACTTTTAAAACAAGTTCTTTCGGGTTCTTCTCGGAGCTTAACGGAATTTACCGAACTAGAACGAACGAGACGGCTAATAACGACGACGGCGATGACGGTGGGGGTTGTTTTTCTTTGCCGCTCAAAAATCTGATTTTTTTTTCACTGAGTCTCAATTTTTATAGTCGTCCCCAATTCTCTTGGGCTATCTATCCGACTCAAAGCTTTTGACAAATGATATTATTTGCCACCCACCTGATTTACGGGGAGCCATGACTCGACGAAAGAAATATCAACAGCTCACATGACGTAATGTCTTTCTTTCAATTACATCATTTATTTTTCCGACATTTTTAGAATCTCTTCTCAGGAATAACTTTGAGGATTTAATCCTACCTGATCTCATCAAGGAAAATCTGACATTTTGTTTTAGCTACGGCCATTTTCAACTTGCACACCTACAAAACAATTCGCTTTGAATATGAAAAATGGAGAAAAACTATATTTTTACCTTTTTAAAAACTTATCAGCCAATTTCTCTATTCCCCAGATTCTACAAGTATTTAATAGTATGAAAATAAATATACTTTTTAAGGTGAGCTCACATCGCAGATTACAATAAAGCACAACTAACAATATCATTAACATCAATTTTCCTCAATCCCTTGAATTAAACAAAACAAAGTACTATATCAACGTGGAAATAGGGTTACATTAAGAATTACAAAGAATATGAAGTTATGGAGATGAATGGTCCATCATTGAGATATCATGAAGGGACACGATACACAGAAGAAGCAGAATACTTATGAGGCACATCATACTGTATGTACTGGCGAACAGTATATTTGTACTTTGCTCAACACCTTCATCATTTATCTTTAATCCAGCTTCAAATGTTCGAGTTGTGAAACAAACAAGACCATCCGTTAAGGTAAAAGACAGCATTCTAGGCAACCAAGCAGTTCTGTAACAGTGCCAAACTCTCGTCACGGAGATATTAAATGAATGGCCAACGTTTGTTTGTCGAGAAGTACAAAATTGCTCTGTATCAAGCGACGGTAATCAACGAGTATGAGGACGCAGACGTTTTAATAGTTCTAAATGATTATCCATCAGGATGCAGATCACTGCAAAATGATCGTTTGCAGATTAATCAATAATATGTAAAGGAACCCAGTTGTCAATTAATGGACATTATCATTTCTTCTTTGGTGTCGATAGGGTATAAATTTCACAGATGACAATACAAATTCGCGGAATGCTCGGAGCGTTGACAGACGTTTCTAAATCGAGTGGCTACCAATTTCATCGGATTGAAAACTGAAAAAAACACATTAAGAATTTGTTGAAACAGTGATGTTAAAAAATCCTGTACTAGGTGAACTTCAAGGATATCAATGGTATGACGACATCAAAGAGCTTTCTTTGAAAAAAGGGATCAATTTAATCGTTAGAAGTACTCATTTCAGATGCCATGCTTTTTTAATTTTGTGTTTAGACATAGCAGAATTCGATTAGATAATTTGTAATTCCAAACAATTTTTTCAAAAGAGACATCCATAATGCTTCAATATATTCATAATAATTCAAAAACATAATGCATCAATATTATCACAATAATTTAGAATAATTAGTAAAATACTTATCGATTATTTCGTTCTTGCCATCTGCTAACCTTACATTAATGATTTGCTTAACTAAATACTCAGACCTTTAATGCTGACGATCACCTAATGTTTAAGTTTTGGTTCCTATACGATCACTTAAATTAATCAATGTCAAGCTTTGTCTGTACTTGACCGCTTGGGAATGCAAGGAGCACTAAGATTCTTTGTGCTGATAGTGTAATAGATAACGACTCAGAATTGATAAATAGAGAGCAGGGTTCTAACTCTCGTTGAGGTCGTTATATTCACTTACTTGCAAATACCTCTGAGAAAAGTATGAATCTAACTATTGACCGTCACCTGTCGATAATTAGTAAAACCTGTATCACGAAACCATTATAATCACCAAAAATAAAATTTATTCGGACAGTTGTCCTCGTCTTAATTGACATATCCACGACTTTTTAGGTGATTGAAATTTTGAACCGTGCCTTTTTTATTTAGTTTACTGAGGTATATTGTTCTCGTTCCCTGATCCATGCTACTTCCAGATGTCTTAGTAATCTCGTCTTATTCAAATCTCTAAGTTATTTGTTCACCACTGCTGTAGCCAGGTACTGGACACAATTCTTTGCGTTAAGTCATTGGATCTAACCAAAGATTTCATCCACTGGGATATGTGCCCTCAAGTTTACATGACACAATGGATAAAATAGTGAACAAAATATTTAGATTTCGATATTAAACAACCTATATAGACTGATTTGTGTGTGTATGGGAGGTGTGTATGTGGTTTGTTGTGTGTGTGCGTAGAAAAAGAGACATGTTTAAAATCACTTTTAAAACTATCACATTAACGCACATTTCACGTTCGATCTTCTACAAATCTATAACTACTACCTACATTTTTGTATACGGAACTTAAATAAGAAAATTGAACATTAGTTCATCAAGATAGTCTTCAGTAATAAAAGTGGTAATTCCATGTTTCGGCTATAGTACGTCACCATTGGCAAAGGGACACAGTTTTGATTCCTTCTGGGAGTTGCAATTTTCATTATTAAAATTTCTCGATTTATGCGGGTTATTAATATTTTCACTGTTAAATAAAAGAAGAAAGTGGTAGTAACTCCAGTGTACACAATAATAATATTAATAATAACAAGAACAATAATAAAAAAAACATATATATATGAGTGTGTGATGGCTATGCACTTGTTTACAATTCTGCCCATTAGCTAGAGTAGATAACTCCATCTCAGTCACATTTTTGCTTCTTCAGCATTCAGTGTTAGCCCCTGGCTTATATTGCAACGCTGCTAGGGAAACCTTACATGCAGGTGTGATCCTAAGATAACAATGATAAGACTGACGGCTTCCGGGCAGTTTCATTTCTTTTAAATTACAAAGCCTTTAAACTGGTAGTATGGATTCCTGGGATCGTCTGATGCGACATATATATTAAAAAAGTTACTGCTGTTACGCATCCACAACAATGTGTTCCGAAATCGATTTAATAGTGTCTCTTTTTTTTTCACACCACATGTGCGCATGCACACACACACACACACACACACACACACACACACATATATATATATATATATATATATATATTCAATTAGTCTTTGGTTATTATTAAATTAGATCAATACACAGTTCTATTAAAAAGTGTTCAATACAATTATATTGTATAACTTTTGAATATTTTCATTTGGGGTTGAGTTATTTTAGCAACTTATGTTATTGCTACGTACTGTCCGTCCTTCAGTATGAAAGTGAATGCTGGACAATATCATCAAAGATGAAGGAAAAATTTGAAGCAACTGAAATGTGGTTCTATAGAATGATGCTGCGAATAATTAGGGTCGAGCATGTGTGCAACGATGAGGTTTTGGAAATGATGGAAACAAAAATGAAATTAATGCTGAGCATCAGGAAGAGACAGCTGAAGTTCCTGGTACATGAAATGAGGAAGGAGGACTTGGAGAACCTGATACTAACAGGGCAGATACAGGGAAAAAGAGACAAAGGAAAGCAACGGATAACATATTGTAAGGGCCTAATCAGGTGGATGATGGAACGAGGATTGCATGGTATAACAGGAGAAGGCATGCTCAGAGCCACCAGCGATAGGGAACTTGGGAAACCATGATTGCCTACGTCCTGAAGGGACAGCTTACTTAGAAGAGATATGTTTCAACCTTTCGGTATCATTGCGGGTGTATTTATATTTTGTATAAACATTAAATGCTATGATATAAGCCAGTCTCTGGCCTGATGGGTGAATCGCCGACTCCTCTCAAATCAGTCGGGTTTCAGTCCCGACTTGAGGCAAACAGTTAATCCCAGCCGCACTGAAGGGCTGTAGCCCAGTAAAACAAGACTGTGTGCGAATGCGCTACTCATTTTTCGAGTACAAACATCTGTAATGACGGCTGGCGCATCCTTGATGTTGTTGTTAAGCACTCGCAGAAGTTTATTCTAAGCGGATTTTTGTTTTAGTCTCACTGTGTGAGCGCATAACCTGGCACCATTAACAGCAACTGAACTCTTGGTTACGATGATTTTTAATTCATTCTAGCACAGCTATCGACGGATTCTTAATGATTTTGTCAATCATGTTTCTCCGACAAAGATTTGGTCAGTCAATGATATTGTTTCGGAGCACTCTCCAAAGTCATCACATGCTGGGATTCCCTTCCGCGACCGTAAAAATCAGTTTCAATTTACCATTGACAATGGTAAATTTCGAAATCTGGTCTTATGGTCTGATAGCAAAGGTTCTAACTCCTCAAAATATATGAAAATTTTCACGATCATGTTACAATCTCACAGAAACTTGTTCTTGTACATTGTATAGCTTTGACGCTGGGTTGTCATTAAGAGGGAGATGAATGTGCAATACCCTTACCAAGTGTTAATGAAGGTAATAACTGTGGACATGTAAACTTGAACGAGAAAAACCTGATGCAGATATGTAATTTCTTAAAAGCTGTACCAAAGCGAACCTCGAGAATGAGGGCGACTTTAATGTCCTTCCTGATAACATAAGACCTAAAGTCAGTTTTTGTTTTAATGACCTAGTTTTTTAATTCCTGTCTTAAAACTAAATCCCATATATCCAATGAAGTAACTTTTATAACTTACCTCTAAAATATCACCAGTCAGTTGTTAACTGAGGTAAGAAAAGGCTTGAAAAATAATGGCATATTTTTAAATATACCATTCCTCCAGACAGAGAAAATTGTTGCCATGTTTGATATGGTTCTAACGCAATGTATTTAAAAACCCTTAACAAAATCGAAAGAGGTGTCTAAAATATTATCCGTTCTAACGGGATATCTGGACTTCAGTCCCGTTCCTACCGCGTTTGGCTTACCTATGTCTTTTCAATAAATATTTTAATCGCAATCGTTCTCATAAACTTCATTCCTGGTAACGCGAGCAAATGAATTTAAGCTCACGTCTTGATTGGCAAGTAGGTCACACCGAGTAATTTTTGAAATTGCAAAATGTAACCGTAAGTTCTATTTCACTAGTTTCTTCTCTCATCCTTTTGACTTCTAGATATCTCTTTCTGTTTCTAATTTCTCTTCTACATAGGATCTTCCAAATTTATTTACGTTTAATTTAACGCTCCTTTCTTCTCACTAGCGTCTTATAAATTTTCTTTGACATTAAATAAACTCTTAAAACATCGTGTCATTAACGCATTGCATTGAGTTAAACGATTAAAAATGAAAACACACTTATACATGAACACACACACACAAACACACACGAACACACACACATATATATATATATATATATATATATATGTGTGTGTGTGTGTGTGTGTGTGTGTGTGTATTACGGAAAATCCCGAAGATTAACGAAATGGTTTTAACAAACGAGATATTTAATTTATTTGTTTGAACATTATTTTTAATTGATACTCGTATTTGACTAGATATTTTGTTTTGAATCAAACAGTATATTAATATTTTTATTTCTACCGGCCTGATTATTTTTTGATAAAATTTATTACGAAAATACTTGCCGAATGACACACATTTTAGTAACAAATTTTATCGTAAATAATCAGGCCGGTAGAAACAAATATATAAATATACTGACTACAGAATATCGACTCAAGTACGAGTATCGATTAAAAATAATGTTCTCACAATATATATATATATATATATATATATATATATATATATTACTTAAAACGTGTTCTTACACATATGGTCCCCAGTTTTCAATTTCATGGAAGTTGTAATCGTCGTAAACTTATTTGGAATATTACAGACTGGTTCAATTTATATCCTGAACCAGCAGTTACTCTGCGTGGCTACCCAATATATATACTTTTATCATGTATTTTCCCCCGCTTACAGTTCGCCAGGAAATCGCGTTTTTTTTATTTAGGCTACTGCGCATGCGCCGTAATATTATTGACTCCTACGTCAGGATGTGCATTGTGGTCCAGTGCATATCGGCTCGGAACGAGAAATCGGGGAGCCGAATTCGAATTCCAGTTGAATTCATTGCATTCACTTACGCGCAAATACCATTGGGAAAGGTATTAATCCGTCTCTTCCTTCCAGTTATGGGTTAAATAACAGGACAGATTGGGTTTCTATAGCCTTGGCTGGCAACCAGTCTACCACAGAAATTAATGGCAACTTACTGCGGGATAATCTTCTGCCCAGTCAGTCATGTCTCTTTCAAGACATCATCGCCCAAGCGTGTTTCACGTATGCACTTAACTGACTGACGTTAGGCACAGTTTGACTCATATCTCAAACTTTATTAGCTTTTGTTTGAGAAAATATCTTGTCTCATTCCTGTGCATTCGATACCAATCTCTACTACATATATATTATCATTTCCTTACAAACACACACGCATATATATATATGCAGGCTTATATGTATGTATGGATATATGAACGATTATATAGGAGGGATAAGTCTTCCTCTGGCATATACATGTTTCGAAATATATCAAACATCGCCTACTCGAGATTCTTCGCAAATCAACGTTAAGAATATTAGATGGGACTTATAAGAATCTAATATGCTATGCTTAAAGCTAAAGAACTGCAAATTTCGGATAATCTGGGCACATATTTCTGATCAAATTACAGCTCATCTTAATATCGATTACACATATGAGTGGCAGTAAACCTCTCAAGCTCGGTTCCATATCTACCCACGAAAAGGAAACTACAACGGCAAACGACCTTGGAAACCTACTAGTATCTTCCCACCTGCTGTGTCAGGGAAGTAACCCCTTGGTTTAACTGAGCAGTATTGGTTACATGCAGGTCTTACCCGACCAGAAAATTCTCATATCTGCAGGCCAGATCGATTTACAGCGTACCGATTTGATGCCAAGCAGCATATTCGGATAACTTGAACTAACTCCTATTGCTAGCGATTCTGCTGTCTTTACCCTGCCGGTAAAAATAAAATGTGAAATCCATTCCTACGAAGGCCTAAAATAAAATATAGAATCCCATCGTTAATATTTGCTCATGAAGTAATCAAATCAAAATTAAAAAATAAAGTTAAAATAAAAATAAATAAAATGCCTTATCTGTTATTTTCTACGGTGATCAAGTAAATTTTGGTCATTTTTCTAAAAAAACGATAATACCTAAAGAAACAAAATGCGAAAGACTTTATTATATCTTGGCGCTTTAGTCATGTAATCATTTGCGTTTAAAAGTTGGATCAATCTTGCGCACAAAAATTCCTACTTGAATCTAAAACACTGCCAGACTAAAAGACTATCCACTGATCTGGTAACAGATGTGAAGTCCCTCCAAAAATTCTCGTTAACGTGTGTGCGTGCGTCTATGTGTTACAAATGTGAACAATATTAGAGAATGAAAGATTGAACACAAATATATTCTAATCTTGTAGATTTGATCGTGATTTATTTTGAGGTAATTATTTTTTTTAGAATTTTTTTATTATAGAAAATTTATGTAAAGATTAATGAACGATAAAGTTAAGTAACACACTGTTTTCTTTTTTCTTATCTTGCCAATTATTTACAATTTCTTGTTTTTCTTTTGTTGTGACTTTTGTTAAGTTTTTTTCGCAATTTCCGACGTTGTGTTCCAATCACTCATTAATTAACAATATTTTTTCTTCCCATTTTCTATCTTTATTACCTATTCTAGGTACATAAGAACCAAAAATAAAATAACAATAAAAGGAAAAGTATCAGTATGAAAATAAATAAATACAAGTCGTTATTAGCCAACGAAATCGTCTATAATCATTTCTTTCCGATATTACCTTAGAAACAGCACATTTAGAACTATTTTATGCCGGTAGAATGTTTTTTATGGGTCATTTAATAATGAAATTTAATTTTCTAAATTTTCTTAGGTTCTTTGACGTAATACAGATATGATATTTTATTCTGCTTTCACAAGTGAATACATGGTAGATAATGCGTAGCTTTTTTGCACATACATGTTTGTGTTGAGTTAATAGTTGAGGCGGTGATAAGTATGGTTTCAGTTGTTGAAGTTATAATTTGAATGCATTTTTTTTAAGAAATTGTCGGATATTATATGACCTAATGTTATGAAAGTGTTATTTCATGTTGGCTGATATTTTTAGCGGCATATCAACGTCTAATGCTAAAATTTAATTATTCCGAATACAGTTGTATGTCTTCAGTTGCAGATAATGCACTGCTGGTTATTTTTCTTTAAAAAATGTATTGTTGGTAATTTTTTTAATAAATGGATACCGTTGGTAATATTTAATATAAAATGTATTGCTGATACCGTTCCCATAAATTTGTATTTTTATTCTTTCATATTGTTTTTGTTTGGTGGGTTGTCAATATTTGTTCATAGATTGGACACTGATGTGTGCTAAGAAACCTCCGTCAATATAAATTTGGAAACAACAGCAATGAGAAGATGATTGCATCCAAATCAAACTGTAACACTGTAAGTGTTCCTTATGCACACACGTTAAATTAAATATCGATGGACCCCGGATTCGAACCCCGGAATAGATATTTGGAAAATATCTCTGTTTATATTTTTCGTCTTCTTTTTAGACAGGGCTGAGAGGGAGAGAGAGGAAGAGAGAAATATCTCCAGTCCACCGCTGAGGTGGACTGGAGATAGAAGAAATTCAAAACAGAAGGCGTTCGCGAAATGACATTAACTGATATAATAACAATGTAACAATGACCAGTTGTCAAAGCTGGCCTTGGGAAACGGAGATAATTCTGTTTGTTTCTTACTTGTTCGTCTGTTTCTCTCCCTTACTCTCTCAGAAAAGTGGTCATCATCATCATCATCATTCTGCGGCCTCGGCCGAGATTTAAAATCTTGTCAGTAGCTGAATACTTGATGCTTCGCTAGAGCTACCAATGGTGTTTTTATCGTGACACCATCACTAGATGTTTTGCCTACAATGGCTTAAGAGAGGCCCATTCACCCTCATTGAGAGAAGGATATCTCGCGATAAAGAGCGCCTTGGATGGAATTTTCGGTCGAATTTTGAAAATGATCACCCACGTCAGGATGGAATTTTAATTAACGCTGACGAATAAATGTATAAAGTCAAGAGAATCGTGTTTCCAAACTTCCAGGATTGCAAAAATCGAAAGTGGGTGATTTAAGCCAGATGCACGAAGTTGACGTTAGATTTTTAATGGAGAAACGTTCCGATCTCTTAGCACCACACACCATATTTTTCAACAAAAAGACAACGCATTTGAAAATCATGTCAGAACGTCACAGACAGAAGAGAGAACGTCCCAGAGATGAGGGAAGAGGCGGGAAGATTCTCCCTCTTTCTCCCACGACGCTAGTAATATGTACACCGTTTATAAGCAGAACAATAAGAGGAGGGGAGCATAAAGTGTATTACTTCTAACAGCAACAGATATAGTAACAGCAGTAATTTGTGGACTCTGAAGAAGTGGATTGTACTTTTTTAATTTTTTTTTTTACTGTCTCTCTCTCTCTCTCCTGCTGTAAAAAGAAATACAATATAATCATTAGTCCACAAAGACTGGCCTTAGCTACTTCGTTTTTATCCGTTTCCCTTATTTCTGCATTATGCACCTAACCGCCTCTTGATCATCTGTTGTTGAGGAATGCGGCACGAAGAAGACCGTAGCTTTCTCTGAGATCAGAAATCACAACGTTGCAGAGAAAGTAAAAGTTTTCGACCGATCATTTGACATCTTCGATCACCTAGGGACGGAACGGAAGCGAACAACTGTAAACTCAGGGGCGACTAACTTATGGCAAGTTAATGCACGCAACATACAGCCCGAGCCGAGGGCAGATGTTGTAAATCATCTACTTCCTCATAAGAGGCTTTATCCTCGTACCCAAGACTGAAGTAGAATGTGAATCAAGCCAAAATAGACCAGAGAATCGTAATTTAAATTAATAATACTAAGGAATATTTGCCTGAATTGACTCCAATGACAACATTATGTATCTAGGTGAAAAATAGGCACTGTCTTCAGGGAGATTCATCGTGTTTTTCTTTTGGAAGGTGTTCTAATCTCAGCACAGACAAATAATAGTTACTTTTCTCGCACTTCCTTCCTTGGAACTTACTTCCGGCTTAGTTGTCGACTGTCTTCTTATTTTTCTAAGTCATTAATGATGTTCTATTTTTTTCTTTCATAGTTGTGTCTTAATTTATTCCCTTGCTTGTGGTGAAATTATTTTTTAAAAATATATTTTTGCTGCCTATTATATCTGTTCTGACAGCCATTTACACAAACTCATTTGGTACGTTATACGCTGATTTGCCATTTCCTTCTTACTTTGCTATATATGGTGAGTGTCAAATTCTCTACAATTAAAATAACACTGTTAACAAAACGAAAACTTCAATGACTATGGGATTACGTTTGTGTTGCTGATTACATGCTATTCTTACAATTCATTTTCTGTCATTGAACATATTTGGAGACACTTATTTTATCTTATCTTTGAATTATGCGACATAATCAAGCTTATATAAGAAGCAAAATAAATATTTACTGTAGCATTTTTAAAATAAGTTCATTTTATAGTTAAAAGTCCTGTCTCTGGCACGCAGTGGACATTTTAACGGAAATAGGAAAACAGTCGGCTTTACAATATTTTATTTTTCAGAATTTTGCTTATCGATTTATACTGACACAAATATAAAAAAAGTATATATTCTTGGTTTTCACTCACGTGCTGGCTACACTGCTTTTATTTATTTTTGCTACATATTCAATATTAAAATATTCACTTAATTCTGTTGAGGGCCACTGACAGCAAATCATTTTTTTCATTTCTCTTTGACAATTTGAAATATAATATTAATATGAATCATTCGGTATAAAATTATTCAGTGCTGAAAATTGTTTTTATAGAGCTGAGTTACGCATATTTTAATTAAAAAAACAAAAAAAAAAAACAAAACAAAGAAAACCTGCACAGCAGTTTTGAAGATGCGGAATTTTATTAATGTGTTTAAATGACAGAAAATATGAACGGATATATTTTCATATTTTTTTCCGAAAACGTTACATTGTTGTTTGTCTTAACTAATACTGTAACTTAAATTGTTGCTGAAAATATACTTTAATTTTTTCGCTGAAAAAAAAGGTAAAATTTACTTCGAACACATTTTGAATCTGCATCCAAATATATGATGCCATTTTTATTAAATTTATTTTAGCATGTTTAAATTTTGTTTTTAATATTAAAATCCCTAAGTTGGAGATATTGAAGAAATTGAACTAGTCAGTTGGAAACCTAGTAAAATCAATTTTATTACAAATATATTTGCATTGATTTTAGAAACGCATTTCTATAATTTCTTTTTTCTTTTAATCGTTTCACCCCAAAGAAGGCAGAAATGTCACCGGTACGTAGGGGGCTACATGAGAGGAATATGAAGAGAAAGACTGTGCAAAGTCACCTATTTACTTGTTGGTTTTTTTTTTATAACTCTCGAAATCAGAAGGGCAACGATTTTAAACTCAAAATATCAATCATGCACTACTTTAGCTGCGGCACAATTTATCACGTTTAAAAGTATTAAAAATATTTATTTCAGAAATCATTTTAGAAAATGATGAAACATGTTTGTCAAACATGTAGTTCATAGAAAATATACATTTTTAAAATCGGTTTTTGGCTTGTTCTTTTTATTTATTTCTATACAAAAATCTATAAATGTAATATTTTAACACTTTTACATTAAAAAAAAAAGTAAACAGAAAAGAGGAGAAAAACGAATGCTATCTTTATATATTTACTCGTGCTATGTAAGAATGTGATGTACGTGCAGGATTCATCTTAAATATGTAATCTATCTCAAAGAAAAATACCTACTTGTGCAACTTTACGTAAGTCGCATCTAAGTTTTACAATATTGCAAATTCATCTATATTTCATTTTTATGGAAAATTATACCCAAATTTTTTTTTTGCATTTTCTAATGACGAAACTGTTTACAGAGCGATAGTATCAGTTGGAATAAAAAAAATCATTTTTATCATATTCCAGTTTGTGCATTATTTTTTTTATCATATTGCATCTGGTGCATTTCGATAAGTCTGCGTGCAGACACGGCATAGTCTTTGGCGTGATTTCCATAGCTTTATTTGCAGGCAAATATTCCAGGCAAGGAGGCAATCTCATAAATCTTCGAATTTCCAATTAGTCATTTAGACGGCAATCATGAATAAATAATGACTCGTTTTTGGAAAAAAGTTTATAACATCAATTGATTATATCTGCTGTTTAAGTGTTCAAATAAAACACAGTCTAATGTTTTTGTTTTAGTGATTTACACAACAAACGATGTTTAGAAACTGAATGAAATTCCTCGATTAATATACAGTGTCAGGCAAAAGTTTACAAGTAATTGCAATATATATTTATTTACATAATTTGAACACAGATTAATGAAACATTTACTCACAATAATGAATATTTTGAAGCCTTTAGTCAAACAATAATATTTTTTAGAAAGTAATAAAAATATTCCACGAAGAAAAAATATTTAATAACACAAAAGTTTAGAGTACATTTACTAAATCATCTGTTGCGTAACCGTTATTGCTAGTCACAGCATGTAGGGGTTTAAAGAAGACCCCTAAAAATTTCTCGAATGTTTCTTGGCAAGTATTTTTCCATTTTATGACAAAATTCCTTTAGTTTATGCATGTCTTTCGGATTCCTTGTTTGAATTCCCAGTTTTAACTCTTCATCAATTTTCCATCGTATTTAGATCTGGAGCCTCATTTTAAAACGTCTATTCTACTGAACTTAACCATGACTTTGTAAGATTTGCCAAATGTTAAAAATTCTTGTCTTGTTAAAGAGCTCTACTTTGTTTCAAGCCCAGCAAAGAAAACTCTGAGGTAAATTTATCTTCAAAATATCCTTATAATATATACTGTTCATCCTTTCTTCGATTATTTTACTGTTCCATACACTTTGCCAATTAATTCAATCCCAAATCATGATTGATCCGCATTGAAATTTTACTGTTGAGTAATATTTTTCAGCGAATATTCAGTACTCTTAATTCTTCAAAATTTGTCACGTTATTTCTGCCAAAATGTTCAATTTTTATTTCGTTCCCAAAATAGTGCTGGTTTAATACAATACTGGTTTGCAAAATCTATTCGAGCAAGAATGTGCATTCACTTAACGAGTGTTCTTTTTTCATAGGAGTACTTAAAAAGATATTATATCGACGAAGTGAACAATTACTTCTACCTCTACTCAATATTACTAAACTCAAATAACTTCAGGGTGGACTAGAATTAAGTATAACTCGTGGCTCGTTGTCAAAGTTTTAATCCAAAAATATTACCGTACTTTCCGTTATCTTTCTATAATAACCAGAGATTTTTTTGGGAACAAATGCAATGACACATCTTCCAACTACAAACTTTCGTACCAACTGAACAAAATGGCACTTTTAACTGAATAGATATCTTCCTATAACTAAGTCTATTTGTATAAAGGTCAACAATACGCTGACGAAGGACTTGATAAATTATTTTGCTTTTCACTATTTTGTCAATGTTTAATAGACAGTTGACAGAAAAAGAATGAGGCAACACGTTTAATCATTCCTAAAAGTAAGTATAAAATGAATTTGGAAGGTTTTTAAAAAATACGCCATCCTAAATTAGAACATTCTCTTAAAATTTGAACTCTTAAATAAATGCGTTGTAAACGCATTTAGGTATTTACTAAATATCGTTTTTTCCGAGGATACATTTTGAAGTTTTTGAAAATTTTGATTGTTTTATTGAATACCTAAATATATGTTCTATGAATATTAATGTTTAATTTAGGTAACTGTATTAGAAATACCTAAAACAGATTTTGTGTCATGTGTTGTAAGCTTTTGCGTATCGCTTTACATGCAGATGTCAGTAACTTTTTTAAATGCTAAATTCTCTCAGGCGGTCAATTTTGATATGATCTGATTTTGATACTTCTTTGCAGTATTTTATGCATAATTGTATTTTTTTAGCAACAGGATGTTACTGGTTGAAATCCTGACATTATTTAGTATTATTGAAATTATGGCTAACATTTTTTTCGTGATTTGTAAACCGCACATTTTCAATTTCGCAAACCATTCAATGAAGCTGGCATAAATTCATTTGATAGGAAAAAGACTTTCACAAAAACCAATATCCGGATATAATAATTCTGTCTTATATAATTTGATAAGATTTCATGAGAAATTTATTTCTATTTTTTTCCTTTTTAACAGTGAAAAATAAATTCTTACGATTTCTTACTCTTGTAGATGCAGCATACATCAGCCCATTCGCAGACATTTGTGTCTGGAGCCAGAGTTCAATTTCTGAACTATTTGGCCTCCTGATTAGTTTATAGATTTTTCAAATACAGTACAAATTGGAAACTGAATTCGTGTAAAAAGATATTCAAAAACAATATGGCATTTTATTAAATAAGCATTTGCTTTTTAATCATAAAATAATAATGAAAAAGTTATTGTACTAATCTATGCATCCTAGTAAAACCAACTGCTGTAACTTCTGTTGAAATTCTCTCTAAAATTTCGTTTCCATCGGTTAATGTATAGTTATTTAAGTTAGTGTGATAAATAGACAGACAGCTGTTACATAATTTTATATATTATACATAAATAATATAGCTAAAGCATCTGCTTAGTTGTACGGTAAGTCTCATTTTCTATACGAAAGTGTAACTCGGTGACATGTTTACATTGTAATCTGCAATTTTAAAATAATTTCCTGTTTCTTGAAATGTTACATTTAGTGTAAAACGTGTTTAAGTAGACATCTCTTTTTGTAACAATGTAAATAATGTTTAACGGCCTTTGCATTCAATATGCATCCAGGAATTTTTCAAATCTACACTTCCATTGTAGAGGAAATCAGAGGCAGGATCAGTGTGCTTTTCACAGTCAAACGATGTTCAATTATGATATATATGGCATCTTTTGTTTTGGATCCTTGCACACCTATATTCTTTAAGTTTATGTTGGTACCCGAAACGTAAACAAAATAATTTCTCAGGAATTAAAGGCGTTTTATTGATAAGCCGGTATTAATTCTTATCAATTAAAAGATATATTTCGTGGGAAACCTTTTTTCAGTAAATATCACTGTTTCTAAATAGCGTAAGTTTCTGTTTATTGTTGCATGTATAATTCAATCTTAAATAATATTAGTCAACATCAACAAAAATAGTTGAAATGGCGTCGAGACATCAAACATTTTTTAGATAACTTGAGGGCGCCGAATCTGAAAATGACGATACTTTTACTTAGTTACCGTTTTTGCTGTACATAAATCCTTCGTTTCTGGCAAAAAAAGCATATTTTTTCATTTGTTTTCTGTATATATGATATTAACCGATGGCAATATATTATTGGTTTGTTTATTGAAATATTCTACAATCACACCCTAAGTCTTTTGAAATAACACGATTGAATATACCCAGACTATCAAATTTTTTTCATTAAATCATTAAAAAAACTAACAGCAGAAAAAAAAATTGTGCACATAAGAACTATGGTAAAATTTTCTCTTCCTTAATTGTCTGTCATGTTCAATCTTATTTAAGTCTCTTTTGATAATTCAGCTGTAGTCAGCCATTATTCGTTCATTCCACGTCCCTGGTAAGGCTTTTTCATTTTTTTTTATATCCGGATTGAATCGTTCTCCTTGCTCATCACTGACATCAGCGCAATTATCCGGAATTATCTAAATGCCTATATTAAACATGAATCATAACACTAATTATATTTTATGACTGATAAAATGCATAACTGCTAAAGTTTATCAGTTAATTTAAATTTTTGCAATAAACTGGAAAAATTCGGTAATTCTATTTCAAAACTTTTTAAGCAAAACTTGTTTTCTTATAAAAATATTTTTTCAGGTGGCTGACATAAATTGCTCGACTTACCTGAAAATAGATTGGTTTCTACGACATTTATTAATTAAATGTTGCGATCAGCCAAGATCGTAAACTGATATTTTTTCCAAAAACATTTATTTCAGCAAAGCAAAAAGTGTAGTAATCACTAAAATCTAAAATCATTTACGGAATCTACTTTCATCAAATTAGCCAAAAAACCTGTTTTGTTTTTTGGCACTACAAATTGTGTTGAACATTGTATATGGTACTTTTAGAGTAACTAATCACTGACTATATTTTATTTTATCATTTTAAATAAATTTCATTTTATTCAACCGTGGGCGTCTTCAATTAGATTCGGCTAGTTGATTTGTACCTTTGGAATCTTCTTTAAATGTGAATTCTACATCCTAGTAGGGTTTTAAATGACCATTCTTTGTGTGTGTGGATAGCTTTATATCAGTATCTCATACAATTCCCTATAATATAAAAGGCAATCTGTGAGTGTGTGTGACTGTTCCCTAAGCACGCCTACATTTTTTAAGCTACCCCATTCAAATTTTCTAGAGTGAGATATCTACAGGGAAGCCAGGTCGACACATACATTTTGAGTTTAAGTTCAGCAAGTTTCCCTTACGCACTTTTTGGCTAATGGAGCCGATTGTTTACATTTGCTCCGTAAAACATCTAAGATCTAAGATGTTTGCTGAATTACGTCACAGAAATAAAATCACACGTGCCAAACGCGACTAAAATATTTTTAATTAAAAAATGATCCTTTATATTTTTCAGATTTAATATTTTATACTTCAGAAAAAAAATAAAGTTTTGTTTTTCGATAAAATAATATTTCATGCAGAAATCATCTGTCTGTAATTCAGGTTTCATTAATCTAACTTTTTCATCTAAAATTAAATGTCTACATTTTTAAACATTCTTCGAAAATCTTTGAACTGAGAACGTAATAATTTTTCTATTTCTAATTTCAGTAAAACAAAATAAATAATTTTTATTTTTATGTTAAATTCATTTATACAACAAAAAACGTAATTATTTTTCTCCGTAATTTCGAACCAAAAGCAAACACAACATCAAATCACGTTTAGGAAAAACCAAAAAAAATAAAAATAGTTTTTTTAATGGAATTTTTTAACAATTTTTAAACAACAATTTTTTATGTATAACCAAGTTACTACTAAAAATTTCTGAGTTGCACGGGCAACGTTGGGCTATGATGCTACTATTAATTATTTTCAGGTTCGGATAACACTATCATTATTTAATGAAAGTATTCTTCCCTTTTCTGACGAAAGGAAAGTGTGAAAATATATAGAAAACTCATTATGAATACTTCACTCAGGCTAGAAGATCATTCCTCAGGTTAACCCTACATGGTTTTCTAGAAGAAGCCTGAGTGTATGGTCTCTTCTGGCATGTGACTTCTGTATATCGTGGACTTTAATCTCTATGATCACCGGATTAAGATTAAACAATCAGTTATTTCAAGTAAAAGTAAGCTATATTTACTATTAAGATATATCATACAATACCGAAAGTTTATTAATTTTCACGTGGGAATATTTCTTAGTCATGTTACTTTAATCATGTTGATTGTAGAAACGAATTAAGGGTTGGGATTTTTAAGATCATAAATATTTCACAGGCAAAAAAACAAAACAAAAAAAAACAACGAGAATAAAAGATTTCAGCAGTCTGAAACGAGGAAATAGTCAGCAGAGGATTAGAGAATTTACTGGTAGAAAAGGGAAAAGGAGTAGAAAAATAGGAGCAAGAAAGCAGGGAGAAAACTGGAGATTTTTGTTTTTTAATCCCATCTCCCCAAGCAAACCGGTAAGGCCACTGGTGTGCAGGGGGCTACGTAAGAGTGAATAGATTGGAAAAGAGAAAGCCGGAAACCACGTCCTAAGCAGGGAACAAGGGATGAGCCTCTACACCTGTTCAATAGACGTGGGTGGAGTGTGAACCGGGCGATTGTTTAGTCTATCTACTCTAATTGAAAAAAATACCAAAAAAAAAAGAAAAGTTAAATGATTGGAAAAGAGAAAGCCGGAAATCACATCTTAAACAGGGAAAAAGAGATGAGCCTCTACACCTGTTCAATAGACGTGGGTGGAGTGTGAACCGGGCGATTGTTCAGTCTATCTACTCCAATTGAAAGAAAAAAATTAGCAAGAGAGAAAAGTGGAAAGATTGAAAAAGAGGACGAGATAGAAGCAAAATAGGAATGTAGAAGAAAAGACAGTACAGGAGGGTGTAATATAAATTGATAATCTTACAAAAAATGAGTAAGAACATTTTCGATAGGAAATTATTTTGCGCTCTCATCTAGTCCACAAAACCCTTACCTTGAATGAAATATACTGGATTCATTTCTGGTATTTGATAAAAATGAATCTTCCCGAATTACCTAAGGAGTTCCAATAAAACATTGATTGATTTTTACATTGATTGGTTGCCGTAGAAATTCACAACGAATGCTATTTCGTTCTCTAAACAACAAATGGATGAGAGTCCTTTGAATTTGACTGATTAAAAGAATACGTTGTCGCACTGGATGAGTGTCCGCCTCTCTGTCAATATTCTCAAAATGGTCATTTGGAAATTGGTTTCGACACATATGAAAATACGGAGAACCTTAATGAAAATAATGAACACATTCGGAGTTTGAATAAGAAAAAAAATAGATGAAATACTGTCTTTGATTCTGTTCATTGTTATTTGACGAATAACGTCATTCATTCGATAACATTCGAGTAGCGCCCCACCTCATACACCGAAAACAAACATTGCTTGATTGCCTAAACAATTCTTATTGAGGAAACGGCACGTAAAATAGAAAAAAGAAATGCTGGGAAGGAGAGGATGGGTAAAAGGTTAGCAGGGGCAAGAAAATTATGATGAGTACAGAGAGGAAATGATTTTTTGGATTGTTTTGGCATTGCAATGCAATCAATAATATTTGACTGGTGGATAAATGACGTCTCTAGCATAAAACAGATCAATTCGGCATTTAATCACCTTCGAAGTAGTCCCATTCCTGATGACACGCATTTTAACCAGTGACGTTTACCCTGATGGAAGAATTCGTGAAACATTTATTTTTTCAGGGGTGAGTAGCGAGCAAATGCCTCGTCACATACTCTTGGATTTTCTCGACGTCTTAACATCTTGTCCCTTTCAAAAGAAATTTGGGTTTTGAAGAGGGAAAAGTCACCATGAGTGAAATCTGGGAAATACGTGGTTTTCAAACCAGGGAAAAGTAATATTTTGTCAAAAACGACTTCACAAGCCGTAGAAACTGATGGAATCTCTGACGTATAGTAACATGATCTCACTCTACACACTTTAGCTTTGATAGTATAGCAGCCACATCAACTATTTTTTGATTATATATATATATATATATATATATATACGCTCTTTGGAAAATATGCAACCTTTACTCAAATCTGGGTAACCACTAAAAATAACATTTAACGTGAAAAATAAAATATATTTAGCACAATTCGAGTAGCAATGATAGGATGTTGGCAGGTGTATATGAAATAGACTTTATAGAGGTCCCAATGATGTACATTGACGAAACATCTAGAAATCTTATCACTGCAGAAATACTTCATAACACAAATTTGAAGAAACTGATATTTCAACGTAACACATCTGGAATTAATCTTGACTTGATAAATGCCAATCTGATCAGGAGTGCAAAAGAAATATGTCAGAAGAAAATCATTGTGTGTGCCCTGACATAACATTTCTTGACCACAAAGCAAAAGCTATGCTCAAACTTAATATAACCGATTATGGCAAAACATAGTAGTATAATATGGTGTATTAGCTAATAAATGGAATGACAGTGATCGACTCGGAATAATATTAACGACTTTTAGACAAGAATCCTAGTTTTCGTTTTTCACAGTGATATGAACGAGCTCATTTAGCACACGGAGGTTAAATGCGTTGTCATTAAGAAAAGCTAATGCCCATTTTGTTCGGGATATTATTCAACATCCTACTAAAATGAATATATATATTATAAGAAGTAAAAGAACACGTAGATTAAAACTAACTTTCCAAATATTTTCTTTTATAAAGAATGCGAAATTCAGAGTAAAGCTTAATACTGTAATTTTGTTTTTGCAGTGCTTTTTTAAAAGCATTAAATTATTACATAAATGTTTTCATATTTCAGAACAATACTATTCTTCTTCTGGTGATATATTAAAATAAATGCTAAACATATTTTTCAAAACATAAGATAAATTCCTAGCTCTTAAAAAATTATGGAATGGTAGTTAGAGAAAATGTTTTAGGTGTGACAATATAGTTCAATCAAAAATGAGAAATAAGTAACTATAAAGTTTCAAGATCTAAGTCATGAAAGAAGCAGTATGGTCTAGACAAGTAACTTTTTACTTTTGTCTGAAACACATACATAGTGGAACCACAGATCTTTGAATGCATAAAAAATAATTTTTAACAGCTGATTGGACTTTAGTTTTTTTTTCTCAAAATTGAGATTTTTGTACTAGCTCATGAGTAAAGGGAGGCTTTAGGTTAAAATTAGGATTAAATAATTATGATATAACCAGGTATATTGTAGTAAGAAAATTAAATGTTGTGTGCGTCTTTTATTTTAGTAAAATAATTTTTATTTTTAAAGCTATGTTGTAGTATAAGTTATAAATGAAACATTTTCAAAATAAATCATTTTCGCCATTTATTTTAAAATATCACCTGAAGAAGAAGAGTATTGTTCCTAGACATGAAAATTATTGTGTAATGAAATAATGCTTTTATAAACCATTGTAATAACAAAATTACAATATATATAACATTAACTATAGTAATTACAATACCAATAGTAACAGAACTAACTCTGCCAAAACTAGTACTAATTAAGCTATAATTTAAATCGTCATGAATAGCCCATCGATGACAAACTCGGAGAGAAAAGAGGGGAAGTAAAAAAAAAACAAAACAAACGAACAAAATGTCAACTACCCGCAAGAAAGAAAAAAAAACTCAAGACAAAAACCCTAACACTAAAGCGCTCAATACGAAGGTAGAGCAACAAAAACAGAAAATCTAAGCAGGAGCCAACTAACCTACCAATTTACCCTGACGAGCCGTAGGGTGAAACCTAGGTAGGTTTGTTGGCTCCTGCTTAGATTTTCTATATATATATATATATATATATATATTTACAGAAAATCTAAGAAAATCTCTCTCTCTATATATATATATATATAAATATAATTCAACTGTTAAAGTAACTATCTGATATAACATTCATCTTTCAATGTCGAAACAAGATGTACAATTTTGTAGTAGTTACATGTTCTATGTAAAATTTTATAAATTTTTATATTGCGCACCATTTTAAATGAATGTTATGAAGGTTGTTTTTTATTCTTCGTTCTCTCACATTTGGTTATTTATATATATATATATATATATATGCCATAATGATGATCCACGTATACTGTCTTAATAGGAAAAACTACTAAAAAGTTGTAAGTTTAAAAATGTATTTTTTGAGAGTATTTCATTATTTCTATTATATATATATATATATATATATATATATATATATATAATAGAAATAAATAAATACTGTCAAAAAATACATTTTTAGATTTACAACATTTCAGAAGTTTTTCATATATATATATTTCATTTTAGTAGGATGTTGAATAACATCCCGAAAAAAAAATGGGGAGTAGCTTTTCTTAATGACAACGCATTTCCTCTCGGTGTGCTAAATGAGCTCGTTCATATCACTGTGAAAAACGAAAACTAAGATTCTTGTCTAAATGTCGTTAATATTATTCCGAGTTGATCACTGTTATTCCCTTTATTAGCTAATACACCACATTATGCTGCTATTTTTTTGCCATAATCGGTTATATTAAGTTTGAGCATAGCTTTTGGTTTGTGGTCAAGAAATATTATGTCAGGGCACACACAATGCATTTTCTTCTTACATATTTCTTTTGCACACCTGATCAGACTGGCATGTATTAAGTCAAGAATATGTCCAGATGTGTTACGTTGAAATATCAGTTTCTTCAAATTTGTGTTATGTTATGAAGTATATTTCTGAAGTAATAATAGTCTTTTTTTTTTAAAGATTTCTAGATGTTTCGTCACTGTACATCATTGGGACCTCTATAAAGTTTATTTCATATACACCTGCCAACATCCTATCATTGCTACTCGAATTGTGCTAAATATATTTTACTTTTCACGTTAAACGTTATTTTTAGTGGATACCGAGATTTGAGTAAAGGGCGCATATTTTCCAAAGAGCGTATATTTTTCGTCAATATAATTTCTCAAATATACAGGCTGGTAGAGGAAAATTAATATACTTTTAGAAAAATAAGCAAAGCGTCTACTCAAATATGAGTTTTCATTAAACACATTATTTAAACTGATAATATATTTAGTTCTTTTTATGTGTAGTCATATTCTTCCGAAAAGAGCATTATTGGACGTGGTTATGTCTTTTATTGGCACGATCTACAACAAATAAGAACGAAACATATGAAACCACATTTTGGGTCAAGCCTCTATCGTTTCAGCAAACACCAGTTATCAGAATTAATGATTTGAATCCAATGGGAAAATTCTCTTGCTACATATTTAAAAATGCAAGGGTTTCACCTTTTCTAAATTTTTCGAGCAACGTTAACTTACGTAAACGTATATTTTCTTTGTCTTTTGAAAGATACTTTAATATTTAATATTTTAAGAAGAAAAACAAAATAAAATCTGTTTTACTGGAGGAAATGGAGCACATTCACTGAACATTCATGTGGATTTGTCGAAAGATATTCAAACTCGTTTTTCCTGCGAAACAATTTCTGAACAATACTTATTTATAAATGTGTCTGTGTTTCTTTTACATCACTTCGAAAAAATCGATCAAAGTCTTCAACCTTTTCTAAATCATTTACAAAATTCACAGAAATCGTGACAGTTTTCAATCTACTTATAAGCGAAATACAAAATTTACCTCGAAAATTTATATATATTTAATTTTCAGGAGATATATACCTACTTGCTTGAGATACTTATAAACAAATGTTAGTCAAGAATGAATAAAATTTCATACTTACTTTTTCATACGCAATTTAATTATTGGTTCGCTTCTAAAATCCGTCAAGGTAGCGTCAGCTTTATCGAGGTTATGTGGTTTTAGAATTTTCTTTCAACGTTCTATCTGTTAGGAAGGGTTTTTTCTCTCCTCTCATAGGTTAGATGTTTATATATAATGCCTTTATCAAGTTGTCTTGTGTATATATTTTAAATTTAGCTCAGTCCATTCATTGCTTATATTGTTAGAGCAAGATAGCATGCGTGACCCTATTATGGACTTGGTTGTTTAGATGTTCCCTTTATAGTCAGTTTCCTCGCTTTTTTAAATTTTGGTATTATAGAGATGAATCCTAATAAGGTAAAAGTTTCTGGTGGACATTAAATTAAACTTTAACCTCTAGTATTTATTAGCGTTAATAACAAACTACAAATTTTTGTTGCGACTTTTCACTCGAACCTAACCTTCATCACCTTCCCTACTATGATATATTTAACGGCATTTTAACGGCGCTTTACTCCTGGGAAAACACTGAAAACGCTCGGAAGCAAAAAAAATATAAATAAATAAAAGATCTAATGTGAGTTTGGCAAAGTTTTGGGTTGCGATTTTTAGTCAAAAAGCTCTACACTAGGCGTGAAGAATCTACTCGATCTATCAAAGGCAATGGGGGAATTGTTCATAGACTCACTCAGTGGAGTATCCCTGCCGAGTGAAGAATATCAGGGACGAGTATCAGCTAACGCCTATGAAGTAAAGTCTCCAATGAGTGAATGCAATAAATCCTATGGGATCTGTTCTTGAGATGTATAAATTAACAGTATAGATTGCTAACAGAACTTGTATCGCAATCATTATATTTATATGTATTATCAAACCACAAATGCAAAATAGTTTTGAATTTGAAAACTAATAGAATTGCATTTTAATTATATCGACTTATTCTAAAGTTATTTTAAATACAATATTTTAATTTAGTACATTTCTGTAAATGTGCGGGATGTTTATCTTGATAATTGTATATGAAAGAATGGAGTTTAAATATTTATCACTGAAAACAGGACAAAATATACACCTTGCTCCAGTTCCTTAGTAGGTAATATTTTATGATATTACCTATCTTGTATTGACACAAGTAAAAGCACATCATATATGTAGTACATGTTGAATGCAATATGGCAGTGTATGCTGGATATTCTCTTCACAGATGAATAAACAGTTGAAGCGTCAGAAATGTACTTCTGCAGAAGCATTTTGAGAAAGTCATGAATTGAACTTTGAGTAACAAGGATATTTTTAGAAAAACCATAAAGAGAGAGTTTACATTTTTCGACACACAATGAGGAAAGATGGTTCTGAGTATTTGACACTTGAAGGGCATAACCAGTACAAGAGGTGTAGATATCAATAACCAGTAAGACATTTAACCATCTTAGGTAAATGAATGTCAGAACAGAGATTGGCAGGTGATTAAGAAAATGTAAACTTTACTCAGAGCTGAGAAAGAACAGGAAGTTGTGGAGATAAATGATCGCAAGACATAAAAGAAGAAACTTTAATCTTGAAGACAGTAAACATTACAGATTCGATGTTTGCTCTCGAAAGAGAATTGAAAAATGTTAATCAGCTGAGAAATGGATTTTCTCATGAAGACAGTTCCTCGAATATACTAAAATCTTATCAATCATTTAAGTGTTGTATGTAATACACAATTGAGCGAACATGTCTCTTTCGATTCATGACTCTTCTAGGCAGAGGATTTTCCTGCAGTAGGTTGACATTTCTTATTTGCAGTAGACTGGTTGCCAACAGGGCTTTAGAACCCATTGTACCCTGTTATATAATCCATAGCTGGAGTGAGAAGAGATCGATTTGCACTTTACCCAATTATATTTGCGCTTAAGTGTATACAACGAATTCACCTGGAATCAGAACTCGGTGAGCCGAGTTCTGATTCTTAAATATAATCAGTCAGTTAAGTGTCATACGTGATACACGCTTTAGGCGATCATGTCCCGAAAGAGACATGATTGACTGGGTAGAAGATTATCCTGCAGTAGGTTGCCATTGCTTTCTGCAGTAGACTGATTGTCGGTCAATGCTATAGACCCCAATCTGTCCTATTATTTAACCCATAACTGGAGAAAAGAGACGGATTAATACCTTTCCCAAGCGTATTTGTGCGTAAGTGAATAAGAGTTGAGAAAACAGTTTGAATGTCTCTAATCGGATATTTTCTTTTAAACAATAGATTATTTTCCATCTTACATCCCCTTTCTCACATGCGCAGCATCAGTTTTTTATCGCTATTTCAATGGGAAAATATTCTGACGATCTATGGTCTTAGTTTCACCACTTCAGATATGTACTGCTAAAACCCACCATCTACACAAGAACGAATCATCCATATTTCCTTTATATTCCATTCGCAAGAAGGAAATTCTGTTCGGATTACTTCTTATCAAGTGCCATTGGTTCCTGGTCATTACAATCTTAATCTTTCGAAGTGATCCTTAAACATCATAATATATAACTTTAACTCCTCCAACGTAAAAAAAAACATCTTTATTCAGTAATTATTTTGGAAGTCTTCTAACGTAGACGTTCTGATGGAACCAAAATTAAAAGAATATGACTCGTTACTTTGATGTATATTAGTCAGTTAAGTGCCATACGTAATATACACATGGGCGATCATGTCTCAAAAGAGACATGACTGACTGGGCAGTAGATTATCCGGCACTAGGTTGCCATTACTTTCTGCGTTAGACTGGTTGCCAGTCAAGGCTATAGTACCTAATCTGTCCTATTATTTAACCCATAACTGAAGAGAAGTAACGGATTAATATCTTTCCCAAGCATATTTGCACGATAGTGAACGCAAGGAATTCAACTGGAATTCGAAATCAGCTCCCGGATTTCTCGTTCTGAGCCGATATCCAATACACCACAACGCATATTTTGTTGATAGAATATTTGTAGGTAAGTCATATATATTTTAGATTAAATTTCTATGAATCAAGTTATAACAGGGTCAATGAGAATTATGCGGATAAAGTTGTCTTAAAACCCACCTTTTACAGGTTTGCCATACTGCCTTGGAAATCAGTGTATGTAACCGTGTCTTTTCACTAAGGTTTTAAAGCTGGAATAGACAATTTCTTCAGCCATTACTCAGACAGTGTTGATTGTGACATCAGAAAATGACATCGAATATATAATATGTTGAAAGATTTTTTTCATATTCGGTGAGAAATAATAATAATAATAATAATAATAATAATAATAATAATAATAATAAGCAGGAACATTGAATTCTCCATCTTTACTATGTATTTCTGTCTGAATTTGAAAATCCTATTTTTGCTACCCGTTAAAGAATGCTGCCAGCTGTCTAGATTGTTATTCACTATCCTTCGCTTTAGCGCAAGGCCAAAAATATGGGTCACCGAGAGAAAACAAATCTTAACTGCGCATTAGTAATGCTATAAAAACATCGAACTCTCTAACCATTATTATTGATTTATCAATAGCTAGAGGAAAGAATTCGAGTCAGGCCTTCCCTAAAGGAATTCATGCGGAATACACATTGTCTTAGTAAGAATGCAAAATCTGTCCGCTGATACTATTCTCCGTGCTGTTAAGCGATAAGCCACTCTCTTCTCGGTGTGTCACTTAATACTGAATTAACACATACGGGAATATTTTTCTTTATTATCTCACTCGAAATAAGGCGATCATGATTCTCATTATTTATTAGTTGAGTGTAGGACATTGTTAATTTTTCTTTTGTTCTCTAAAGAAGTTATAACAAAAATTCCACGAAACTGGACATTTGTCAGCAACATCGTCGGATGAGTTATTTCCCTTTGTGTTTATATTCATAGAGGTATTGTAGAAATTTCGTTGTTCATATTGTTTTCCAATGAAGAATTTCTTGTCTGTTGGAAATATGTAAAACAAACAACCGAAAACTACATTTCATTTGTCAGGTTTTCCTTTTAAATTACAAAACATACACTACAATTGAATTTCTATTTTTACATTTTTTCTCGTTCACCCCTGTTTTTGAGGTGAAATATTTAAATGTTTCTTCCATAACAACTCCAAAGAAAACTTGGAGGAAATATATTTAGGAAGACTGTTTATTATTGTATAATAATTTTTCTAGAAGCTTTTATTCGTATAGCATTTAGGTATCAATATATCAACTATGGTTTCTTAGGTCTTCCGCCAAATCTTACCTAAATTGTTTACTTTGTCATAAGAGAAATAGACCATTTTGGATATCTATTAACTACTTCAGACAACCGCTCCTACCCTCTACCATTAGCATGGATCAGTCTAGTCTCCCTGAAAGTAAAACACTGCGCCTCCTCGGGTTAACTCTCTCAAGTGGAATGACTATGTAGAATCCATAGCTAAATCTGCTGCTAAAAAGGTCGTTTTTCTCTGCAGGGCCAGGAAGTTTTTCCCGTCTGGCAACAATCCTGTACATATACAAATCTACCATCCGCCCGTGCATTGAATACTACTGCCATATCTGGTCGGGTACTCTTGCTCTTCACCTAGGGGTCCTTGACAAAATCCAACTGAGAATCTGTAATGTGATTGACCCCGACTTGGCAGCTCAGATTCAGTCACTTTCTCACCGGCGCAATATGGCTTCCGTGTGTCTTTTCTACTAATATTTTCACAGTTTCTACTCAGATAAGCTTAGCTCACTGATACCCGCTATATATAAATTTACCCGAGCCACAAAATTAGTAACTAGGTCCCACCCTTTTACTGTGAAGCCAATAAATTGTCAACGCAAATTATACACCAGCGGCTTCTTATTTCGCACTTCCCGCCTGTGGAATTCCCTTCCGTTTACTTGCTTTTCCGGCAGCTACAATCTTCAATAATTCAAATGTCAATAGTTAATAGTCATCACCTATCTCACTAACTTGCATCCTCTCTCTCATGCTCTTTTTTCGTCCACTTCACTCTCATCGGTATTCCCATCCTTCTCTTACCCTCTTCCTGACACCCCCTGTAAACTATCACTCTTTCTCATAACTTTCCTCCTATGTAACCACCTGCTCAACAGTGGCAATAAAATGCCTTGCTTGGAGCGACAAGATTATAAAAAAAAGATAAGTTCTTCCAGAAACGGACATGCCGCCCAGAACTACCATACAAACGCAGGTGTCCCTCAAGGCTCCATCTTAGGTCCTACGCTCTTTCTGATCTACATTAATGATCTCCCTGATACCATAAGATCCCACAGTCTACTCCCACCTCGATCAAAAATCTGGTGTGGGCGACAAAGCTAACCTAGCAGCCAAGCTTGGAAAGGACGTCCAATCCGTAGTGAACTGGGGTTAGAAATGGCTCGTAAAGTTTAATGCTTCTAAAACGAAGCTACTATCAATTAATCATCATAGACAATCGCACCTAGGTTAGAATTTGCACGAGATACTAGATTAGCAACTAGATCCCACCCTTTTATAGTGAAACCGATAAAATGATACCGCAACTTCTACTCCAACAGTTTCTTTTCTCGCACTTCACGACTGTGGAATTCCCTTCCACATGACTGCTTCACCGACGGCTACAATCTCCAGGAGTTTAAATGTAAGGTCAATAGACACCTCCTAACAAACTAACTCGCTTCCATTCTTTCAAACACTCTTCCCACCCACCCAAATATTTATCACCCCATTTCTGACATTTCCTATACCAAACCACTCGTTCTATTTACATTCCCCTATGTAGCCCCAAGCGCAATAGTGGCAGTGGAATGCCTTGCTTGGGGTGAAATGATTAAAAACATCAGCTAATTCAACAAGAAGCTTGTATATAGCGAAATAAGTATGAATCTGGATCTGACATACCTTGGAAAATTTGCGGCCCGTGGGAAAACTTCTATTTCCATCATTATGATCTTTACATGCCCCGCATTTAAAACTTAAGAACAGGCTTTATCTTTTTGCACTATCACAATAGCCCTTCCTGCCAACAAACAAAAACGATTTTTCTTGCCTAAGGGCTCATTTAACTGAGCTAATAGTTCGCTGCAAAATTTTTTAATAATTCGTCTCGCTTTCAGCAGTTTGTGAGAAATTATTCGCTTTTCATTCCAGCCATAGCCGATAAATAATTTTCCTCAGTAAATTACTTTTAAATTGATATGTAGAAATTTGTCGTGAATCTAGTTACAATGTTATTAGTTTTGAATAATTTGCAATAAATACATTTTCAATTGTCATTAAGTATCTTGTTTAAAACTGACTTTCTATGTATTGAACATGAATAGAAGGATAAGTGCTTAAATGTTGACCATGTAATTATTTTAATATTTTTTTTAAATTGAGGACGTGCATTGCAATGACGAGGGATACTGTGATTGCTTATCAAAACAGGGGATTTCTTGAGGAATGACGCGTATAATTTTCTGACATTAAATACATGCGGTGAATCTCTCTTAAAGATGTAAGAATTGAAGGTAGGCAGAATATATAATGTTTTACTAAATAAACATTAAAACAAATATTCTCTGAACAAAGCTTATCGCCCTAAACTTCTTTATAATCTGTTGTGGTTGTTTGTAGAGCAACAGAAATCCAAATAGGGCGTAAAGTTCAAAGTATGTGTTTATATCAATAAAGATAAGAACGTTAATCTGATTGTATATGAGGATAACTCTTTATGACAGAAGTTCAGAGAAAACGTTTGTGCAGAGTTGAACAATATGCATTGTGATCTTTTGAAAAACACCTAGTGATTCTGAACAGATGCCTTAAGAATATCCCAAATAGATGATTTTCCCTGCTTTTTTGTTTTAATTTGAATCTTTGAAACGCTTAAATAGTATGTTGCTTCCTTGTGTCGTGTCAGACAATTTCTTACGCCAGAATTCAGTTTGCACATGTTTTCATTTACTATAGGACAGGGCACTGATCATTGCTACTGCATATTGTCTGAGGTGCCTGTTATATCTCCTGAGAACATAAAAATATGGTGTCATGGTGGCATCACCTATCAGACGCAATGAACTATTCCAAGCATTACATATATCTCCTCTCATAAGAGTCAAGGTAGATAGTGTAAGTAGCCTTAGAAAGTGACCTGAGACGAGCGCCCTGAACTCAGCCGAGAGTCGTCTACGAACATTGCTACCGTAACGATTATTACCATGGTCAAATTATAATATTACACACTAAACCGTATTAACGTTCTACAAATAAAGTTCCAGGTGTTCTATTTAGCCGTGTTTAATATATATTCATTAGTTCCTATTTTGGTTGATTTGTTATACTTGCTGGACTTTTAACCGGCTCCACGACATATGGTCTGTAATATTATTGGTAATACGATGGTATCACACTTTCAGTCACTTACTCATGCAGTGATAGTTTCCCCCCTTCTGTTTTCTAAATTCTTTTCCTGGCAATTTTTCTGATGAGCTTTCATCCATGGTACATTGACTACATAAATTTTAGCATAGGAGAAGATTGACATCAATGATAATACGATGGTATCACACTTTCAGTCACTTACTCATGCAGTGATAGTTTCCCCCCTTCTGTTTTCTAAATTCTTTTCCTGGCAATTTTGCTGATGAGCTTTCATCCATGGTACATTGACTACATAAATTTTAGCATAGGAGAAGATTGACATCAATGGTCACATTAACTATGATCTCCAAATATCTAAGGGTAAAATCAATCAACATTTCTCTCTTACTGTTACAGGTTTTTAATAGTCCTTTCTCCTCGTTTTTATCAACTGTCAGTAAACCCGGTATTTTAATGGCACTATCACCTTCCATGGGGTACAAATCTAATGAATGAGAAAGAGAAAGAGACAAATACAGGTTTTCAAATTACAGGCATATATTAAAACATTTTACGAAAAAACGTATATTTCATTTAATCTTAGAAATTGTACAACCTGTTGTTCAAATTATCAGATAACTCATAGTAAATGAGAAATTAAGAAGAAAAAAAATAGAATTCCTTCTTCTTGTGTATTAAAATACTAACAGAGATATACGCAGTAGAACCGGGTCCGTCAGACATAGGACATCATTTCTAGCGTTAAATTTCATAAAAAAATGATCATTAGCATTTATAGACAACCACTTACATATTTTTCAATGTTTGCTAAAATTTATACAGTTATAATTTATAGAGATTGCAAATAGAATATAACATTCAGGTAATATTTATCAATAATTATCACCATAAACTTTTTAGTATATTTTTGTGGATTTTCGTATATAAATATGGTTAGAGGCAAAATTAATTCAGTATCCCAAGCCTAATGCCCCATGGGCTTTAGTGAGACTTCACTCTTTCTCTTTAATTCAATGGGTAGGCACTGCGTAAGAGTTGGAATGATACCAAATCAATCATATCTGTATCAATACAGTATTTCCCCTCCAAACCTAGAAGAGCGAATGCATCTATTATTTAATTTATTTCATACGGCATCATTTTGGTATTAAAGTCAAGATGTACACATCGGGATGTGAGAAGAAATCTAAGCTCAAAAGTTGTCTTCTATCTCTGCTGTGTACAAATGCTCTAGAGTTGCAATAACGAGGCACCGTGCGTATGTTGGTCATTCTTGCGACTGCACTTACTTAGGAAAAAGAACAGGTTTAATACTAAGCATAAAGTGCTTGAGACTAAAATGTTGCTACACTCAATCAGGACCTGGCTATTATTAATTCATTTTCATTTTGCAGTCGGGAGTATGCATCTTGAGAAACAAAATATGACAATCAAAGGACATCTAGATATCAATATTCAGAATGCTACTAAAAGAGCTTCGAAGCAATTTTGATCAGAAATTAATTTCAGAAATCGCAAAATGAACTTTATAATTATGATTTGAATGAATTGCTCTCATTAGTAGAATTAGACAAGAAATCCGGAGAAAAAAATATTAATTTTTCAAGACCCTCTCACAAGAAAATTCGGTTTTCAGGAGCAAACTTCTAATAGATTAAGACAATGAATGCAGAAAAAAGTATATACGTATTATTTATAGGCTACACACATGCATTCGTTCAAGTAAGAAAACAGAAAATATCTTCAAATATGAGAAAAGCTTGATTTGTACGGAGAATATCTGAAGTTATCTCTAAATATTATCTAAAACAAAAAGCCTGTATGCAAATGAAGTTAACGTTCAGTGAAGACAGAACAATAAGAAAAAGAGATTGAAGTTGTTTTCGTACTTGATTCACCTGTACGCTTACATAATTCTAAAAGAACTAGAATACCTCGTCCGTTTCAGTAATTCCTATGAAAGTATTAAATGAAATTTGTTCCGATTCGCCACAGTTTTAGATATATTTATACTAATTCAGTTGTCCTTTAGGGATTTTTCCTTGGACATACTTTGTTCTTAATTTTCGACAATGATCGTCCTGGGGATATCAACTCTCAAATTAAATATCTATTCTAATGACTCAAACTTGTATTCCTATCACGAGAATACATCAAGGCGGTCAAATTGGCAGCTAAAAAAATGACCAGTGGTTTGTTGCTAACAGAGCTAAGGAATGGCTTTTTACATTGAACCTCTTCAAAAGGTGACTAGTTGCGACATCTTGTGTTGACATGAAGTGGAAAGATTATATGGAATTCACCCGAAGTTATGCTGCTAAGAAAAGTGGACCACTGTGTCATGGCCAACAATGTGTCTCCTGCATCTATCTCACATATTTATAATCTACCATTCTTCCATGCTTAAACACTGCTAAAACCTCTATCCTGGTACTTCTGCGGAATATGTAGAAATTATAGACAAAAATATAATCAAGATTATTGGTCCTGACATGGAATCTAGTCTTTACTCACTTTCCCACAGCCGTAGTATTGCAGCCGTATAGTAATGGTTAATATTTCTTTTGTTAAGATTTGTGTCAGACTTAACCGAACTCCCTACAGCTTACGAGTTTTTTTCCAAAATAATTTTAATCAGAATTATCAGAAGGTTGCTTGTCGGCAGGTTGGAATGTGTGAATTAGTGTAGAAGAGTGGAATAATAAAATATTAAATTTTGCATTTTAAAATAAACATTTATTAAAAGAAAAAATAACAGAAGTTGTACAAGTTAATGTGTAATTAGAAACATTATTAATAAGTTAAGGGTAGAGTTCGTGTTCAATGATAAAGTTATGGGTATCAATATTTGTAGAAAATGTTCGTAGCTGTAACTGTTGAACGAGTATATGCGTATGTAACTATGTATGTGTTTGTTGGTAGAAATGTCTTTGGATGGAGAAGAAGAAGTAATAGAAATCAGCACACGAGAAGGAAAGAGAAAGAGGATAAATGTCCGGGTCAACTTGAAGCTTCTGTCGTTACATTTTAGTTTGTCGTCTTTGATCTTTCCATCCCTGACTGCCTGCGATTGACACTGGCCAGGGCCTTTTATAGTATTCAGATTTTTGCACCGACTAGAGATGTACTCAATCTTGCAATTTATTCCCATTGGTGAAAACTCAATTTATCACCTACTTGTCAAATCTGGTTTCGACTTTTTCTTTAAGCGCATGGTCAATTCTTTTTCTATTTGGGAAAAACCAAGATTTCACACGTCATTGTCAATTTTTGTAAAAGTGAAGAAGAGAGTTAATTTAATTCTTAATTTCCTATCTCACTACTGTATAGACTCCCTGTCCCTTTTTGTATAAAGTATTTCATTGGTTTCTTCGTTAGTCTACCTAGAATTTAGGATTTATGTACAATAGTAAATTGCAGCAAAAGTTAATCAATTCAAAGTTGAATTACCTAGATATAACCGTAAGTTCTATGTTAAGATATTCTTTTTTCGCCCTTGTCATTCGTGGAACACATTTCCGTTTTCATGCTTTCAAGCTAACTTTGATCTCCAAACATTTAAATGCAATGTCAATGTTTATTTTCTTGATTGCCTTTCTATTATTTCCGCTTCTATATAATAATTCTCCTTTATCTTATTTTTTCACCCTCAGCACCTGCATGTGTCTTAGTGGCTTTCCTACCTTGTATAGGGAGATATTAAAACGAAGCATTTTTACATCTCAAAAAGTACACTTGACATTTTATTGTACTTCGTTTATAATGTACCGCAAATCAGTACGAAGGTATTACGAAACAGTAATTACAGGGCGGGAGCGATAAATTGTCGACTATATGATGCAAAAATGAAAATAACACTGACATTTCATTTTAGCATATATATTGGGTAAGGTAAATTGCCGTCTAAATTACGCAAAATTGTAAACTACACAGACATCTCATTTTCATAGATATATTTAACAAAATTACAAAAAAAATCTTGTAATACTAAAAATAATTTTTCAATAAAATCGTCATTGTCATCAATGATTTTGTCGTCGAAAAATAGAAAAAACAAGCATAAATACGCGAAATTAATAATAAAAAATGCCGACAATTTACCCATCGCAACCTGTTTTTCTATTTAAACATCAACATTATTGCTATATTATTCATAGAAAAATAGAAAGACATGCACACAGACAAATATTTAAGCACATCTATTATTACATACACACACAAACACACGTACATAAACATACACACACATATGTATATATAAGTACACACACACACACACGGACATAATCACACACACACATATGTATATATAAGTACACACACACACACACACACGGACATAATCACACACACACACACACATATATATATATGTATATATAAGTACACACACACACACGGACATAAACACACACACACACACACACGGACATAAACATACACACACATATATATATAAGTACACACACACACATATATATTTCTAAACATATACTGTTAAATACAAAAGACAATGAATGCCTATTATGTTTAATCATGAGCCGTTGTAAACATCGTATTTTTGCTTTAATTTCAGTTGAAAATAAAGCGAAAATTCTCCACCATCTGGATAATTTTTTATTAAGTTGGTTCTAAGCTTTCGGCTCACATGAGCCATCTTCAGAAAGGTTACAAGGACTCTAACACAAAAACATCCACCATCGGCGACGGTTTTATCTTGTGATGACATAAAACTCAACTAAGCAACGGCAACAGTTACCAAAAATAGCAAACGCAGTTCGCAAATTTGTAATGTGGTTCTATGACACCGCGCGGGAGCTTGAAATGATTATATTTATATATATATAAGTACAAAGATTTTGTTTAATTAACTGGACAAATTCATTCCAACTTCGAAGTTTCGTGGGGACATCGTTATGATGTTCTGACTCGTCAGGGATATTTGCCCTTAAGTCCGGTTTTTCTTGCTTATATAAAACATTATTCATCCATTATTCATAAATGTTACTCTGAACTAAAACAATAAAGTAAATACACAAATTAAAAAAATAATAACATATCAGACTATTATTTAAATCTGTTTCAATGTATCTTAATAAGTAATTGTTTTTAAACAAATTAACAGTAATTCATATCTTTCGTTTAGTAAATTTGGGTTCTATAATTTTTTCAGAAAAATCAATGTATCAATCATGAAAACGTGATATCTGTCCCCTGTATTATTTATCTAGTCATTATTTCAGAGATAATTTTTGGTATAATTCCTCTATTATTCCTTTGCCAGTAATATTTAGCGAGATCTGTCTTATTTTTTGTATTTAATTATTATGTAGTTTATGATTATATATTCGTTTTTTTCATAGGTTTAAATGTGATATTTTATCAGATGTATGGTAGCTCTATAGACAACTAGCAGTATAGCTCGGCGTTGTTCGGGTGTAATGAAAGCTTTAAAACTAATCTATGGTCCTGGAGCTCAGACTATTTGGACGTTGGCATGAAAGACTAAAAAGCAATAGTTGTTTCCAGTTAAAGCGAAATCGTAGACTGAATGGAAAAAGAATGGATGTAAGTAAAATTTTGATTTCCTGGTATCGATATCAAATAAGTTTTTTCATCGTAAACTGAATTTGAAGGCTAAATAAGTCCCCTGAGTAAATGGTATCATGGCTGAGACTAAGAACTACAATTATACCTACTTAGAGCTAAACCCGAAGCAAAAACTAAAATAAAAGGGCTGAAAAATTTACAGACATTCAGGCAGATAAACAGACACATACACAAACATCTTGCCTTATATATATATATATATATATATATATATATATATATATATATATTATTGATTTTCTGCACTATTGTAACTACAACCTTGAAACTTCTTAATATCGTTTCCTTATGTCTTTGTCTATGAGTGTATCAAATTTGATTAGAATTGGACCATTCCTTCTATAACCCGATTTTTTTCGATTATCGATTTTCGATATTTATCGGGGGTACCTCGATACAAAACCTAGCTAAGAACACTCGGAGACGCTTACAGTACAACTGTGTAAAATTTCAAGAATATCAGTTCAGCCGCTTCAGAGTCTATAGGTAACGGACACACACACACACACACAGGCAAAATTCCATTTATAAGTAAGTTTAGATTTGGATAGATATTATTAGTCAAACATTGGCAGTTTAAGGGACAGTTCATATTTCGGCAATTAAATTCTTTATTATTATCTACTCTTGCTTCGTTATACTCGTTCTTTTAGCAAGTTATATAATTATTCAGTGACATATTGTTACAATGAGATATATATTTTTAGATATTTCGAAATTAGCTGATATTTATGTTGATTTTGTTAAAATTGCTATTTAAATGGTTGTTTTTTTTAAAAATATTTATCTATTACAGGTAAAAATAATTGATGGCTAATTGGGTGAAAGTACACACATTCTTTTGCGTTTTTTAAAACAGCTACCTTAAGTATTTTCGAAGCAATTGCTCTGACAAGCTATATTTTTTGTTCCCCGACCACATATATTTACGCGTGCTTCTAGACTTGCATCAAAGTCCCACCTTTTTACCGTCGAAATAGTTAAATGTAACCGACTCTTCAACTCTAACAGTTTCTCTTCTCGCACTTCCTGTTTGAGGAACTTCCTTCCATTTGCTTGCTTCCCTGATAGCTAAAACCTCTAAAAGTTTAAATGTAACGCTAGTTACCATCATCTGTCATTTTGATACTCATCTATCTATTATCCTTTCTCCGACAGCCCCTGTACCTTGATTTGTCTGTCATTTCAACCTCCTGGCACCGGTGGCGATCCCGCCTTGCTTGCTGTTAAATGATTATAAAATAAAAAAAACTTAAACAAGAATCAGTTGATAGTTTTTTGCCGTATGTCATATATTAAATTCTAAAACATTTTTCATATATTTTGCTTGCTCTTTCGAAAATATATGTACTAGTTTTTCCAATATTATTCCTAGTTGTATTAAGTTGTTTGTATTGAAAGTCGTTTTGGAAACCCCCATTTAAGGTTTTAATTGTGATAAATACTTCTTCTCTATGTAATTTATTGATTCTGTAATCAATCTTTAACTCATTGGCTATTTTTCTGGCTTCTGTTTTGATGTCTTTTTAACAACAGCGCCTTTTTATTAAATTTGGTGATTTCTTGAGTAAGCGTTAAGTAATACGTGTCCATATCACTTTTATTATGGTTACACGTTTTGCCGTCTTTAATTTATTTTATCCGCTTTCTTTATATTTAAAGCATATTTATACATTTCTGCTACATAGGATTTGTAAATTTAGTGAATGTTATTTATTACAGTAGATTTTCCTCAATGATCGTCAGCAGACCATGTGACTGTGGAAATTTTGTTGATCTAAATCTGTAATCTTTAACTTTATTTAAATCATCGTATTTGCTTGATGTTTTACGAAAAAATAGTTTCCGTCTCCTCCATTGGATTAATCGCTCACTCTTTCTAAGATCTTTTGTTTTGAACAATAAGGATTTTGTAGAATAAATGTTATTCAAAGGTTCCATTTTGAAGAGCCCATTGTATTAAAATATAGATAATTATTTCATCTAAAATTGTGATCAAATGAAAGAAGCGAAATTTGAATATAAAATGTTACATTTTTATATTATGCATTTAAAGTTTCATTTACATATATGCTATGCAACGGTCAGTTTTCACTCAGTACCGCAGACATATTTATTTATCCTGTGATAGTGGCGACGTAGCCTTAGCAGGGATCTACACCTCAACGCTTCTTTGGGAAGTGATCAAGTTACTACGCCAAAAAAAGAAAGGTGGCGATGGGTTAAGTAAATTTTTTTGTTAAATACCAAGTTGAAGTTTTTAGCCAAGTTCTTAGGCAGCCGTTTGCAAGCCGTGCTGTCTAGTATGGTTAGCAGACTCATATTATGAAGGGTAGAACTATTCAGAACAACTATTATTTGATCGAGAAAGACGATATTAAGGCCCTGATCAATTTAAATGAGTTGAAGGTGTTCGATCTTTTCCTGGAGGCCATTCTCTCGGCTGTCCGTTTCGAACCATACTTTTGCACGTAGGTCGATATTTGTACACGTTTTCCTGTGTGCTAATAGAATTTAACGAGGTACCATCTAAGCTTATTGTCATGCTACATTGATAAAATCTGTTTGCTTTCTCTTATGCTTTACATACTTACAGTGGAGACTTTCCTTTGCAAGTTAAAGATGAATAATGTCCAACGCGGAATCTCTTTACCTAGTGGTACCACCTCGGCAAGGTTCTCCGCCTATGCTGATGAAGTTCCGGTTCTTGTGACGAAGTCATCAAGGAGAACAGACTGTATGAGACGGTGTCAGGGGCCAAGATCAACAGTGTTAAGTTTGTAGGCTTGCAGTTTGAGCGCATGTAAATTGAGTTTCTCTTCCCGGATCTTTCCTCTGGATGGACGGGCCAGTCGAGATACTCGGTCTCTGGTTCTGTCCCGATGTCTTGCTGGAAATGAATTGGTTAGAGATGCAGGAGAAAGCCGTGGTTCCAGTTTGTCTGTGGTCCCTGAGGATTTTTTTTTCTTTAAAGGGAAAGGCGAAAATGTGTTTCGCACATCTACCCACTTCTCCTTTACCGTTTCTCCCAGTTTCCACTCCCGTATGTCTTACTAATGCAAGTATTCAGAGTCTTCTTCTCTTTCTTGAGGGGAAGCAATACCTTGAACGTTTGTTTCCACCATCCGTAGTTAAATTTAGCGTTAAGATTCGTCGACATACGCTTCGCATCGCGTTCCTAGATTGACTGCATTCGCATGCAGATTGGAATGGTGAATCTTGGAAAGAAAACGTAATTAATTTACGTTCCTATGAAAAGTGCACTCCTACGAGGAGAGGCCCGCCGTTTACAGTGAAGCGAGAGCCCATTCTAACATGAATGCCCGTTACACTAAAGTTCTTCTTACGGGTGACGGATAGCCTCTCCAACGTTTTGGCATTTTCCGATAAGGCATTATATCGGATACTTGTGAGGGTGCCGCTCAAGATGATCTGATTGAGGATCTCGGTTTGACGACGCAAGACGCTGGCTTCATAAAGCCTTGTAAGCCTGGGTTGAAGCATCTCTCACCTGACTGCTCATGCGAAAGTCTCTCTAGGTCTGAAAAAACGTTCTATAATGGGAAAGTTGCCCGACTGCGTTCGCTGCGGTGGCTCTGCTTCACGCCTTCTTCCACTGCAAGAAACCAATGTGCAAGTTTCTGGTGATAAAAAATATATTCATAATTAATATAAATTTTAGGTGTGTTATAATACATCAAACGAACTATTTTCTTAGCACAAGTGTGTGTGTGTGCCTGTGTTTTAGTGTGTTCTCCTGTGTGTGAATGGAAATCTGAGAAAGACTTATCATTACGCAATTCGCTGCAATAGACGGACTCTTTAATATTATAGTTTCATTATTTTATTCAAATTCCGCCAGTAAAATTATGTGCATTCATGGTCTGGGGATTATAACCAAGCCATAAATAGACACATACTATTAACTACTAAATCAAAACAGCCATCATAAAAACTAATTTATCTAAACCACAACATAAAACAATCAACGTCGCCTCAAAAATAATATGGGTTATAGATAGCATCAAATAAGATAGTAACCACGGTGAAGAGACAGAAATATCCAGCGTAGGTTGTACAAAATGCCCATTGATGTACATAGGTCAAGCAGCTAAGAAGATTATACGAGTATCGCAGAGATATGTTCAATAACAACATTTTGAATGCATTAGTATTATATCTGGTTGCAATTTCGACTTCAGAAATACCAGTCTGATCGGAAGAGGAAAGAACTCATTAAGAATGAAACGCATTGAGAATGTACTAGTATCACGATTCCCAATAGTAATCCTTACATGATCACAGATGGCCGCAAAATAAATAAAAGCACACAATGCCGTATAATTTACATAAAAAAGAAAAGATCTCATCGGAGTGGGCAGATTTAAAATCTAATAGACACCAAAATGATTTCGATCCTTTGGGTAGAGAGAGCGTCAATACTCGAGTAGGATCTTAAAATGGCCTTAGCTTGGCTATCGTCGAACACTGTAAACAGATCGAATAGGTTTCCTCTAGGGTAATATATATATATATATATATATAACAGGTACTAATCAGCATCTACTATAAAAAGTACAATTTGTTTCGACAATGAAAGGACAATATCTCATCTGGTAGTGTGAAAAGAAATGGAAATTCTTTTTCTTATATTTGGTGAATTTTATGTGAGATGAACATTTTTAAAAAGCGCTTTTACAATCACCTCTTATCTCTCAGAAACAAGGACAAACAATATATGACATCACTTTCTATGTATTTTTTAAGTTTAAAAACGAAAATAAAACATCTAAAGTTAATTGGAAAATCCTCAAACAAACCATGTTTCTTTTGTCTTCCAGCAAAAATTAAAATAATTAAATACATGAGTAGCAACATATTATTAAACCAGAGTAAACTGCAAACACATTAAAGAAGTAACCTTACAATCATGCTAAAACTACAAAGGCCAAAGTTAGGATCTCAAAGTTAGGATCCCAAAGTTAGGATATATATATATATATATATATATATATATATATATATATATTACAATAATTTCTACTCTGTAGAAAACCAAATCAGTGCAAATAGAAGATGACAAAGTCGTAGGTACCGTTTTTGGGATTATGCGGAGAAGATAACAGTTAACCCTAGACTTGAATAGTTTAAAGTTGTTGTGATCTAGGAGACTCGGTTCCGCAAAGCAATGGTTTTGAAATGCTTCACGAATGGAATACGAAGGATATAAACAGAAAATAATCACGTCACGTCGGGAGAAAATCTTTCTTTGGGATTTTCTCAAGTATCTGAATATTTGCTGCCTCATCCTCAGGCCAGATAAGCCAACAAAAATTGTAGCTTTGTAAAGAGGTTCACGGTGGATTTTGACCAGAAATGTTTTCTAGCAAGACACAGTGACACTGCTTTTTTTAATTGGAAATGAAACTATTCCTTTGACATAATCGCTCTATTTCATGTCAGTGTAACACCAGAGGCCACAAAGCCGTATGATGTCACTCTCCTAGATTCTAGCATCAGCACTGCTGATCGATGGCAAGAAATGTTATCTGTTGTTGAATCAAAACTGTTTAGTTTTAAAATCAATTTCATGCTCCAGTTAACCACTCATCGGAGATCTTTTGTCAAAAGAAACTGTTAAGTTTAAGCCAGATATGTGTGTTTTTCTACCGATACAGGTTTAGTGTCATCTTTATAAGTAGGTATTTTTGAACTGATGACATCTAGCAGCTATAAAATGGTGTCGTAAGTGGTTTAACATGGCGGATAAATTATTGCATTGTTCATTGATAACATTTAATTATGCCATCATGCAAATGATAATTGGTTACGTGCAAGTAGATCATTAGATGGACATCTTTCAACGTGTATTCACCGACGATAAAGAAGCTCAACTTCTGGCATCATAGTATTGGATAATATACGTTACAATCTTCAGTTTTAGCATCTTTAAATAGGGACATGTAACTCCATGGCAATGTTCACCCTGTTCTGTTCCTACTCTTTCAAATGAAGCCGTTATGGTTTTCCAGAAAGATCAGGTTCTCTATCTGATATCAATGCTACATACCAGCCTCTTTAAGTTACGTATCAAGTTAGTTGTTTGGAAAGATTACCAGACTTATCCAGCAATGAACATATATGATTCATTATGGAACGACACCTCAATCGTTCAGTTGATCCTCGTATATGTAGTAACTTATTGAATGAAAAGGTGCGAGTTGCAGGGAATATAGTATAGCGGTCTGTTATAAGTAATCTCTATGATCGCATGTGCGACTAGGAGCCTATGTTAACGCCGAAGAAGTATATGTTTTTAAAAGAAGATGTCCACCCACAACGTAGAGGTTTATTAATCTGCGTCTTCACCTGTGGGTTATTACGACTTGTTAAGAAATATATTGAAATATATTTCATTTGCCTTATTCACATTTTTTTAGATTATTATTCAGATTTGTACTTTTTATACACTAGCTACTAGCAAGGATAAATGTCTCAGTCTTCGTTGATATTTACCCACATTTGGTGCGTGAAGAAATAATTCTTCCCAAAATTTGAATTAAACTTAATAGACGAAGTTAGAATATGAGCTCTCTTCACCATCTCAATGTTACACGTTGATTACCACTGAATCAGGAAGAGACAGCTGAAGTTCCCGAGACAAGCAATTAGGAAGGAGAGCTTGGAGAACCTGATACTAAAAGGCCAGACAAAGGAAAAAAGAGACAGGGGAAAGCAATGGATAACATATTTGAAGGACCTAATCAGGTGGATGTTGGAAGGAGGGTTGCATGGTGTAACAGGAGAAGGCGTGCTAAGAGCCACCAGAGACAGGGACAGGGAGACGTGGAAAGCCATGATCAACTACATCCTGAAGAGACAGGAATAATATGTATGCGAACTGTTTATAAGAAATTATATGGTTATAAAATGGGGTATCAATTTTATATTATAATCAATATATAAACTGATCCCTCATTTTGTGGCCATGCTAGTTTCTATACATTTATATTCTAGATTTGTGGGCTGAGCTAGTTGATGATGGAACGAGTGTTGCATGGTGTAACAGGAGAAGGCGTGCTAAGAGTCACCATGGATAGAGAGACGTGGAAAACCATGATCGCCTACGTTCTGAAGGGACAGAGCACATAGAAGAAGAAGAATCACTGCACTGGCAACACATTTAGAAAGACATACAGTACATAATATGACGTTTGATTTATGTTGATGTTCTGTGTGCCTGTGTCGGTCAGTTACGTACCATACGTGATACACAGTTGGGAGATCATGTCTCTTTCGAACCATGACTGTCTGAAGGTCGCCATTTTTTCTGCGGTAGATTTGTTGACAGCCAAGTTTATAAAACTCACCCTGTCCTGATATTTAACCCATAGCTGGAATGAAAAACGATGGATTCCTAACGTTAACACGTGTATGCAACGAATTTAACTTGGATTCAAAATCTTCAATTTCTCATTCCATTATACCCTAACGTACATCAATGTCCGTGTGTGTAATGTTCTGTAAACGTTATCAGTGCCTGTATGTAGTACAGATTATTATAACGGTTAATCTTGTTAAAAATTTCTTCAAATGTTTATGTATGAGATTTAGACGTTAGAGATGTCTTCACTGAATTTATTCATTAGACAAAATAAAATAACTTTTTTCTTCTTTCTGTTTTAATTTTACCATTTACTGTTTCTGCAATGCCAAACTTACTTTGGTATAAAAAATCTGCAAAACTCGAAATAAAATATTCTCACTTTCCAGCAACTGTGAATTCGATTGTTGGATGTTTAACGTGTATCATGTATCATATCACAGTCTTGTCGGTAGAAGCTCTCATTAATTCAATATCTGAAGTTTATCAGTGTCACCTATTTATTGGTTATGCCATTTTGTCTACATAAAAATCATACTTATATTTCAAACAGAATGAACATTTCATTAGTCTTTTATGATTGAATAATAATAAAGAACAAAATAGGAAACATATCTAAATCTAACTTATTTCTTCTTCTTCTTCTATGTGCCCTGTCTTTTCAGGACGTAGGCGATCATTGTTATCCACGTCTCCCTATCCCTTGCGGCTCCTAGTATGTTTGCTGCCCTTACTCCTGTCAACCCCCGTTCCGTCAACCATCTGATCAGGCCCTGCAGATATGTTATCCGCTGCCTTCCTCTGTCTCTCTTTCCTTCTATCTGGCCAGTCAGTATCAGGTTCTCCAGGCTCTCCTTCGTCATTACTTGTCCCAGGAACTTCAGTTGTCTCTTTTGATGCTCAGTATCAATTTCTTCTTTGTTGCCATTCTTTCCAACACCTCATCGTTGCTTGCATGCTCAGTCCACGATATCCTTAGCATCCTTTTATAGAACCACATTTCCGCTACTTCCATTTTTTCCTCATTTTCGATGGTATTGTCCAGCATTCGCTGCCGTATTGAAGAACTGACATCACGTAGCAGCCCAGCACTCTTTTCTTTGTTTCCAGTGAGATTTTCCTGTGTGTTAGTATTTTGCTCAGCTTCTGGAGCTCGTCCTTTACCATGCCAATTCGCCTTAGGATCTCCGTGTCGCACTTTCCATCTTCAGTTGGACACTTTCTAGGTATTTAAATTTTTGTACTTGCTTGATTCTGGTATCTCCCACATTTATTTGGCATTTTGGGTTGTATCTTTTGCTGATGACCATGCACTCAGTTTTCTTAGAGTTTATTTGTAGTCCTTTTTTGTCGCTCTCCACCGCTACCTTCTGTATGAGGTCTTGTAGCTTCCTTTCCGTGTCCGCAATCAGCATTGTGTCATCTGCGTATCTTATGTTGTTCAAATTGTGTTCTTCAACAACAAATCCTGGCGTGTCATCTAGGGTCCTCAAGATATTCTCTCTGTACAGGTTGAACAGATCCGGTGAAAAGACACATCATTGTCTTACGCCTCTTTCTATTTTTGTAAATCTACTGAGATCGTTACCTGTCAGTATGCAGGCCATTTGTTGCCAGTAGAGATTCATGATTATTCTTACGTCTTTGCCAAAAATATCGAGGCTGCCGAGCATCTCCATCAGTTCTTCGTGTCGTATCTTGTCGAATGTCTTCGCATAGTCAATGAAACATAGGTACAAATCTTTCTTCATTTGTATTGCCCTTTCGGAGAGCATCCTAATCATGAATATGGCTTTCCTTGTTCCAGTGTCTTTGACGAACCCGCACTTTTCCTGCCCTATCTCGGGCCTGATTTTGCTTCTCGCTCTATTCATCAGGATTCTGACCATCAGTTTGTAATGTGGCTCATTAAGCTGATAGTACTGTGTAGTTCACACTCGTTTGCGCCTGGTTTCTTCCGCAGTGCTATAAATATCGACTTGCACAGGTCGTCTGGTGTTATTCCGCTGCTATAACTTTCGTTTATTATGTCGGTAATTTTTTCTATGCCATATTCTTTAGGCTGTCAGCAGCACTATCACTATACCGTCTGCTTTGTTTCTGTTCATTTTGGCCATTGCAGCTTCCACTTCGGATTTTAGTGTTTCCGGTCCATCTAACTCCTTGTGTATTCTCGATTGTTCTCGCTTGTTGCAAAAAAGATCTTTTATATATTCTTCTCATCGCTGGAGTTTTTCCTCTTTCTCTAATATGATTGTTCCGTCCTTGGATTTTATGCACCCTGTTGAGGAGCAGGTTTTTTGTCCTCTTCGTTCTCTTCTCTATTTGTGCATCTCTGCTTTGTTGGTCCTGCTCAGTTTTTTCTTAATGCTTCATTAGAGACCGAAAGAAAAATGATTAAAAAAATGTAGCAGAATACTTATATTAACCCCAAATCATTATTGATTTGAGGTTAATTCTTATTGGTCAGATATATGACACATGTATTAAAGCAATAGATAATTATTTTCAAAATATAGGTGCATGGAATATTTTCGATGGTAAAATGTAAAATAATGAATGTTTATGTTTGTATAAAAAACGCTTGCCTATTTAGGTGTATGTTGGACAGTCACGTAAGTCAATATATTTGTATATATGTGTGTGTTTCCGTGATTATTATTACACGTGGCATGTTTATTAAAGAAAAGGACAAATTTTAAACATACATCTGAGGAACATTTTGGACAGTAAAATGTATTAGGGTGCATGTGTGTGTTTATGTAGAAACATTTATTTATCGGATATCTACTAGACGTTAAAGTTAGTTGATATATGTGTATATGTGTATGTGTGAGAGGAAAGGACTCTTAAGGTTTACAACGAAATCATTGAAAAGTAGCAAAATGATCCGATGATTTGTAGATTTTATATCAACGTATGTTTGTGAGTGTGTATGTGGAAATGCTATTACTTCTATGTGGGTCACTGAAACGCAGCTTGATTTTAACAAATGTTTTTGGTTGAAATTTTTCATTGTAGATAGAATTAGTATTATTTCATTTTTTATGTATTATTTGGGTGTGTTATTTTAGAGAGTTATTAGAATATTATTTATTGCTATATATTATTCAAACTATTATGTATTATCTAGAATATTATTATAATATTATTTAGTACATTAACTGGAATCAGTATTATTCCATTTATTACTTATGTGTCGGTAGACATAAGTTAGATTAATAAAGAATGGATGGTGATGTATATAGGAGGTTAGTTGAAAATTTTGTTAATTGTTATAATTTTACATATTTAGTAGATACCATTTTTCTAGCTCTCTCTGACACTGTTGTACGTTAATTTCAACGTAGTTGATAATCGTTCTTCAAAACTTTGTTCTTTTTAACAATCGTTCTATATTTACGATATCATCTTTCTATATCTTTTGCGTGTTGCATCCAGCATTTTGAAAACTGGTCCCAAAGGTTATTTCCTGTTTTAACCGCACCTCCTGTGAGTTCGATATGTTCTATGTGCATGAATTTTTATAATTTCAACCCAGTCAAGTCAATAAAGAGACTAAGACGCAAGGGCTTACAAAGTGTTAGAGAATAAGAGGAAAACACTCTACTAAAAAGAGAGGGAAATAAAAGCAGGAATTAAGTAAAAAGTAGACAACGACTGACATTGCATTTAATTTCTTGAAGGTCAAATCTTATTGGGAAGCAAGAAACCAGAATAGAATTCTGCAAACGAGAAATGTGATAGAAGAAACTACCAGTATAAAACTTTGGTTATATTTAGCAATGTCAACTGTAAAATCATGAGACCATGCTGCCGGAGTAGTACTGAGATTAAAGTCATTAAATTGCTATTCTGTAAGTTGCATGATGAATCATAACTGTGAATGTTAGATCTCGTTTAACCAAGTCATACAGTTCGTACCTGCACTTTTCATGTTAGTAGAGATAGACAGGTGAGAGATTAACTATATCCCGCCAGTGTGTGTTTGTGGTGGGGAGAGACAGAGAGAGAGAGAGAGAGAGAGAGAGCGAGGTTGGTGAGTGGAAAATAATTACACTACCACAAGGACTCATAGTAGCTTTTTTAATCTATCAAGACTGGAAAGTGAGGTCTGAGAAGCTCCTGCCCATATATGACAACTATACTCAACTTGTGGCCTGATCTGCCTCTTATAAAGGTAGAACATAGCACGGGGAGTCTTATACTTACTGAAGCAATATAGGTATCCTATTATTTTATGTGCATCTTTAGCGATGGTTAAATTCGTAAAGTTTAGCTACCATAAAGAGAAATTCATTAGAACAATTATACCTTGCAACTATTTAATAAAAAAACAAAAGAAAAAAAACAGGAAAGCTAAGGTGAATCAGCAAAAAATTGACTATAGCCGAGATGTCAGGTCAGGACCACTAACATTGCAATTTTTAAAAATATTTCATGCATTTTTGCAATTGTTAATAAAAGTTTGGTGATCATTACTATTATCCATGAGATTTCCATATAACTTTCAATATTCAACAAAAAATCTATTTGGTATTAGATTTATTTTTAAAAATTGTATTTACAAAGAAAATGTCCGTCATTACAGTGCAATCCATACATATTAAAATCTCGTTCTATTTTTTTCACTAATTCCCATGAGAAAACCCTAAATTATATCTTAAATTGTATATCAAACTGATCACATACATGATACACGCTTTTGGAGATCATGTCTCCAAAGAGACATGACTCACTTGGCAAAAGTTTACCCCGCAGTAGGTTGCCGTTACTTTCTGCGGTAGACTGGTTGCCAGCAAAGGCTATAGAACCCGATCTGTCCTATTATTTCACCCACAACTGGAGAGAAGAGACGGATTAACACCTTTACCAAGGGTATCTATGCGTAAGTGAATGCAAGGAATTCAACTAGTATTCGAACTCGGCCTTCCGATTTGTCGTTCCGAGTCGATATCCTTTGCACCACAACACACATCGCTGAGCACTTTAAATACGAGTATCAAACGGACTAAGAGAATAAAAACTCTGACTTCCAAACAGTGAAAAGGACAATAAACATTTCCACTGATTTTCCCAAGAACTATAGCAGTTAACAGATAACAAAGGAAAGGAATTCGTAGAGAGCCACGTTCGCCTACGTGTTTAAGTATAAATAAGAAAATGAATGTTGAGATCACATAATTGTCTTTTCTTCTCTTCTAATATGATTTTCAATTTCTTTCGTATGTTATTCAACATCTAAAGTGATTACTCTTGTGCACTTCAAATCCCTTTTTTGGCTCTGTGTTTCTGGTTGAGCTAAGCATTCCATCTTCTACAAATTAATTACTAGTTCTTTCTTCTTGACTTTCCTTCTTGCATATCTTCACTTAAAAGGAGACACACTACGACAATTGCGTGGATGAATGTTATCTATTGCCACATTTCGAGGTTTATCTTCAATTCTTCCTGACTCTTTTATTTACCCTCATCTTAGCAAAAATGAAGTTCATTATTTGAAGTGTTCATCTGCCGCTTTATCTCAGGCTATGAAAATTTATCTCTGCTGAGTCTTTTATCTGAATCGTTTTTAAAGTTTCGACTTTTATTTTTCATTATCATCAGAAAACCAACAAATACGGAAAGTATTCAGTGACATTCTTTAGATTGTGCACATGTGGTGAGATACGTTCGGACTTTGTCTTTCGTGCTGAGTTAATGACATTGTGTCAGTACGTTTGAGGAGTTCAGTTCTCTTCAAAAAGCTGCTGTTTTATTTCTCCAATGAGATGGTAAAAATCATGTATATCGTTTGTAATATAAATAACATATTTCAAAAATATCATTGATAGTATATATATATATATATATATATATATTGAATTTGGGCATCGAATTCTAACAAGATGAATAGAATAAGTAAATAACTGGTAGGAAGAAAGTGTTTTTAATCTAACATGTTTCACTTTAACATGATTCTTCAAAGATTTTTAAAAAACGAATGATTAAAATATATATTGTTTTTTAATCCACAGAGACGGTGTTGAATGAGATTTGATTTCATTGGTCAGATACGTGTCACGTGTAATAATTCAATGGTAAAAATATTTTAAATGTTGAGGAAAAATGTATATCTATTTAAACCTGTTTTACGTGTAATAAAAAAGCTAGATGAATGTAATATATGTATGCAAATATATTGCAAGTTTCAAGCGTATTTAAATTATACGTAGACACATGCATTATTTTTGCATACATATACTTACATACCTAATAAACATCTAGTTCTTTTCTTATTACACGTGGCGCACACAATTAAACAGACATAAGTTTTTCCTCTATATTAAAAATATTCATCCATTGCTTTGTGACACGTGACACGTGACACGTAGCTAACCTATAAAATCCAACCGTAATCAACACACTGTCTCAATGGATTTTCAAAAAAAATTAAATTTCTTTCAAAAACCTGATAGGTATTTTTGGTAGAAACCATAAAATATCATAAAATACCTATTATGTTCATATAGCCATAGGTAGAATCCCCGACTGATGTCAAATCGGTCAGTTTTCAATCCTGGCTGGAAGCAATCGGATGTCTAACCGTTAGTAAGGAGTTGTGATAGAGTGAAACAGTAATGTCTGCGGATGAGTATATATATATATAATAAATAAAGTAAAAATAAATTAAAACGTTATCTCAATTTGACAAGTCTCACTTTTATTAAAGCTTCAGTGACCGAGCGAAAAATGAGAAACAGCATAAAAACAGTATACTGGTCTGCTGTGATTTCGGGTTAATTCATATTGTTCAGATGTGTGTCACATATATTGCAGCAATTGATAATTATTGGAAATGACATATTTCGGATGGTAAAGTGTATAATAGCATGTGTATTTTTGTGTAGAAAATCTTGTTTGTTTAGGTGTATGTTGAACGGTAAAGTTAATATATATGTATATGTGTGTGTGCGTATCACGTGCATTAAAGCAATGGATAAATTTTATATTACTGTTTGAGGAATAATTTGGACGATAAATACATGATAATGTAATAATGTATATGTGTGTTTATGTAGAAACGCTTATCTGTCTATGTGCATGATGGACGGTAAAGTTATTTAAAGTGTAAAGTGTATATGTGTATGTATATGAGGAAAAGTCAGTAGAATTCAGAATAAATCTTTGAAATGTCCGAGATGTTGCTATGATTTTGTATTTGGATATTTTATATATGACTATATATATATATATGACTATATATATATATATATATATATATATGACTATATATATATATATATGACTATATATATATATATATATATGACTATATATATATATATATATAACTATATATGACTATATATATATATATATATATAACTATATATATATGACTATATATATATGACTATATATGACTATATATATATGACTACATATATATATATATGACTATATATGACTATATGTAGCAAAGCAATGTTGGTCAGTGAAACACAGCTTGACTTGCATGTTATAAATTCGTCTTGGCTTGAACTTTTTATTGAAAATGCCATTATTATTATCATTCAATTTATATTTATGTATTGGTAAACAGGAGTTATATTCATGAAGAATGGATCTTTAAAAAGAACCCGAAACTACATCGAGAGTGCATTCGTCATAACATTGATTTCACTAATACTAGCCAAATTAAACAAAAATCTCTTTAACGGTAAGGATGTAGCGAGTTTATCGCTACTATCATGTTCCACCAGATTTGAAATTCATTGCTAGGACCAGCCATACCACAATTTCCATTCAAACAGCTTCTTCCTAGAGCGTCAAACGCCGAAGAGGATGCTTTCACGATCACTACAATCTCGACCTGTTCAAGCCTAGAGTCAACCGTTATCTTACCCTCCTATCTATATAAACTACCCCTTAATGTAGCCTTCTACCTCGAGTGGTCCCCGAACATTGGAAATTGTGAACCATACTTAAAAGAAAAATTAAATCAAACTAAACCACCGTTTATGGACACACATCTGAAAATGTAGCTGATCAGAACCTGACAGCTGATGTTTCCTTGAATCTAAAGCTAATGCCTCTTTGAAAATAGCTCTTCCTGTTTAAGGCTGCGGGGGAAATAGCTTGTAACTTTAATTAACTCCAACTGATTTATTACTTTTCACAGTTTCTCAACCCTTCATGCGTTATTTAATGCCGAAACATTTCCATATTTTTAGAGGTTGCTTAGAGAACCAATGAACGATTTGAATCTCAATGAAGCTCCTTTTGGGGCTCAGTTTCAGCCCAGACCTCACATATGCAATTCCCACTTAATCATACGAGAAAATAGCTGGGAATTTTCCGACTTTCATTCCACAGCCTATCGAGTTCACAACTGTTTACTTGGCCATGTGGTGGGGATATCTATTTTTCAATATACAACCTCCTATTTACAGATGAGTCACAAAACTCTATCGCTATTTCCATGGCAAATATACAGACGAATTCCATTTTTTTGGTTTCAGTAGCTCAGACATTTACAACCAAAATATGCCCTGCTGAGTACACAGGGTTGAAGCACCCACATTCCCAACGTAAAGAAGATGTTTCATTAAGAAAGCTTCTTCATAACTGGAAACACTCGAGAACACACTCCTGAGATGTTGCTTCTCCATACACTAGAATCTTAACCCCTTAACGCATAGGTTCAGTTTTTATCAGTTGTTTATATTTTCACATGATTAAGTCCCTGCTTCATCTTTTTACATTCATATCACAAACCTCATTTAGTTAATCCATACCTTGAGTTGCTCTTGAGGCTTGTAGTGGTTGAATATTAGTAACTAATTAAAAATAATACTTACTTTTCACTAAAAATATATATTCTTAAAAATAATCTTCATTCTTCTCAAAAACTCAACATATCTGAATATGTCAAATTTATAAAATTTTATACAGGAAAAATTAAAGAAAAATGCGTCCATAATTCTCAGTATATGTACATACTGATCCAACAACGTATATACGAGGTTTTCTAACCTGGTATTTGTTTGAGAAACAAAGATTAGCCTAAAGTTATATTTATAGAAAAAATGATCGATATATAGATATGAAATTTTCATTTCTTTTCCAAGTCCTTCGCGGAGTTTAAATGTACAAACGGAATTAGTGGGCGGTGCTTATCTCCTCTCCTGTGTTGGGTCACGAGAAACAATTTCTTAATAATTAATAGTGAAGACTTTGTAACACGATGAGAAAGTTTTATTCTATTTTGTCTGAAAATAAGAAAACAATCTCGAGAGAATATGAAAGCGTATTCAATCTGTAGTATGTGCTGTTTTCATTCAGGACGAAAGCGATAATATCTCTCTACTCCATTCTGTCTTCTTGTCACCCATGTCTATCACCTGACAAAACTTCTAATGATGTCATGTGAGCGTTGTGGTGCAGTGAATATCAACTCGAAGCAAGAAACCGGAGAGCCGAGTTCGAATTCTAGTAGAATTCGTTGCATTCCCTTACGCGCAAATGCACTTTGGAAAAGTATTAATCCATTATTTCTCCCTCCAGCGATGGGTTAAATCCCAGAACAATTTAGGTTCTAATACCTTGGTTGGCAACCAGTTTACTGCATAAATAGTTGACAACCTACTGTGTAAAATATTTCTGCTCAGTCCGTCATGTCTACTTTGAGACATGATCACGTAAGTGTGATTCACGTGTGGAAATTAACTGATTTAGCCATGACTGTTGCATGAAGTATTCTCTTTATATTTGAGGAAATTGCTCAATTTTAGTTTTAAATTGAAGATTCTAATACAAATTTCGTACTTTTGGACTCCTGAAATCTGAGTCGTGTGTATTATTTTCTTCACTCGGGAAAGAAATTACTTTGAATTTTAAAAAATGAACGTTAAGTAAATTAAACTTAAATAAATATACATTATATATTTTGTTGCATTATTAACAAATAACCTGTATCTCCCTCTCTAATTTATTTTTAGTGAGGTGGATATGGAACAACACTGTATGATGAAAAATAAAACCTGTTACAGCGAAGAAGCCTTGATGAGATACCAGCTGAATATGGTGTCACAATAAAATCACCGTGGGAAGGCACCGGGTGACTACTATCAATCACAAAGACATTCATGGCTATCGACAATATTATTAACAGAGATAACGGAGTAAAGGGGCTTAAGTCAGTTGGGTTGAGATCCTTAACCGGTAAAGAGGGTAATGTGCAACAGGTGTTACCAGAAAATTATCGAACTATTGTTTGTAAAAAAAAAAAAAAATAAATAAAGAACGCCGACGTGAAAGAGGTCAGACTAAATAGAGATGATTCTTCGTCAAGTGAGGAGTAATAGGAGAGTGAGAGATGTATCATCGTAAAATCAACCAGCAAGAAACAAAATATAGCGTTAAGGACATGGAATGTAATAACACTAAATTGATTTCGTCAGTTGGAAAATACGACGTAAAAATATAATATGTTAAATGATAATAATACATGCGTAAGCAAAACTATGTGGGAAATAATGGTGATTTCGTCAGTGATATACACTGAGTCATATATGCAAGTCGAGAGGAAAATGAGAATTGATATAAGAATTATGTGTCTCCTCACACAATTTATTCAACTTTTCCAGGAAAGCGACCTTGAAAGAATTAGATTTCTACAAAGATTTATTATTGGCATGCTCAATCTTAACAACAAAAGAAGCAGTGTTGATAACAGAAACGTGAAGAAAAAAAAGCAGTGTTGATAACAGAAACGTGAAGAAAAAAGAAGCAGTGTTGATAACAGAAACGTGAAGTGAACTACAGCAGCCCCAAGAAATGTTAGCGAAGAAAGCTATAACAAAGGAATAAACATCAATTGTTAGAAGAGAGAATATATGGTTTTTAGCCAAGTGATAAAACCAGTATACAAAATCCAAATTAAAGAAAATCAAATCACGCAAGTACAATAATATAAATATCACGGATGTCAAGAGGATGAAAATAGCAATTCCGGAAAAGGAAGTCACATTGGGATACCTTCTAAAATCTAAGCTCTGTAAAATCAAAAACATATTACTCACCCTCGCAAGGATTTCCCAACTCGCGTCCAGTGAGCAGAGAGGGGATCATGCTGACTTGATTCTTCCTCTCTCGCACTTCCCGCCTGTGGAACTCACTCCCGTATTCTTGCTTTCCTGACGGCTACAACCTCCAGAAATTTAAATGCAAAGTTAATACTCATTTACTAACCACTAGACTCTAGCTCTCTCCTCTCCCCTGTATAACCTTCACTTTCTCTCCGCCTATGTATCTGTCATCGCACCTGCTTTCTCAGCTTTCTATTGTTCCTTTCTAACTAGCTTGTACTCCTCACTCTTTTCTAATTAATCTTTTTACATTTATGTAACCTGCACATCAGTGGCGTTTCTGCCTTGCTCGGGGTGAAATGATTAAAGAAAAAACAACAACTGTAAAATACAGGAAATGTGGCACAAGGGTTACCGGGGTTGGTTGAGGTCGGACTTCACTTACTATCCTATAACTATTTAATCAAATTCATGACCCAATCACTCATTACAATTTAATCATTTACCACAAGAAATCGTCCATCGTCTTACAATCCAACATATACCATAATACTAAATTTTCACAGAAGAAACTAAAAATTGTAACTAACCCATCAGATAAAAATTGATTTATATACAATAATTTTATAACACATATAGAAAAATATAAGGATAAGAAAACAAGAGGGAGGGTTGAATATCCCAAACAAATTAAAATATAACAAAACTAGCAGTATAGATCGGCGTTGCGCGGGTGTATTGAAAGCTTTAAAAATAACCCATGGTTCTGAAGCTCAGATTCTTTGGACGTTGGCACGAAAGGCTAAAAAGCAATAGTTGTTTCCAGTTAAAGTGAAACCGTAGACTGAAAGAAAAATGAATGAATGTAAGTCAAATTCTGATTTCCTGGTTTCGATATCAAATAAGTCTTTTTCGTCGTAAACTGAATTTTGAAGGCTAAATAAGTCCTCTGAGTAAATGGTATCATGGCTGAGACTAAGAACTACAATTATACCTACTTAGAGCCAAACCCGAAGCAAAAACTAAAATAAAAGAGCTGAAAAAATAGAGATAAACAGGTAGATAAACAGACAAACTCACAAACATCTTGCCTTATATATATATATATATATATATATATATATATATATTATCGATTTTCTGCACAGTTGTAAGAACTGCAACCTTTGTCTATGAGTATATCAAATTTGATTAAAATCGGACCACTCCTTCTATTTTTTCGATTATTGATTTTCGATATTTATCGGGGGTACCTCGACACAAACCTAGCTAAGAACACTCGCAGACGCTTATAATACAATTGTGTACATTTTCAAGAAAATCGGAGTCTATAGGTAACAGACACACACACACATACAGACACAGACAAAGTTCCATCGATACATAAGTTTACATATCTAAACTTAAATTAAACAAATGTTAGCAAAAACCTGCCACCCGACAAAAATTCAGTGTGGCTGCCGTATTCCGCATAAAAGCTAAATCAAGTACCACTCTCGCAAAGGGAAAGGAAAAGATAAATAATGGAATGGGAAATAAAAGACTGACTGGCCCAGTCAAGATGTAAAGTGAGGCCACAAATAAAACGTGAAAGTTGGGAATCTCATGGCGTATCATAAAAGAAAAAGCGGTAGCCCCCAAACCGAGATGATAACGTCGAGAGTTCTTCGTCGTGACACCTCCCCTATTAAACGATACAAGTGACTTCGAGGTAATGAAAATTCAGTGAAGTGAGAATTTCAAATGATTTCGCGGATTACTTTGGCGATCGGTCCACAAAACCTGATAGCAAGGCTAGGGAAGGTGTCTCTTACATTCCTCTCCATAATCAAATTCCCTGTCAAGAAGCGGCAGAGGAAAGTCAATATCGAGCCGCGTCAATAACTCACCACGTGTGGTATTCCCAGCCTCCTTTGACACGGACGTTTAGAGTTGTCATCACTGTTGATCTGATACTTTTTTCTACCCCACACGTGGGTAGTCAAAAGCGCTCGATCGCCATCCTATGGTCATCACCGAAAGGAAGTAGCAACAACCGGTATAAGATGATGGGAAAGACGTATGTAACACACGCCTCAGCTCACCACTTTAAGGACTACCGCCGTCAAAACTAAGTTTGGAGTGACGATTTGAGCTTTGCCAGTACATCCGACCAATTCTTCTCCAGCTAAAAATCTCGGCTTAACCACACCCGCCAAAAAGCGAACGGGTTCGTCAGTCCAACTGAAGGGCCGCGGTTTACCGTAATCCTATCCCTAACCCTCTTCTAGCCAGCTAACCGCAAGCCAGAAGACTTACGATTAACTTTGTCCTCTAACACCTTTTCATACCGCTTAAGCGCCTTCTGAACCACCTCAATGACGTCACGGAAGGACACGAAAATGGATATTTCATCGACGTGCGCAGAACCCTGGCTGGAGCCTTACCAGGGACAGACATACCGGGTAGAGCCGAACTGCACGCCCTGTCCTCTAGCCGGCGAAGGAAGGGCTGCAACGCCCTGCCGGAAGTAGTTGTTGAATACCACCGTCAAAATCGGTACAAAGATGTGCGACAGTCTCAAGTACAATTCATAGGCTAGACCATCAAGTCCTGGAGACTTGTCACTGCCGACTCTCTTCAATGCCAAGTGAACTTCGCCCTCCGTAATCTCACTTCGCAGCTGGCTGCTTCAGTCGACGAAAGCCGAGGAAGTTAGGCCAAACAGCTGCAAATATCTTTTTTACAGAGACCAAGCATCTTGGTAGATGCCAGCCAAACATCTCGCTCATACCGTCGGTCGTTCTCCGGCATTTTGACCTCTCGAATATATCGATCACCACCCCAACGTATATCTTCCTTGCGCAATTCTGAAGCCATGCCCACGGCTTTGCTCGATATATCGTTTAACCTATTCCTAATGACTTGACCCCAGTAACTCTTGCGAGCTAAACGTTTGAAAGCCTACCTAGCCAATGCTATCTCTACGGGATCCTCCTACTACCGCCAGGAATAAATTACATTTAAGTGTCTTCACCTCATTAGCTTTAGCTAGAGCAAGTCGACAGCTCTAGTCAGCTATACTTAAGCCTCTTCTATCACCTATTCCGTCCACACTAACTCCAGCTGCACTAGTTTAGTTAGCTGTTGCAGGAAGCTCTGTTTGTCCAGTAAAGTCAGGTTGAACTTCCAGTGTTCAGCCAATATAGGCCAACAATCTAATGCCTTCCGGGCACAAACAAGTTAGTGGTCCGAATAGCCTAACCAGTGGAACATGCGACAATCTCGAAAAATCTAAATCGAACCTTCTCACTAACAGTCTATCCATGTAGCTAACTACCCAGATAGACGGTCAATTGAGTGCCCACGTCGACATCTTCCCCCAGGGTGATCGATCCGGTATCTATCAACGAAAACGAGCGCGTCGATCAGATCAACCAGGCAACGATTGCCCAAACTCTCGCTAGCTCCACCCTCCCCCATGTAATTTGAGATCCAGTCCCTCACTAAGACAAGGCTCGAAGAATACACCAGGAATGGGCCCAACAGACTGAAAAAAAAACGAAAAGCGCTCCTCCCGGACATTGGGTACATAAACCGCAACGATCCGAATCAAACAGCACGAATGCTGGTGTTCAACAGGGCTCTATCCTGGGACGACGCTCTTCCTTATTTTCATCAACGACCTCCCAGATGAGATCAAGTCCCAAGTAGGCATCTACGCAGATGACACTACACTATACTCCCGCACCAGTAAGAAACCTCTCGTGGCGGACAGACATAATCTCGCTGCTGACCTTGAACGGGATCTACACTGTGGTGAATTGGGACAAGAAGTGGCTTGTCAACTTCAATGCGTCTAAGACCAAGCTGTTGTCTGTCAACCGTCACAAGCAACCTCTCCTGCCTCCCATAAGCATGGACCAAGCGAGTCTCCCTGAGCGCAACACACTACGCCTCCTCGGCCTTACCATCAACTCAGACCTCAAATGGAACCACTATGTTGAATCCATAGCTAAATCTACTGCTAAGAAGGTTGGGTCACTATGTCGATCCAGGATGTTTTTTCCGCTTGAATCCATCCTGCATATATACACGTCAACCATCCGTCCGTGCATGGAGTACTGCTGCCATTTATGGTCAGGCGCCCCTGTCGTTCTCCTCAGTGTTCTCGACAGGCTCCAAAGGACAGTCTGTAATGTGATAGGTACTGATCTGGCGGCTCGACTGCAGCCTCGAAATGTGGCCTCCCTTTGTCTGTTCTATAAATAATTTCATGGCTTCTGCTCAGACGAACTTAAGTCACTGGTGCCTCCTCAACAGGTGTTTACTCGTGCAACCAGACTGGTAACTGGGTCCCAAACATTCACAATCAGGTTAGTCAAATGCAGACGGCAATTCTACTCCTGCAGCTTCTTCTCTCGCACTTCCCACCTGTGGAACTCTCTCCCATATTCTTGCTTTCCTGACGGCTACAACCTCCAGAAATTTAAATGCAAAGTCAATACTCATCTATTAACCACTGGACTCTAGCTCTCTCCCCACCCCCGTATATCCTTCCCTTTCTCTCCACCTATGTATCTGTAATCACACCTGCATTCTCAGCTTTCCATTGCTCCTTTCTAACTAGTTTGTACTCCTCACTCTTTTCTAATTAATCTTTTTACAATTATGTAGCTCCCCGCTCATCAGTGGCATTCCTGCCTTGCTCGGGGTGAAATGATTTTAAAAAAAAACTACTGTTCAAGGCTATATTGTCCGCAATCAACCGACCTCTCGTGCCGACATGGACAAAATCCGCCTTCGCACCCAGGGTACGCTTAACCAACACGGAAAGACCTCTGCCTAGCTGGTCCCCGTATGCTGAATAGACAACAAAATCGCTAGAGAGCACGTGAGCAAAGAGTGTCTCCTGGATCGCAGCCATATCTCGTGCGAAAGTCAAGAAATCACGACGCAGGCGGGCAGCCATACCCCGATGAATGTGAAACCTTGCATTCAAGTTGCCTAGCTTGATAAACATTTTTCAAGCAAGGCCTCTTATCCACAGACTGGACGGATATCTGCAAGAGTCTGGACCTCGACAGACTGTTCCAGATTGCCGGTCCCAATGTCAAACCTCATGCCTCTGTCTGTGACAATACCGTCAATGGCCGTCTGATAAGCAAGTTTTAGAGCCCTAAAAGAATAGGGGTGGAGAAATACGAGGACCCTGCTTGCACAGAACTCTGCCATATTTTTTAATTCTTTCGAATCGATTTGAGTAATCCTAATACTTGGGTAGGCATCTTTGGCCTCCGTCAAGTGATCCCACACCTTTAGATTTTTCCTGTTGTTACGAATTAGTGAGATCACTCTGGGGTCATTTGGCAAGTTTTGTGGGCTTTCAACCGATTTTCCGTCATCATAAATAAGTTTAAGCAGAGACCCCCAAGGGAGCATTTTTGAGGAAAGGTCCTTCTCAAGGGTCTTTCTGTACATTTCACATAGTCTTTTGTTCTCTTTTATTACTCTTTTTCTTAGACAGGGCTGTGAGAGGGTTTGTGAGGAGTGGTAGTATTTCTTACAGTAGAAGAAGAAATACCCTTAACTACTTGGGCGTTTCTTTTGTAGCTTTTACATGCAAAGTCAGAGTAGATTAAATTTTGGTAATGACCAGGGCTCTTTCTCTCCCGCCTCAAAGTGATTTTATTTCTTTTCTCTTTTTGTTTTTTGCATTTTTCCTCCTCCTCTTTTTCCCCCACTCTTTTTCAACAACCAAGAACGAGGAGCTGACCTTTCTTCTGTTTCCATTTTGTTTTTCGGCTGCTGCTGTTGACACTTTTTAGCGTACTATTACTTCTTTTTCCTCTAGAACGTTTTTTCATGGGACGTCTTGCTGAGAAGAAGAAGAGGTAGCTGCTTTCTTGCCCCTCCTCACAACCTCAGCTCATCCATTTGAACTAGCTAACTCAGCTTATTCTCTTGATGTTATTGCCGCCACCGTTTCTACCGATGTTGAAGTTTCGTTTCCGCTACTAGTAGGGCACATTTTTCTTAAGTCACGACAACAAAAACCTTCCTATTTTGACACACTAAGATATCTGGAATTTTATTGAAGTTCATTCGGTCTGAAGTGACTTGTATCGTGACATCATTTGCAGGAAACTCTGTCTTGCAGGCAACATGGGAAACCTCTTTTATCGAGCCGAATTGGAAAAACAACCCTCCTACATGGGCACATATATCTAATGGCAAAACGTAGACAATGAACCTTGTTCGTAGCTTCCCCATATATTCCGTCTGGAGGCGGACGTTTTTAGTCGTAAGGATGCTGCCTGCCAACTCCTTAGCATTCCCTGAATATATTTATAGAAGAGGTAAGATATGTGCGGTCTTTAACAAATGCCTACTAGAACATAATCAACTGGATTTATTTTCGGTCGATTTAACAATTTATTTAATATCGTTTCACATCATATCAATAAAAACCCTGAGACCTCGAAGGCAAAACAAATTGTTCTGCTAGAGGTTAAAATCAGTAATGCAGATGGAAGGTAAAACAATAATTTTATTATTAATACAGAGCAGTGGTGTGAAAATTAATAAGAAACTTCAAATTCCAATTAACAGCAGATTTAAGGTTATTTTCGAGTTCTTCCACTGATTTTATTTTATCGAACCTATCAAATTTTACTATTTAGACAAGAGGAAAAATATATGTAATAAGCATAGAAAAAATTGTTGAGTAATAATAACAGTAGGAAGATTGTAGATAGACAAAAAAAGAATAGTGTGTGTATAAAAATTAAGCCCTTATGGATGTCAACATTAACGATAATAAATCTACAGGAAAGAGTATTCAGGAAAATTTATTAAATCATAGGAACTGCCAGGAACACTATAACTATTCAGAAAATTGGTCAGGTTTTAGAATGCTTACGCTACGCTTTCTGGTTTTCTGTAGTATATTGTTTAATTGCTTAATTTTTAACTATTTAATATGTATCTTAGTATTTTAGGCTCTGTCAGATTTTCCGATGTCAATTACATTACCCAGGTTAGCGATAAAAGATTCCAATAATATACATTTGAGATGACTTCATGCAAAATCTTTGGGAAATGAATGGACACGCCAGTTTGTATTCTATGCTGTGATTTCATTGGTCGACTGTATCACTTATGGATCTATCAAATAGTTTTAGTGTGTTTATATGTCTAAATCCTCAAATATATGAATTTTTTGTTAGTCGTGCTGTGACTGCTTATAAAAAACTGATATGTACTTTTATAAAGAACATAGCTTAAAGGAAGTATAATTAGTATCGTTATATAGATAAACACAACCCAGACACACTTTCTAATATCAATTATATTCATAAAGTCTTTACTTAGAGGATTTACAATCCGGACACTTCCTGAGGAAGTGACTTAATACCATTTTTTTTCTTATATAATTCAGTCATGCTCACCATACAAGCAGAAACTACGCAGAAACTCTATTTTCCAGCATATATTAAGTATTTCCTAGTACTCAATATATATATATATATATATATATATATAATAAAAGATGCTATTAACCACATACATCAATAATGAAATTAAACAAATTCACTCCAATATACCTGTCCTCAATGCTTACGACAATTCTTTAATATTGGAAACAGTCTTCACAATGAAACACCAAAATTAATACCGTAATTTAATTCGCTATTAACATACGCAGTGATTCTATCAGCAGAAGCTAAGCGACTGATAAGAATTTTGATACACACATCGACAGAATCCATTTTGCACGTCTATCAATCGTCCGTACATTAAATACTGCAGTCATATCTGGTCTGGTGCAGCTGCTATATATCAAAATATTATTAACAAATTTCGAACTAAAATCTACAATCTAAGCCAGCAAGACATGGCATCTGGGCTTCAATCACTTTTCTACAAATGCAAATAATGGCAACTGTTCTGACCGAGTATTTTTCCTGTTGCTCTGAGAACATAAATTTAAGCGTGCTACTTGATTTGTATCTAGGTTCCACTCGATTACAGTTGAAATAGGTAAATGCAACTGTCACTTCTACTTCAAGATTTTCTTTACTAGCACTACATAGGGAGGGGGATTAAAGAACCTGATAATAACAGGTCAGATAGAGGCGAAAGGAGGGGAAAGCAACGGATAACATACTTGAAGAACCTAATCAGGTGAATGACGGAACGAGGATTGCATAGTGTAACAGGAGCAGGCGTGCTCAGAGCCACCAGGGATAGGGAGACGTAGAAAGCCATGATCGCCTACGTCCTGAAGGGACAAAGCACATAGAAGAAGAAGAAACTCCTAAGTACGAGTGGAATTTCTGCCTTGTTTAAGGTGAAATGATTAAAAAGATATTTCAGCTAACGTCTTAAGAACTAATCAAACACATATACACTACATAACTGAAAAGAAAACACCCGTTAGAATCCACAAACTAACGACACAATATATAAAAACTTGAGATTTGCATGACGGATGGAAACAAAAACCTTAGAAATTGAAAAATTGAATTTTCTTTCGAGATCGCTCATTATCCAGATAATGACTGATGGAGTTATTAAATGGAAACCTTTCAAATTTATAAATTCTTTGTCTTGCTTCTTATTTAACTATTCGCACGCGCGCGTGTGTGTGCACGATATGTCACCTGATCAGCTATAAATATTTTTCGTGCGTGCTTTCAAATCATTCTTTTATAATAGATCTGTAGGGAATGGCTTTTAATAGTTTATGTCGCAGTAAAAGTAACACTAAGCCTTCTATAAATGAAAATACTATATTTTGTCAACATTCTTTTGGAATGCGAATAATTTGACAGGTCTACTAAGATCTTAATCTAAAACATCCTATGTCGTAGAGCATCCCAAACATATATTTATCGCCATACATTTGTCCGGCTGAATGTGTGTAGGATGTCGATTTTCTGTTACATAAGAAGCATTTTTTTTTCTTTCAAAGAAATGCCGCCCTAAGTTCTGGCGTAGCTTTTGAAGTATGCATGCAAAGCACATTTGTGTCCGAGGACATAAGTGATGTCAATCATTTTTTACTTTCGCTGACTTGTAATTTTCAAACATTTTGGTGGAATCAATAACAATGAACGCTTGTATCCAATTCTGTGGACCTACAGACCTTCCTACTGAGACTGGATGTGACAGAAGACCATTTTATAATAGGAACTCAGGGCTTTTAAGCCCGTGCAAAAAATTTCCCGTAGACCGTACACACGGTAGGTGTGGACATTTGTCTATTTTACTCCAGACAAGACAGAGAGTTCGACCAAGCAGTCTTTGCGTGGAAATCTGACAACTTCTGACACCTTTAAATTATTAGATGACATTTACATAGGTCAATATTCTAAATAGAGGGAACTATTAAAGCGGATATATGAGAGCGGTGTCGATTGCTTGATTTGTTTGGTTGATTACACCTCAACGGCTTATTTATTTGCAGGCTCATTAAAGCCTGAAAATATCTTGAGATTGCAAGATTTGATTTTCGATAATTATGGTTTATTGATACAAGTTTTAATAATTAGCCCATTGCTGAGTGGAAAAAGGTGGATTCATGCCTCTTCGAATTGCATTTACCTGTAAGCGAATATAACGAACCCAACTGGAATTGGAACACGCTTCTCTAATTAATCATTCCGAGCCGTTGTCAATTACACCACCTGCATATCTAAGTATAAAGAGTGTTGTCATTCCTATATTGTCACCCATCTAGCTAATGATCGTACTCAACGTAGCTTATCTTCGTGATCATACGGGAACCGGTGTTATAACGCGATGTAATCATAAACCTCTGATCGCCTAAGAGCACGTTCATTCGGGATATTTTCTTGTGGATTGATGTGACTAATCATGACATGTGGCAAAGTCGAATGGCAGTGCGGCTAACAATAGCTTATTTTTATAGCATTTATATTTTTTGTTTCAGGCATCTCATGTTTGATTGATTATCCTTAAAGCCGATGCGAGGAGCATAAAAATGGTTGAATTCGTAAGCAATTGAAGAGACTAGTTTCAACATACCACCAAAGAGGTTCATGACTATGAATGCTGGATAATCATAGCTCTCTCTTTCTCTCTCTTTCAAGTGTCAAACTAAACGCATAAACATGCATTCCTGGCGTAATGGTTATCGCAGAGTGAGTATGGTTAGTTCAAATTCCATCCAACAATTGTTTACCTGTATTTTCACAGAAATAGCCTTGGGAATATTATGAATTCCTCACCCAACAAAAAAATGAGATGACATATACTAAGCTCTTTAAGCTTTGCTGGAAATTAGACAGCTATCAATTCAAATCTGTTTCAGCACTGTGACATAGTACCAGTCTGCATAACCATCAAGATGAGTTTTTAATAGCACAAGCAGCAAAACGATTTGGCTGTCAGAACGCATTCAGCATCAGTTAGGCTATTCAATGATTGTGTTTGTTAAGTAGACTGGTAAGGTCTGGCGAATTTTATTGTATTTTCTCATTTTCCAATTTCTTGTTGAATATCAGTTTCAAAATTGAAGATACCGTGTATATTTATCTTGGCCAAATATCTATCTATCTATCTATCTATCTATCGTATTTAATATAATTGAAAATGAAAGGTAACACTGACATCTCATTTTAACAGATATATTTAACAAAATTACACAAAATTATTATGAAATACTGAAGAGTACATTTATTTAATTAAATCGCTATTAGCTTTGATCACTGCCTCCGAAGAACTTAGGAATAACCTTTCACTTTTCTAGACGGTCTCCTTGTTTCAGTTATTGAATGCCGCTATAAACCTTGCCTTCAGTTCATATTTGGTGTTACGAGGAGTTTTCTTGGTCTCTCGCTCAGCTGCACCCCACATATAATAATCAGGGAGATTACTGTTCTGTAGAGAAAATTTTTCTGACAATCATGACTGGGTTTTTCAGCTTGTGGGAAATGGTCCAGATTCATATTACTAGACACAGGGTCTTTCAGAAGCCATTCTCTTGACCAGGGCAATTGATGTATGCTTCCGTGTTGTATCTGTAACCCTGTGGTTTCATCACTATTGATCACTTTAAAGATCTTCGTAATTACAATTAGACTCATCCAACTCTTTCCAATTCCTCTGCACTATTTTTAGATTGACACCCAATCTCTCTGAAATATTAGTATTGGAGCTTTGGTGTGAATTCTAAGCTATACAAAATAATATTTCCAAATTTCTTGTGGAATAATTTGCTTCAAAGTGCTGTTTTTCCCTCAGACTGCTCAACTGACAGTACTATACTATGTAGTCGACGAAATGAAAAAGTTAACAACGTTCATACGCAAAATTAAAGAAAATAGGGTGATAATTCACCAATCGCACTATATATATATATATATATATATATATATATATATATATATATATATATGTCATGGACCCGGTTAAAGGTCCAGCAAGAAAAATACAAAACAATCAAAATAAGAAATAAGGAATATATATTAAACATGCCAAAATATATTTCGTGGAACTTTGTTAGTAAAACGATAATACGGGTTAGTGTGTAATACTATAATTCGACCCTCGAACTGGGACTCGTAATGGTCTTTACGGTAGCAGTGTTCGTAGATGACTTTCGGCTATGTTCAAGGCGCTTTCCTCGGGCTACTCTCTTAGGCTATCTACTCTCACCTCTTGTGAGGGGGAGTGTATGTAATGGTTGGAAGAGTTCATTCCGTTTTGGGTGATGCCACCATGACAATATATATATATATATATATATATATATATATTGAATTATTGGATTTACTTTTCACCTGTCCGTTTTATTACTTTAAACTTTATTTTTAGCAGATAAAATATGTTGAAATGGACGTAATATACTCTGATTACAAATGGCCGTCAACTTTAAACAAAATTATTCAACAGAAACACACGGGCGAGTATAAATGGTGCGTGTGATCGTAACACCTTTTATGCATCAGAGATTCCCAGGATTATTCTTCTGGAATTATTGAAATCAATACTACTCAACTAAGGTTAGAATATGGTAACTTAATATGCCGGAATCGGAAGAAACTGCAAAATCAAAAAGGTGATGTTTTACACTGCAATGCACATTTTAGTTAAATATTGTTGTCGTAATTTACGACACGGCTAAACTAATAACAAATGAAAATGCATCATAAAAAATGTAAGTCTATTTTCAAATAAAAACACCTAAAATTTCAAGAGTTTTGTGTGTCCATTAAATTTCAAATCAATATCTCGATTGCTTTGAATGCTTCCAATTCATACACTGATGTCAACATAGTGAAGTCTGTTTCTATTTGACAGATGTTTTACTCTCAATGACTTATAGAATATCTGTATGCATATGTTAAGAATTTGGTCACGATTTTTCTCATATGAATGCTTCAAACGCAATAGAATCTTCTGTGACGTACGTTTAAAAAAAAGAAACTGAGAATATTCGTGCGTACTTTGTAATTATTTTATCGTACTATATGTTGATACGCATGAACGATAGAATTAGTGAACAAATCGATGTAATGAAGCCTGCGGCCAGCGACAGTAAAAGCCAGTTGTACTGATCGACATCATTTCTTTCTTGTACATTTTCTTTAGATGATTCATATTTCGATTTGGCAAGAGCAGAAAAAAAAACCAAAAAAACATAAAACTGTTTTCCCTCGGACGATTGTAATTGGATATTAAAATCGATTTCTGGTGCGATTAAGAGAAGGAAACTATAGCTTAAATAATTGAGGTGACAATGTCTTAGTAAATTCTACTTTCATATAAAACTAAATACATTCCTTTAATTGATTAAAAAGTCCGCGCGACAACAAGAAGTTTAAATGCGAAATTAAATACGATTTAATTAGCAGATTACCATATTTATATGCATAGTGTGTGTTTGTGTGAAGTGCGTACTTATCTAGCTTAATTGACTCATATATAAGGCAATTAAACTAGATTGAATTCTTAATAGAAAAATAATTTGAGGCATTTTTCGTATTAAATGTTACATTGTAAAGAGACGTTGCTGGATTTGAAATATCTTCCAATCATTCGAGGTAATTGTCAATTCTTCAATTCTTAATTACTTAAAGGAATCGTTTTGCGGCATGTTTTCATGCAAATATTAAAATCGTATTCATGTTGCTTGTCAAAACTGTCAAACTTGCAAATCTGGGGACAATATTAATTAGACCATCTTGGATAGAAAAAATAATCGATATTTATGTTAAAGATTTTGTAAATATATTTTTTAAATTATTATATTGATATTTTTAAAAATTTCTAATGAAGACATTCATGATAAATTTCTTAAAGCATAATATGACAAACGCTATCGAAGATAATCAGCATGAAATAATTAAAAAAGAAAACAGTAAAATGGTCGGACTTTTTTCAATTCCTGCCAAATTATTGGAAATACCAAAAATAGAATCGGATTAATTTTACGAAATTATCAAATTCAAAGAAAACTCTTATTTTAGCAGATAATTAAGGCGGTTTGGCTTTAAATAAAAGTTTTAAGATAAAAGCGCGTGTATAGCTTACATTTAAGTCCATGTGTGAGTAAGATTATACTTCTGTGTAAACATGAAGTTGCGTTCATATTAACTCCGTTCTATACACATGGATTTAAAATGCAGATGTAAGGGTGGCGTAATGGATTACATCTCAGACTGAGAAATCGGAGAGCCGAAGTCGAATTCTAGACGGGTTCTGTATACTTGGAGGTATGAACCCATTTATTCTTTACCCAGTTATGTGTTCTTGGCTGGCAACCGGTCTGCCACAGAAAGCAATGGCAACCTACTGCGGGACAATCTTCTGCCCAGTCAGTCATGTCTGTTTCTAGACATGATTGCCCAAGCGTGTTTCACGTATGTCACTTAACTGACTGAATAGAAATTATACAGTCTATGGAAAATGTATAGACATCTATTAATGCTATAAAAAGAGGTATATTGAATTTGTCTTACAGCAAGATATGTGAAAAATAAAAACCACAAACAATCAAGAGAAGATAATAAAAGATATTTAAAAGGAATAAAGTGAGGAGTCGAAAAAATATCAACAAAAAAAGAAAATAACAAAAAAAAAAAATAAAAGTAACCTGTTTTCCATTATTGTTCTTTGAAAGCAATCGAAGACAAAAACGTGTAAATTGTGTGAAGCTGAGTAGATTATTGAGAGTCAGGGCAATCTAGAAACAAATAATAGAGTACTGGATTGTTATGTCATGCCTGTTCTTAAATATGGAGTAGATGCTTAACAATCTTAACAAAATGAAGAGAAGTCTTGAAGCAAAGGAAATATATTTATGCACAAGGATGCTGAGGATACCATGAACCGAACATGTGAACAACGACGAAGTTTTGGAGAGGATGGAAAGTAAAAGAATAATAATACTTGTCATGAGAAAAAGGCAGCTAGAGTTCTTGGGTCATGTAATGAGGAAGGGGTACTTGGAGAAACTGATACTCACAGGTCAGACAGAAGGAATGCGAGATAGGAGAAATCAATGCGTAACATACTTGATGGGCTTGAAGAAATAGACGGCAGATAGAGGTTTGGAAGCGGTAACAAGAGAAAGCATGTTAATAGCTATTAGTAATAGAAAGAGGCGGAAAGCCATGATCAGTTACACTACTGGCCAAAATTATTAGGCAACTCCATGTTTTTTCTAAAAGAAATGATGTATTTCATACTATTTTTAGTATTTGTTGCCAAATGAAAATAGAATGGTTGTTTTGTTAACATCATTTTGCAAAATTTTACAAGGCAAGGAAGCAAAAATGAAAGTTTCCGAATCACCCTAAATTTTCTTCATTCTTTCATTGATGAAACTGTAATATAGGTAATTATTAAATATTCATAAATACATTTGATGCACCTGTTAATCTACAATATTAACAAAAGTACCATTCTATTTTCTATTACATTTATTCGCTTGGCAATAAATAATAAAAAATAGTATGAAATACATAATTTTTTAAACACTGGGGTGGCCTAATAATTATGGCCGGTAGTGTACGTCCTGAGGAGACACGGTACATGGAAGAAAAAGATAGAAAATATTGCGGAAAGAGAGCGAATATCAATGTCACTTAAATAACATATATAATAATACAAAAACAATTTATGTAGATGTGTGAGATATTCTGTCTATATGGAGTTTATATATTTTAGATATATCTATTAATAAAATTAATCATTCCGCTTTGCGCAAGAAAACCTTAAACCGTATATTGATATATCTTCCAAATCTATTAATATCTCTCTAAGGATATGTATAGGTTGAATATCAACTGATATATTACGGATATAAATTTAAATATTCAAGTTAAATCGTTTTCGTTTATGAGCCTTGTTTATCCGGGAAGTTTTTGTTAATGTTTCCTCTCAGTTTCATGTCTTTTGTAAACACTTAATAAGTTTTTTTCTGATACTTGTCTCTCTTAATCATTGCTATTTTTAACCATTTACGCAAAATAGTTATGTAGGCTATTCAACGGTTTCGTCTGTCCCTTATAGGTTTACTATATCCTGGAAGCTTTGAATTCTCAAAGAACTCTTACCTTATTATGTGCCCTAGAATTTGTAGCTACATCTTTCTTATTCTACGTAATAGTTTTTTTTCTTTTTTTTACTTTTCCGTTCTCATATATCGAATTCCTGAGATTCTCTGCAGTCATTTATAGAACCACATTTCACTTGCCTCAAATCTCTTTTTTCCCTGAGATAAGGTTGTCGAGCAGACAATCCCATATTGGAGATTCGATAATAATATTTCACTAATCTTTTCGTTGTTTCTAACAATACTTTCTTGTTTCTTAATAACTAGCTGAGCATTTTTCGAATTGTTTTTCGTTGTTTCAATCTGTCTTCGGTTTCTGGTGCCACATTTTCTGTTTTTCCTAGATATTTAAAACATTTTACTTGATTTTAGTGTCACTAATGTCTCCGGGTCTCATCACTTTGCTGACAAACGTTGTTTTCTTAAAACTTATATTTAATCCTTTAGCTTTCCCTTACTAATTTCTCTAAGAGCATCGGAAGGTTTTAAATTTGTCTGTTATAATTTTCTGTCTGTGTCATCTGCATATCGTATGTAAAGATTGAATAAGTCTAATAAAAGACTGTTTCATTCCTCTTCCTATTTTTTCTAAGTTTCATGACATTTATATTGACAAAATATTAAATTTCCTGTAAAAATTTACCTAGCTATGAATACTAGCACGAATAACCACCGTTTCCAGAGTAGTATATAAAAATAATTCCAGTCATGTAAAAATTAATGATGAAAAGCAGACAACAAGATTTCTACATTTAAAAATTCTTTCATATCAAGCAAAGCGATAACGCCACGAAGACACAAGTTATTTATGTGTGTGAAAGAAACTGCTTAAACGTTATTAAAGATAGGTGACAATAAAGAACAGGATTCAAGGAAACAAGATGACGATTGATGCTGCGTTAAAATTTTCGAAGATCTTATTTGACAGGAACACAAATAAATAGAAGAGAGCTCTAGAATCAAAAAAAGAAAAAAATACTATTAATTAACTTACGGCTACTATGAGAAATTTCCACAGTAAAATACCAAACTCAAATCAGCTACTCGGAAAACGCCCAAACCTCTCTGTGTCACGTTCACTAACATTCGCGGTATCCGCACTAAACTTTCTAGCGTAGAATCATACCCCAAAATAAACTCACCTGATATCTTAGCCCTGTGTGAAACTAACCTTGACCCGTCTATCCTCTACTCTGAGTGCTATGTTCCTGGTTACCTTCTCCTCTTCAGGAAGGACTCCAAAGTCCATATTCATGGGCTTGGTGTATATCTCAGCGAACACCTCCCACTAGCTAGAGTAACATCTCTTGAATCCCTGGACAAGTCTTTCATGTGCTTCCGTCTCTCACTTCTAAGCTTTGTTAGCTATCTCTTCTTCCTCTACCGCTCCCCATCCTCCTCTGACTGTTCAGTACTTGACAGCATCTCTGACAATATCCACAAGGCCATTTCTTCTCAAACATCTACCCATATTTTCGTGTTTGGTGACTTTAATGCCCACCACACTAAGTGGCTCGAAAACTCTGTAACCGACACTGCTGGTGTCCACACCTTTAATTTTTAATCTCCCAATACCTTACGCAAGTGATGGACTTCCCACGCGTTTCTCCAATAGCCTTAACGGAAGGGCCTCGCTATTAGACCTCTGCTTCACTTCCACCCCAAATTCTGGCACCACCAGACAGCTCTGCCCTCTCGGAAATTCTGACCACGCCGTAGTTTCTGTCAACATCTCGTTCCACTCCACCCCTACCCTAGAAACCCAGACCAGCAGAATATCCTACTGCTATCAGAGAGCACACTGAGATTCGTTCCGTGACTTCCTCTGCGACGTCCCTTGGAACAATGTTTTTTAGTTTTCCCGTCGAAGATTGTGTATCAGAGTTCTCCTCCTGGGTAAAGGCTGTCATCGATGCTTTCATCCCTACCAGGAAAAGTCAGCTTAAATCCCATTCGTCTCCCTGGTTCTCGCCTGCTTGCTCGGCCGCCATTGCCCACCGGAATCACTTCTTCCGGCTTTATCGTAGCCACGCGTTGGACCAAAACAGGCTCCTTTCGCATTAGCTCGTAATAAGTGTAAAAAGATACTTCACGAAGCTAAGATGCTGTTTGCTGCCAGAATGAAACAGCGCATAGCATCCACTAAGTTCGGAGCCAAAGACTTCTGGAGCCTCTGTAAAAGCGTGCTCAACAAGAGAAAGTCCTCAATACCCCCACTAATTAACGATGTTGAGGTCCTCTACTCCTCAGCGGACAAGGCTGAATGCTTTGCCCGTAGATTCTCGACCAATTCGTGTCTGGATTCGTCTGGAGTCCAAATACATGATTTCCCATCTAGAACTGAAGCCCAATTGAATGACATCCACATCACGCCCTCGCTGATTTCTAGCATAATATCAAAATTTGACCCTCACAAAGTGAGTGGTTGGGACGGAATCCCAATCATAGTCTTGAAGAAATGTGCCGCTGAACTCATACCTGTACTTTCTAAGCTCTACAAACTCTGCCTGTCTTCCTCCTGCTTTCCTGCCTGTTGGAAGTCTTCTTCTGTGGTTCCAATATTCAAGAACGCTGGTAAACCCTCGATCTTCGGCAAAGTGTTCGAAGCCATTACGATTGTCGAAGTCGTTCAGCATCTCACTGTATGGCTTCCGCTTCAACAGGTCTACTGCTGATATGCTAACGACCATTACCGAGTATATATACCAGGCTCTCGACAAGAATGGTGAAGCCCGAACTGTCGGCCTGGATATCTCTAAAGCATTCGACACAGTATAGCATGCCGGCCTTCTACGGAAACTGCGAAGCTACGGCATTTCTGGACTTTTGTTGGACTTAATCCAGTCATTCCTCTTCAACCGCACACTGAAGGTGGTTTTAAACGGACATGCCTCCCAGAACTACCCTACAAACGCGGGTGTCCCCCAAGGCTCTATCTTAGGTCCTACGCTCTTTCTAATCTATATCAATGATCTCTCCGACACCATAAGATCACAAGTAGGCATGTATGCCGATGATACCACAGTTTACTCTCGCCTCGATCAAAAATCTGGTGTAGGTGACAAGGCGACCCTCGCTACCGAGCTTGAAAAGGACCTCCAATCCGTGGTGGATTGGGGTACGAAATGGCTCGTAAAATTCAATTCTTCCAAAACGAAGCTACTGTCAATTACCCACCACAGACAACCGCACCTCCCAGAGAGTAAATCCCAGAGAGTAAAAGACTACGCCTGCTTGGCTTGACACTCTCAGCGGACCTCAAGTGGAATGGCTACGTCGAATCCATTGCTAAATCCGCTTGTATGAAAGTTGGCTCTCTGTGCAGGGCCCGGAAATTCTTTCCGCCTGAATCTATCCTGCGCTTATACAAATCTACCATCCGCCCGTGTTTTGAATAGTGTTGCCACATCTGGTCCGATGCCCCTACTATTCACCTCGGGTTTCTTGACAAAATATAGCGAAGAATCTGTAACGTGATTGATACTGACTTAGCTGACAGCCTGCAGTCACTCTCTTACCGGCGTGACGTGGGTTCCCTGTGCCTCTTCTATAAATACTTTCCTGGCTTCTGCTCTGATGAACTTAAATCACTGGTGTCCCCTAGGTGTGAGTTTGTAAGAGATACTAGATTGCCAACTAGATCCTGCCCTTTTACAGTGAAACCGATGAAATGTAACCGAAATTTCTACTCCACAGCTTCTTTTCTCGCACTTCCCGCCTGTGGAATTCCCTTCCGCACTGCTTCCCTGACGGCTATAACCCCCAGGAGTTTAAATGTAAGGTCAATAGACACCTCCTAACAAACTAACCCTCCCATTCTCTCTAACTCCCACACTATATACATCCTAACACTCTCACCATCTACCCAACCCTCATTCTCGATATCCTTACCCGTCTATCACCCTCCTTCTGACATTTCCTATATCTAACCATCCTTTCTCACCACTTTCCCCTCTAATAACCCCCTGCGCCACAGTGGCAGTGGAATGCCTTGATCGGGGTGAAACGATTATAAAAAACCCCAAAAAACTCTGTCCCAATTTGTGAACCTGCAAACACTGAATATATTTCAGATTATGAAATTCAAGAATCACATATAAATAATACAAACTGTGATTTTCCTGAGTTTCCTTCATGTTCTCAGAGTGTTGAAAGAGCATTGGAATTAACATTTGAAGCTCCTTATTTTGTTTACGGATGTAAAGCAAGATATAGACAGATTATAAAGTTTAAGCATCTCATATAAATAACACAAAATGAGAGTTGCCTGATTTCCCTTTACATTCTCAGGATGTTGAAAGAGCTTGGAATTAACATTTGAAGCTCTTCATCTTGTTTATGGATTTGAAGAAGATAAAGGCAGATTATGAAACTTAAGTATCTCATATAGATAATACAAAATAAATGTTATATTTATACATATGTACACTCACACACACACACATATATATATATATATATATATATATATATATAATCATATAGATACAAACACGGTTATAAGTATATACATACATATATAAAATATATCAATACATATAAATATTATTTACAGATTCACATGTCTCTTGAAGAACTGCATTCTTGATCCTTATTTTGTAAATAATTATATCGGTCATGCCACTACGAACATGACTTCATTACTCATGCTGCATCTCTCGAAACAGAGCTCAAGTCAGTCTCATTTAAGCATACATGGAGACCTACCAAACCGCAATCAAAAGATACTTGTTGACAACACAAATATCATAGCATCAAGTACATGCAAAAAAGAATGAAAATATTCAAGGACTTATTATTAAAAATGAAAAATACAACACTCAGTAACATTAAGTATGATCCCTCTAACAACGTGCTTACCATGTTCGGTACATAACATATACCATTACTCTACATCACACATAACACCACATACATTCTGTTACACGTAAAATAACATTCATTCTCGAACATGGTTACAAGAATAGCCCAAACCGTTAGGATAAACAAAAGATTTGGACGATTTTTATATAATTAAGATCCCCAAAAGAAAAAAAACATCATAAGAGCACATGATAAATTGTATAACAGCTTAACCATCACACCTTTTCTGTCATTTTCAATGAAACTTGTATGAAAGAGAGATTGTTGCCTCAATGTACAATACATATAAATGCATACACACACACACATGTGCTATATATATATAGCACATAAAAATGAGAACAAGTCTGAATAATGTAAAAGCACACATATAGACACAGACAATACAAATATATATATATATATATATATATATATAGCACACACCTATATACACACATTTATGTGTATACATAAATATATATATATATATATATATACACACAAACATATACATATATACACACATATGCATGCATACATACATCTATACAAGCATATTTATATATACATCTTCCATGATATATTCTAATCAATAACAATGACCACCTCTCACTTCTGACATAGAGGAAGTTTTCACAATGATTCAGCAATCTGCCGCACATTTATGGCCTCTCCAAAAATCACAAAATCAGTATTCCTCGAAGGCAAAGTGATCCTTATACCAAGTCTTTTGACTTTTTGCATTTGAATAAACTTAAGTTTACTATTTAAGATACTGAAGTAAGTGTAAATTTTATTTATATTTTTGGAACTTGCATATTTTATATTTAAACAAATCTTTCAGTGCAAAATAAGAAAATGTCATTATGAATTCATAAAATTAATATAATTTTATTCTCTATACTATTGTTCTTCAACAATGAACATTAAGTATATTAGTTTTTATTAAATTATTTTTTCTTCAACCGCTCAAACGAATTTTTTTATGCATTTTGAGTTTTTCTGTTCTTCGTAAATAAATGCAAACATTAAATATGTAATATTTTTCACTGTAAAAGTAATAAAAAAATAGACTTACTAAATAATTTATCACATAATTAATGAAAATAATTCAATTTAATAAATTTATTCATATTTAACAAATATTCTTAAAAATATTCCACAATAAATGTAAAAGAGAAGACGGTTGTTTTGACAATATAATCTTTCACTGTTTAAATTTTTTCAATTATATTTTACAGCAAAATTTACCAAAAAATATCATTATTAAAAACTTTTTCACAGAAATTTATTTTTTTCCTTATTTCTTCATACTATTAATTATCTAACAAATTCATTTTTAAGTAATAATTTTATTTTCTTTATAACAGATAAATTATGTTTATACTTTCTTTGTAAGAAAAAAAAACTGAATGCAACGGCTAATGTTCCATGCTGGTATATATGTAACAATTTTTTCTCTTTCAAAATGTCAAATATCAATGTTTCAGCACCGGTCTCAAATCAATGAAGCAATTCATTATCTTAGTAACTTATAGATTTTTAAGTTATAAAGAAAAATATTAAAAGAGAATATTTATGTTATGACACCACAAAGAATTGCAAAAAGACATCGTGATTTAGATATTGTAATCAAAGAATTTGAATATTTTGTTCTATCGCGATCATTATATCACAATCTTCAGGATCTTTTAAGTTAATCATCGTGCAAATTTTACCAACTTTGACATTTTACTTTTTTATAATTATTTCACCTCAAGCAAGGCAGGAATAGTACTGGTATTCAGGGTGGGGTGATAATGAGAGAGAAAAAGGTACAGAGGATGTTGAAGACATTATAAGAGACGGTAGAAATAAGATAGCAATTGACATGCATTTAAACGTATGGTAATTGTAGCTATCAGGGAAACAAGCAAATGTGTAGGAGTTCCACAAATGAGAAGTGCAATAAAAGCAACTGTAGAAAAGGCAATTATATTTAACTTTTTCAATGGAAAAAAGGGCGGGAACTTGATGTCAATCTAGTAGCATGAATAAATACATATGGTCGGAGAACCAGAAAAAAACTTTTCAGAGTGGTTTCCATGAAAATACTTGTAAGAAAAACATAGGGAAGCCATATCATGTCAATGAAAATGTTACCAAAGGCAAGCTGCAAATTCAGGACCAATTATATTGCAGATCATCTTTTTTTTTTTTCAAGAACCACAAAATGAATAGCACGAGCACCTGGCTATATATGCTAACAGTATTCAATTCACGGATGAATGGTACATTTATAAATGTGGAAAACGAATTCTGACATGAAAAACTTCTTAGCCTGATGAAGTGATCCAATCTTCCTAGCAATAAATGCAGCTATGGAAATTGATGTAATTATCCCATCTGAGATTATTTGACAGGGGAAGAATTCATAATCATTAGACATCAGGAATTTTAAAATGAGATGACTTCAATTTTCTTGGCGATATTATAGTGAAATCTTTAAATACATATTAGTTTATTAAGTGCATGCCAAGGTTGCTCTACATTATCATGGAGGAAACTTATTTGATATGGCTGAACATTTTGAGGGACTGGCAAAAACAATATTGGGCATCATGGTAAAGTGTTGTATAAGTAGAGGAAACTTTTTTTATATGAAAATAAATATATATATTGTAGATCCAATCAAATGGTCAAATTACTGTAGTTGAATGTGACAATGACAGGACTCATCAATTTTTACTTCCAAAAATCTGACATTGTTTTTAATAAACCTGGGTAACGAAATTGGCTTGTACGTAGTTTTTGATTTTGTCAAATTTTTAGAAAATATTCAGAATGATTTGATTATCGAACCTTCTTCCGAATTGATTTTTTATTCTGATGGTAAACCGATAACACCTAAAAGGGAAACTGCAAAATATTTTGAGCATGAAAAATCTGAATTTGTTAAAGAGACAAAAGTAACAGATGCAGCAGATTATGTTAAAATTTATTGAGTAACAAAATGTTTCCAATTGTTTAAAGTTGTTTTGATTAAACTGTAAGCGCCATTAAAACGCATTAATGATTAAACCGGTAATTTCTTTGAAAAAAAATTGAATTGTGAAAAAATGTTTCAAATAAATATATAGGGACACTAAAAAATGATCCACTGAAAACGTTGATATCAGATTTAGTTGCTGAACATCTGTTAGTTCTTCATAATTCTTGAAAAACGAGAAAAAGAATGATAGGAAATAAAGGGAAAAGAATAAAATCATTAACAAGTCATGCTAGTTTAATTTATTATTATGCATGCAATACCTTAATTGATTTTGCAGACATCTGTTAAGCAGTAGATTTAATTTTTTATACTTGGAGAATTTATCACATATTAAAAACATAAGACACAGTTACTGAGATACATATTTTGCCACAGCTCAAGGTGTAACTGAAACTTTTAATATTGAAAAACAAAAAAAAAACATCTGAAATTAAAAGTTGATGCCAAAGAATACATCACTGTTCCAGGCTATAATTGCTCACAAAATGAACATTTACTGGATGAAATTAGATTCTAAACATTTGAAAACTTATCACTCCTTGAGTCTTGTATTTCTGAAGTTATTAAAATATTGCTTCTGTATATAGCAACTTATGATAAAATCCAAGAGTGTCGCATAGCACAAGAAATATCTAATCTAAACTTATTTATAAATGGAACTTTGACAGGGTTTAACCGATTTTCTTGAGAATTTACACAGTTGTACTATAAGCGTCTGCGAGTGTTCTTAGCTAGGGTTTGTGTCGAGGTACCCCTATAAATATTGAAAATCGATAGTCGAAAATATCGGGTTATAGAAGGAGTGGTCTGATTTTAGTCAAATTGGAAACACTCATAGAGAGAGACATAAAAACGATATTCAGAAGTTTCAAGGTTGCAGTTGTTACAATAGTGCAGAAAATTTGATATAAATACCAGGAAATCAAAATTTGACTTACTTACATTCATTTTTCTTTCAGTCTACGGTTTCGCTTTAACTGGAAAGAACTATTGCTTTTTAGTCTAGGACCATGGATTAGTTTTAAAGCTTTCATTACACCCGAGCAACGCCGGGCTATACTGCTAGTTTCATAATATTAGTTTTTACTATTAAGAATCATCATATTTGAAAGAAAGAGATTGTGGAAATTTAAAAAATTTCACTGGCCACCACATGGATACCATATAGTTTCTATTTTTCAATTTTCCCCTTTTTACATAGATTTAATTAGTTGATACCCTAACTTATGTTGTTAAATAATTTTGTGTTCTTTTTAAACTAAACTAACTGTAATTTTTAAAAATATATATATAGGAAATATCTATTATTGTATTTTAACGAAATAAATATTTGTTCATCTTTAGTGAAATAAAGTGTGATTGTAAGAATAATCACAATAGATTTTGGAAATATTATCACAGTTATGGTTTCTCTGAATTTCACATTTTTGGGGTAAAATATTTTTAAACTTTTTGAATACATGATTTTATAAAATCTGAAATTGTTTTCCAAGTGTTTTAAACAAATATATTATCTGTAATCAATTGGTATAAACAAATTAATGCTGTTATTTCTATATTATATAAAAATGTCTAATTCATGGCGAATAAAATGATTTTTCTGCAGGTAGATAAAACTGCAGAAACACCCTAAAATCATAACCCTAGTGGAAATAGAAAAATCAGTCATGACTGACAATACATGGTGAAAAGAAGATCTCCAATTCTTTAGAGATTAACTGAAATAATTAAGAGATAACATCAATAGAAGATATGAAAACTTAAGGAATCAGGGTATATGCTTTGTTATAAAAAATTAAGGCAACTACTAATAGAAATGAATACGATACGTGGAACGCTAATAAAGAGAGCGAGAGTATAACACTATTTTGGGATATTGGAAAAATATATAATACTATAATATTGCATGTGAAGAAAAAATATAATCCTACGTTTAGTACGACGGAGCGAAAGAAATTATTACGACTAGTATTATTAATTCAGCAGTTTATTCTCAATAAAATTACAATAACTAAAACTCATTATATGAGTTCTGAGAAAATTGGTTATTGAGACAATGGGTTGATAATTAAAAAACATAATTTTATAATACCACCAAAGTTACATGGCAAAGTAAATAAAAGGATTTGTTGACTGATCTTAAAAGTGACTTTACACAAGAATTGTGGCTTCAATAAAGAGAATAAAAACTTAGAATTTTGAGATATCAACTAAATTCTGAAATATGCAAAGACAATTAAAAGAATCTTCATGGAAAAAATGAAAGCTTTTAATCAAAATTCCTCAATTATCACTTGAACATCATGAATATAGTAATGTCCGCACTATGAAATGGTGTACACACACGCACAAATATCTAAATCTAAACTTATTTGTAAATGAAAATTTATCTGTGTGCGTATGTGTGTCTAAGTGTTTGTGTCCGTTACATATGGACTCCGAAACAGCTGAACCGATTTTCTTGAAAATTTACACAGTTGTACTATAAGCGTCTGCAAGTGTCTTCAGCTAGGTTTTGTGAAGAGGTACCCGATAAATAACGAAAATAGATAATCGAAAAAATCCGGTTATAGAATGAATTGTCCGATTTTAATCAAAGTTGATACACTCATAGACAAAGACATAAGAAACGATATTCAGAAGTATCAAGGTTGCAGTTCTTACAATAGTGCAGAAAATCGATAATATATATATATATATATAAAGCAAAATGTTTATGTGTGTCTGTTTATCTGCCTGAATGTCTGCATTTTTATTTTAGTTTTTGCTTCGGGCTTGGCGCTAAGTAGGTATAATTGTAGTTCTTAGTATCAGCCATGATACCATATACTCAGAGGACTTATTTAGCCTTGAAAATTCTGTTTACGACGAAAAAACTTATTTGATATTGATACCAGGAAATCAAAATTTGACTTACATCCATTCATTTTTCTTTCATTCTACGGTTTCGCTTTAACTGGAAACAACGATTGCTTTTTAGTTTTTCGTGCCAACGTCCAAAGAGTCTGAGCTCCAGGACCATAGATTAGTTTTAAAGCTTTCATTATACCCAAACAACGCTGGGCTATACAGTTAGTATATATATATTTAAAGATGACTACATAGCACATATATATTTATATCAAGAATTATACATTTTTTACTGATAGCCTCAAATCAGAATCTGAAATTTGCATAGTGCATGGAGCTCAGAGTCATTATACTATTTAAGAAAAAATTATTTATTTTAATATATAAAATGGCAGTTAATATTTCGAATGAAAAAGAAGCCATTTCACTTTCAGAAGCAGACGATCAGTATTCTTCACATGTTACCATCTGTTTATTTTCTAACATCTGTACATAATCATGTATTCTTGGGATTTATTACTTCTTTGCTTTTTTAAGGTTTTACATAATCTGGGGAATTTGAAGCGGATTGTATGAGTTTACTTCGATTATCCGAATTTCACAAGGAATTCTTGGAGTAAATGGCTTAGTGGTTTTCTTATTTTCATTCTTCTATGTTTTGGAATTTAGAGTTTTATTCTATTAGACCGGTTGCCATTCAAGTTTAAGCCTACGCTAGAATTTAATTCACAGCTGGGGTGGAAAGGGAACGCCACAATCTCAACAGGAATTTGATCTCCAGTTCTTGGACCAATAACCGTTACAACACCCACACATCTTATGAGAACGGATTATAGGTGCTAATTCAGTGTAACTAACAATTCCAATTTCAAATGTAATGGTATCTCAAAAGCAGAAAAGAAAAATATTGTGTTCAAAAAGCAAACCGATAGAATATTTTTATGAGGAATTTTCGAATGTATTATAATAAAAGCCGATATAAAATATTTGATTATTATAAATACATTGTGTCAAGTCGCTAAATGGAAGATTTATCATTTCCAGTAAACATAGAAAATACAGTCATGAATGGAATTATCTGAGATAAACAAGTTTAAAAAAAAAGAATTAAAACATTATAATCTTTATTTGCCGGTGAATGTTTGTAAAATGTTTGCATAATCAAATCTCGAAACTATTTGTGTGGAAACACTGCAAGAAAATTTTTATGGAAATTTGCAAAATATAGAATAAAAAAACATCTCGAGATAAGACAGTATGAATTGAAAGAGAAAAATTACAAATTTTAAACAACATTTTGCCTTGAAGGAAAAGATTCGACCCTGCTGCGTTGATAAAGTCAGTTCGTTTCAGGAAATTTCTGATTTCGTTTTTTAAAGCATTTTAATTTATCAAATAATAATCTTCGTGAACACACGACCTCCTTATAGAAACGCTACCATGTTTATTAATATGCGATGAAGCATTTCTTTTAAACTATGAAAATACACGCAGTGATAGGAAAATAATGAGGTTACTATGAGATAACGATATATATATTTACCTATCAGAAACAATATTTGAGAAAAATGTGTATGACAAAGTAGAAAAAAGTTGTCTTGAGATGCGTTTCGTTCTTTAGGACTTCAACATAACAAATTTAGTCTGAAGGACGAAACGCATCAGAATAAAATTTTTCCACTTTGCCTTACATATTTTTCCCGAAGTTTCTATGTATCCATATTTGTTCATTTTTCAAATTCTTACATGAATTATAATAATTATTATCAAAGTAAACCTAGTTTCTAGTCTTTGTTATATTTCATTCGGTTTCTACATTATTTTTTTGTTTAATTTTGACAATTGTTTTGGTCTTCAGTTTGCTCGTACCGTATAGACCTTTGCGACCATAAATCTCTAAAAATTCCAATCCTTTGCGGCTCTAAACAATGTTTGTCTTTTTATTTCCCCTTCTTTTCCAAGTTCTTACCACCATTTTCACGTGATTGCTATTTAGGTTTTTGCATAATTCTCTTGATCCTCTTGCCATCAACATAATCTGAGTGTCAAATACTCCGGACCTGTTTTCAACATTATATTTAAGCTATTTCTTACTGATACAAAATACAGTGTAATTTTGCATCCATCTTTCTTCTCCATCCTTTCTCGCCAGTGGAATTCCCTTCCATATACTTGCTTTCCCGACAGTTACAATCTCAAAGAATTTAAATGTAAGGTCAATAGACATCTTCTATTGCACTAACTCGCATCCTTTCTCTCAAGCTCTTTTCCATCCCCTCCACTCCCATTACTCCGGTATTCTCCTATGTAAGCCCCTGCGCAACGTATGTTACGCCAAGACTCCTCATTGTCTTTGAGAAATTTCTCCAGAATTCACTGTCACATAGGAGGAATGATATTACATAACAGCTGAACACACTTATATTTGTTTCTTAAGGCTATTTACATCTTGTAATGTATTGTTAGATTTCGAAGACAACATTATCTATTCTAATGTACATTTAGATTTCTGTATTATTTTCCATCCTATGTTTTAACACCTCCCAAATAGATACATTATTGTAAATTCTTCATTTTAATGTCTACAATGTGTTACTTGCTGTCCATCTACTAATCACAATAAATCTTACAATTGATGTTTAGTCTTTTTATCGTTTTCTTTTACTCTGTTTAAAGCTACCTTTAGTTTTCTTTCTATGATTGCCATCAATTCAGTCATCTGCATATCATATACGTTAAGATTGTCCACAATAATATATACAGACAGAAAATATAATTCTCTTAAAATTTGATCGCTGTAAAGAGTAAATAAATCCAGTGGGATCACGCAGTTTTTTTTCAATGGTAGTTCACCCTGTTCAAGGCTCAGAAGCTGCTCGAGGAAGAGAGTTGCAGAGTAGGAGGCACTGTTTATGGGGCTCCGTAGGGAATATATATTGGTTAACCTGAAATTGATCAAGTTAAAATTCTAGTGGAAGTCGGTTTTATATAGCAGAGGTCATTGGGAAGATGCTGCTCGAATGAAACTTACTTCTTACAAATGAAATACGAAAGGAATATAATGTGTGTAGCATTAAGAGTTTTAACCGTAAATGTTTGAACTGTTAGAATAAATAATGTTTTTTTTTTTCTGAACACTTACCTTGGATGCAGCAATGACAGACATCTAACTTTTCGTCTGTTAGAAAGGAGTTGTGGAGGGGGAAATGATCTGTTACCTCCAAGGATGCAGAGAAACTTTAGAAAAAATACTCTAAATACGCAATTAAGCCACTTGTGCCAAATTATGGCAAAAGTACTCCATTTCATGTTTGATCAGGCACTTGTAAAGTGTGGATTACTTTGTTAGCAGAATATATTTGAACTTGAGAAGAATTTATTCCTGTCGAAGGTGAAAAGAACACACGACGATTTCAGTCGATGCTGGAATGCAAAAAAAATAAAAAATACAAAAATAAAAATAAAATAAAATAAAATAGTGTACTGTGAAAACAAACCGATTTGAAGGTCACGAATTATAAATCGCAGAAATAATTTAGTTAAATTATTCGGTCAGAAGCGAATATAATTTACATTAAACTATTTCGAGCTATAAAACAATGATTAGAGAATACGATTTGGTTGTCAGATACAATGAAATAAAGATGCATTGCGTCAGCATGTCAAAGGCGGAAAATATTTAAACAAGGAAATAAACGATAAGGTGATTACGTCAAAATGCAACTGGCCAAAGACAACAATTGGTGATTAGGCCTGCTCAGGAATGACGGAATTGGGTGAAGCTCGACGAAGCGTGAAATATTTTTTGTCGTTTCATCTCAAGCAAGGCTATACTGCCACTTATGCGCATGGGGCTACATAAGGGCAGAGTGAAAAGTTACATTGGTGGAGAGGGAAGAGGAAGAGGAACCGGTTACAGGGGCTGTCAGGTAAAGTAAAATTCATTTACCAGTAGTTTACTAAAAATAAATTCATACACGGAATTTTACATGAAGGAAGAAATATAAGATAATATAAGAAAGTATAATAGGAGGGGTGTTAAAAGAGAGAGGATATTTTTTTAGAAGGTTGTCGTTTAGACATTGATACGGGGAATTAGGAAGAAGGACAAAAGAAAAAGAGGCGGCAAAAAGGATTCAAGACACGATCATTGAAAATTACTATTAGATTACATCTATGTTAAGAAAAACATAAGCGTGCTACAGGAAAGCAAACGGAAAAAGCGGAAAGAAAGTATAAACAACAACAGGGTAGACAGGGAAAGAGTTAAAGGAGAGATCGGTGGGGGAGGGTAAGAAAGAAGAAAAAAATCACGCCAGACAGTCAACAAAAGAAATTCCAGCTAATGAAGAGTAGGAAGAAAGGAATAGATACATACAATAGAAAAAGGAAAATAAAAGAAGAAAAAAGAGAAAATGGAAAAAGAAAAAGTTAACATGATGCAATATATGATTCTGCGAAAACGTTTTCAAAAGAATTTTACGTTTCAAATAATACTGTCATACTGAAGCGGAAAATAAAAATACTGTGTTTTTTAAAAATAAAAATTCAATATTTTTCAAAATGAATAAAAATATTTTTTATTTTAATAAAAATATTATTTCATTTTTTATTTTAATAAAAATAAAATAAAATATTTAAAAAGAAATTAAAAATGATTTTTTTTTTCATGACAGAAAGGAAAACTTTTTCTGTTTAAATAATATTGCCTTACCATTTTAAGGATAAACCAACTTTAAATACTACTACTAGAATAAATGGGAGGGGCGAAAAAGGAAATATTCTATTAGAGAGGGTTTAAAAAGTAGATTTTGTTAAATAATATGTACACATATATACATACATACATACATATACACAGATATATATATATATATATAAATACACATACAGACTTATATATATATATACACACACACACAATAGAATTGAAGCTACCTATATACAGAAGGATTGTTATAAGGAATTTTCAAGATATATTTTAGATGTAGCTTAGATCATATATTCCGTAAATTTTCTAATTGTATCAATGAACTGATTACTGGTATAAATGAAACACCAAAATGATATATAAAATGTTAAAATGAAGATTTTAGAAAGTGGAAGTATTCAGGGATTGGCAAAATAAACTTAGAATTTTTATTTATTTGCTATTCATAATCATAGGTTTGTAAAATGGTTGAAAAGTTAGATCATTATGTTCGTTTTAATTAATATTCTAGAAATGAAGAAAAGGAAAGAAAACCTTGTAACAGACATTGAGGTTTTTATAGTATAATTTATTATTTAAAATTTCAAAAAATCAGATTTGTGGCGGAATTTGCTTATGAATTTCTTACATATATTTAAAAGTAGATTTTCTTCAGGATACTTTATTATTCTAACTTTTTCAACTAAATATAGATTACATCTATCATCCTAGTTTTGCGGTCTGTGGGCTGAACCTTTTAGTTTCCAATTTACTATGGGATTTAATTCCTTTTTACATTTACCAAAGTTTTCGGGAAAGGGATGTTTAAAATCATAGATTTCTGTTAGAACCTGAGTGCTTCCGAATGAAGGAACGTTGTTGAAATTCACTTGCGGAAATACCAATAAAAACTTGGTAATTATTTCTATTGTATTTTGGGGAGATTTGGGCTTGGTAGATTGTCTAGATAGGTCTACATTTGCCTCCCAAAATTACGAGAATTTAAAATTCTTTTTTTTTTCTAGTTCCTATCTAAACTCTTTAAAATTTGATTGTTATGAGATTTGATAATATTATACATATTAACAAAAGCTTATTTTGAAAGTATTTATATTGATGATTTTGTGTACTCGATTGTGGGTGTTGAAATGTTTACTTACTAGTTTAAAAATATTACGAGAATCTATGATCTACATTCCAATTACTTATACCTTTGAAATATGCAATAACATTCACTGTATATTAGGTAACTTCTATTCTATTTTGTGTATTCATATTTTATTTATTATTTTTTGTATGATGCAAAGAGAAATATTTTTAAAAATTAAAGCCTCCCCTCAACAAACAACATGAACAACCTGAGACACGAACATAGATACACTAACTTCAAACGCGATTAAAACAAATAAAATAAAATTTCGTGACCCATTGCAAAAAGTAATATTGCGAAAACAACAACAACAACAACAAACTATGTGACCCGTATAGAAGAATTGTTTTTTGTTTTTCATTTTTGATTTTATGCATCTATCCCCTTCTTCCTAATCACCTTTACCTGGCATTTCTTTCCTTGGCTATCTGGCGTGATGTTTTCTTCTTTTTCTATTCATCTCTCGTTTAACTCTTTCCCTGTCTACCCCGTTGTTTTTTCTGTAGTTACCGTTTTATTTGTTCCTAATTACTTTCCGGTGACGTATTTAGTTTGATTTCTCAGCATAGCTGTAATGTAAAAGTCATTTTCATTTCACGTGTCTTGAATTCTTTTCGCCGTCGCTCTTTTCTTTTCCCCTTCTTCCCTACCCTCAGTATCAATGTCTACATGAAAAACTTCTAACATAATCTGCTTTTCTTTTAACCCTTTTTTTGATTGCTTAATTACTTTGTAATATTAGACCAGTGCACATTTGTGTTAAAAATGTTCAATAGAATTATATTGTAGAACTATACTAAACATACCTCTTAGCTTCATGCAACCATGGATGAAAACGCAATAAATCCTTGTAATTTTAAAAATTGCATGTTCAAAAATTCCCTACCACTTGAGCGTTTAAAAAACAAAACAAAAAAAAAAACACCGTTACGTGAGCGTTCTTAAAGAAAGCGGTAAACAGTAAAATCAATTATTGCAAATCGCCTGAAGACACCACGCATGATAGAATCCTAGGCGCCTAATAACACGTCTACAAATAGAATATATATATATATATATATATATATATATATATATATAATTTTAACCATTGTCTTTATTTACGTGTGTGTACGTGTGAGAGAGAAATAGAGAAATAAAAAATAAATGTCAAGAATTTTCGGTATATATATTTAATAAACAAATGGTTAGCAAATCAGTTAAAGAAATCTAGCCTTCAAACTACACTTATTTTGAGGCAACAGCTTTAATATATCTGTCACCTGATGCAGTAATACAGATTTTAGAATTTATTTATATTTATTCAATAGGGTGATATCAATCGCTAAATAGCTGTCTATGGAAAATGGTATTTGATAGCCAACTGAAAAATTTTCCATTGAAAACATTTTGGCAACGACTACAGAAAACTATTTCAGAATGATGTGAAGATTTATTGAAATAATAGAGAGGCAGCGGACGTTTGATCATCTACAAAATACCAATACATATTTAAAATTTTAATTTTTATATCATTTTAACAGTGAAAAGGTCAAATGACATAAAACAAAATAATACTAATGATAATACTTCATCCAAGAATTTCGATAAAATGAGCTTACATATTTTTTCGTTAAGCTATACAGGAGTTAAGACTATAAGAAACATTTTAAATACAATTATCTTCAGTTGATATGAATTGTGACATATTAAGCCAATAAAAATCTCTTGAGGAGGCGCAGTTTGTTTATTGTGTAACTATATAAACCCAATATGAATTCAATAAGCAATATAGAAGATAACATATCGTGTTGACTAATGTTATGCTATTGTAGATTTTATCCAATTCTCGCTAATGTTAATGGTTCAGAAGAGAGAAATAAATCATGTGACAAACTCAGTATCAATAATCATTCTATCTAATTACATAAATATAAACAGTAGAACATGAGAAAAAAAGGTTTCCTCTCCTTTTACAGTGCTCTTGATATACCGACATTTAATATCCGATGTGAAACATCTGGCAGATTTTAAGTACATATGTAGCCTCACTTCACATATTTATAAAAAAAGTAAAGGCATTTTTATGTAACATATGAGCGATTAAGGATGAAAGGAATTTTTGCGTTATAATCAAAGATAAAACGATGTGATATGGCGTGCAATATTTTTGCAAGATCAAGTGACATCGCGAGAAATAAAAATTATCTTACATGTTATGTCGCTGAAAATCAATTTTTCTTATTGCGATATGAGAAATATATTAAATTGTCGAAAATATTGACGACTCACTGACTTGTTTTCAAATTTCAGATTAGTCTGGCTCAAGGTCAAAATATTACAAACAAGAGGGTTATCGAAATCACAACATTTGTTGATGGCTTACGGCCATATCATTTTCAAGCACCAGTTCCCGTATGATCACAGAAATTACCCAGTGTAGTGAATGGTGTCTACGTAGATGGGTGAACGGTCGCAAATATTACATTGTGTAAGTTTAGATGTGTGGATGTTGTAACAAAATAATGTATCTGAGAGCAAACTTTCCATTCCTATTGTGTCCATTCTATTTACTTACTCGCAAATAACCTTTAGAAATGTATAAATATAAGTTTCCTAACAGTTATTGGTTAAATATTAGGATTGTATCACCAAACACAGCGCCATAATAGTAAACCGATAATTAAGATTGAAAAAGAATTTTTTAAATGGAAATGAAAAATCTATCTTCAAAATTTTATTTCATTTTAAATTCAAACTCATACATTAAATTTAATATTTCCAGTAAGCAAAACACATTGCTATTTTTAAAAACAAATATAAATTGACTGAAAATAATTTTTTGCAAAAAAATAACTTATCAGCGGATTTTTTGCCCGTGTTTAGAGCAATATAATATTCTTTAAGAAATTTCTTGTTTAAATCCTGAAAGTTTATGGAATATTAGCTGATTTGAAACATAAATAATCTGATCTCAACAAATGTTCTTGATTTTAATATGAAAGTATCACAGAAATCAATTTTGTAACTAAACTGTAGCTGTTTATTTTTGCTCTTGACAAGCTTGACAGAATGATGATTAATTTTGTTTTATGGAGGCTTTAGTCATAAAAATAATTGAATCTAACTTGAGTGCGTTTAATATATAATATTTACGGAATTCGTAATCTAAAATAGTAAGAAAATATTCACCGTCAACTAAAGTTTTTTTGAATTATAGATACTTCATGGCTTTAAATTTACTATAGTTATCGTTGTTATTTTGTGATGATATCGTGTATGTAAGACGGTAACTATAAAAGCCAGAACAATTATACACGTACGAAAAAAATATTCTTGTAAAAATGTTGTTTACCAAGATTTTCCAATGATGATTAGTAAACATAGATTATATCATTATGAAGTAAAAACTAAAAGAGTGAAATAAATGTAGATTTTCTTAAGAAAATAGTGTCTTTATTATATATTATTTATATTAGCAATTGAAAGCATCACTATTTGAATATCATAGAATTACTGCATTTTTTATTTTACGATTCAGAGCAAAGTTTAAGTAAATTGTGTTTCTATTTGATAAAAGCATATTGACTATATAAATAGTTTCAAAATAATCTTACTCTTAAGTAATATAAATATGAAGAGTGACGAATTTTAATATTTTAAAATTTTGGAAACTTAAACAAGTTTGGTTCCAATCTAAATCTAAATCTACCTAAATTTATTTATAAATGGAATTTTGTGTGTGTGTCCGTTACTTATAGACGCCGAAACGGCTGAACCGATTTTCTTGAAAACTTACACAGTTGTACTATAAGCGTCTGCGAGTGTTCTTAGGTAGGTTTTGTGTCGAGGTATCCCCGATAAATATCGAAAATCGATAATCGAAAAAATCGGGTTATAGGTGGAGTGGTCTGATTTTAATCAAATTTGATACATTCATAGACAAAGACATAAGAAACGACATTCAGAAGATTCAAGGTTGCAGTTCTTACAATAGTGCAGAAAATCGATAATATATATATATATATATATATATATATATATAAGGCAAGATGTTTGCGTGTGTGTCTTTTTATCTGCCTGTATGTCTATTTTTTCAGCCCTTTTATTTTAGTTTTTGCTTCGGGTTTAGCTATAAGTAGGTATAATTTTAGTTCTTAGTCTCAGCTATGATACCATTTACTCAGAGGACTTATTTAGCCTTCAGAATTCAATTTACGACGAAAAAAACTTATTTGATATCGATAACAGGAAATCAAAATTTGATTTACATCCATTCATTTTTCTTTCAGTCTACGGTTTCGCTTTAACTGGAAATAACTATTGCTTTTTGGTCTTTCCTGCCAACGTTCAAAGAGTCTGACTCCAGGACCATGGATTAGTTTTAACGCTTTCATTACACCCGAGCAACGCCGGGCTATACTACTAGTACAAAAATAATTGAAGTCATCAGTGAATAAATCCTGAAAATCGATATAAAATCGGACACTGTTTTGATTTTTGCAAGAATTTTCAAAACAATGTATTCTTATCTATAAAAAGAAGTTAATTTTTCTGTACTCATTAGCTTTTGCAAGAAAAACACGATTTTTTAACAAAACATTTGAACGTGCTAAAGAAGTTTTAAAAGTTTAATAAAATAATCTAAAAATACTTTGATATGTTCTAATAATAAGAAACATTTTCACATTAATTGTTTGTTTTTTAAAGTGGGGGATATTTTCATCATGGTATACTCGAATTTTTGGAGGTGCCTTCACTAAACCATTGTTGTCTCAAAATAAAATTCTTCCAATTTAAAAATATCTTCAGGCTTCAAATAACCAGTCATGGGTAGATAAGCCTTAGAAAAAGTAAAATCAGTAAAAAATATCAGCTAAGATTTTTATCTGAAACCTTAATAAAGAAGAATATCCACTCTCACGCAGATATATACATCATATTTGAAACATAATACTCAGATATTACGCTTTCTTTTGTCTGTATTTGCATGAAAGATAATTAGTTTTTCCTTATTTTATAAGAATTTCCGTCTTGGGTTTCATTTGATCCAATTTCGCGAAGTACGTGAGATATATTTTGATTCTATTGGATTCGATAAGAGAAAGAATTGGAATAAAATGGCCAACCAGTAACAGATATGTAATGAATCACGCTGAGCGCTTCTTGATTGGTTTTCATGCGGATTCGATATAATTCTGATAGAGGAAATTGTTTTTCGCATGATGCAATCATATATATATATATATATATATATATATATATATATATATATACGAAAAAAAAACTATAAGTGAGCCACAACCTACCGCGGTTTCACCCTACGGATCGTCAGGGGCCTCATTACATGACGATCCGTAGGGTGAAACCACGGTAGGTTGTGGCTCACTTATAGATTTTTTCGTGTTTTTGCTCTACTACTGTACTTTCGTATCGAGCACTTTTTTTGGTGTTTAGGTTCTGTTTTGGTTTTTTTTCTTTTCTGCGGATGCTTGACTGATTGTTCTTGTTCTACCACTGGGCTATGGGCGTTCGGTAGAAGAAGGCAAACTTTTTAGCGTATACATTATTATTATACGCGCCCAATAGCCAAAGTGCTCTAATTAATTACGGAATAAGCGATGCGTACATAACAGAGTTGCTACTGTTTTTCAAAGTTTACCATTCTTCATTCATCACTACCATTAGACTCTGACTGTTTTTAACACAGGATTGAAACCCGACCAAATTGGCGTCAGTTGAAAATTCTACGGAATTCTATGGGCGCTCGGTAGAAGAAGGCAGACTTTTTAGCGTATACATTATCATTATACACGCCAAATAGCCAGAGTGCTCTAATTTATTAAGAAATGAGCGATTATATATATAGGTTTTGTTCTCTTCCTTGAAAAAGTACATTTCATTGCACAAGATACTGAGTTGGTTTCTACATTGCTTAAACAAAGCTTATATTATAAATTAAAAAAAACATTATTTCATACATTAGTTATACTCTTTAGACTGTTTTACGCATCTTTATTGCTACGTATACAACGTTTTGGCCGTTGAACGCTCCCGAATTTCGATCATTCTCATTCCATTTGCGATGCCACTTCCGGATGACATGTAGCTATCTTCCTGTAACTCAACTTTCTATGTTATTTTTTTCACCTCTGCTGTAGCCAAGTATTGAACTTAGAACTCTTTAGGTCAAGTCACTGAAACCTACTAACGATTATATTCACTGGGCCATGTGTTCTTAAGAATAGGAACAACAGTGCGAACAGTATAAATAATCTAAATACTATCTCATATCAGAAATATAAATAAATACAATATTTAATAATTAATGTCTTTTCTAACAATAAAAATATTTATTTCATCGTAAAAAACTAACTAAAATTAAATACATTAATCCGAGATGTTGGTATTAAGTTCAAATGTGGTGATTGTTTTGTGAGTATTCGAAAAAACTACCTATGTGATAAAATAAATAAATTATTTTTGCTTTATTTATAGGACTTGCTTTCTGATTCTGAATAAATTGAAGACAGTGAATAAGAAAATGTTGACGTATTTGAAAACATCCGACATGAAATACCTGTAAATACGCAAGTTATCTTATATTTCTACAGTCAATCAGTTAAGTGCCATACGTGATACACGTTTAGGCAATCATGTCTCGAAAGAGACATGACTGACTGGGCAGAAGATTATCCCGCTGTAGGTTGCCATTGCTTTCTGCGGTAGACTGCTTGTGCGGAAATGATTATAAAGAATTTAACCAGAACTCGAACTCGACTCCTCGATTTGTCGTTCCGAGTCGATATCCACTGCACCACACCGCACATCTATTTTCCTACAAAGCTACTCCATAAACACCATTTTAGTTTATTAGTTTCAAATATGGCTTAACTTATAAAAATAACGTTTAAAATGTTTACTTTGATGTTTCTCTTGGATATCAAACAGAAGAATTGACATTGTTAAATGATTTGATTTGTTTACACACCGACTGGTATATAATCAACAGCACATAAATTATACTGGGTTGTCCGATGAATTTGTTTGCTTCTTTTGTTTATTATAAATAACATCCTTCTACTAACCAAGGGTTGGACGGAAATCTATCGACAATCCTACACAAAACACTCAAGCATTGCTTCACTCAGATCCTATTGCCGTGAATAGATGTCATGGATTTCTTCCAATGGTTGATACAGACGTGGATCGTTAGCCCTAAGATAACATAAAAAAGCCACCCCCTGACAAAACGACAAAGTTGAGCTTCGAAACCAGGCATCATGCTGAGAAAGCGAACGTTCTAACCATTCGGAAAATTTACTATATCACTACTATTCATGAACAATTTTAATAAATCATCAAATAATATATTCTTCTTTATTGCTCAAGACTTCTTACCAAGGTTTTGCTATGTTGTCAATGCTTTGGCTGTTGATTTTAACACATTTTGAAAAATTAATGGAGGCACAATTTTATCACCGGGACGTTTGAGAAAGAAACGTCTCACAAACTGGTAGAAATCAACCCAATAATGAAATAATCCTTAGTCGATAATTCAGGTAAATACGCTTGGCACTATACAATATCCTAAACAAGCTATTGAAAAGCAATTTGTTCACATGAGCTAGGTGTGGATGAGCGTTGTCATTTTCCAGCAGTAGTTGTTGCATATTTCTTTTTTATCTTATCTATGTGGCACTTCATCGTCATATACCAGATAAAGAGTTGAAATTCAATGATATTTAAAAGAAAACGATATTAAAATTTGTATCAGAAGAATACAGCTACGAAAAAGCCATGTAACATTACGATGAAAATATATTTGTGGTAATTCAAATAACAGCAAAATTGAACGAATTTTTCTAACATCCCAATATTTGAAAGAATGTTTTCCGTGATATATAATATATATATAATACTGATATTTAACTATTTTGTACGCAGTTTTGTTTTTGAGATAATAATGGTTTTAGTGATAAAATTCTTACTAATTAATTCATGCATGTGGGAGAAGAGGTAAAATTATAGCTTTTTTCATGGTATTTGCGCGTAAGTGAACTCAACTGGAATTGGAACTCGTCTCTCCAATTAAAAATTCCGAGCCATTAAATATATAAGATATATAACACAAACACATTCAAGCTTACTGCGCCTTCTATTTTCAAGTGGTCACCCATGTAAGTAATGACCAGGCTCGACTTTGCTTAGTTTGGTGTCCGTTTGAGAACCGGTGCTTGAATGTGAAGTTGCCGTAAGCCCAACCAAATTGAACGTGTGTCATACTCGGTTGAGTTTTGTTAATATCATTTATTATTACTTGAAGCAAAGTAATTTTATTTTAATACTCGCGTCTGAAATATCCCACACATTTCAGATTTGATTTTATCATCAGTATTTAAATAAGAAAATTTTTTTAAAATCCATTCTCTCTGAAGAATAATTCCAGTTCGACAAATATTACCAAATATTGTTCTTGGTCGGAATATTATAGGTTTCTCATGTAAGTTCTCGTAAAATTTTATTTTCGCTTAAATATTTGTACATACAAAATGCCGGGATTCGTCATTCTTGGACACAATCTCCACCATACAAAATATGCAGATGACACGGGAAGGAAAATGACAGACCTTCTACAGAAAGCAGCAAAAGAGAGCGGAAAGAAAGGACTGAGCATAAACTACAAGAAAACTGAATATCGGAAAAAAAAATAAAAAGATGGGCCCATTATGCAAATTACAAGTCTGAGAAACTACAATAATCAAGTAAATAAATTTAAATATCTAGGAAGTGTTCTGACAAAGGATGAAACGTATGACATGGAAATCCAGAGAGGCACTGGCATGGCTAAAGACGCATTTCAGAAGGGAAACTGGATACAGATAGACAGGAAAATTTCATTGGAAACAAAGAAAAGAGTGATAGATTGCTAACTAATATCTGTCCTACTTTATGGAAGTGAATGTTTGACGATTTCATCGAAGGTGAAATAGAGGGGCTTGAGGCAGCAGAAACTTGCTTTTACAGTTGAATGCTGAGGATAACATGGATGGAGTACGTGTGCAACGATAAAGTGTTAAAGAGGATTCAAACGAGAAGAAAACTCATACTTAATATCGAGAAGATGATATTCCTGGTACAAGTATTGAGGGACGCGGGCCTGGAGAATTTAAAACTCACACGACGGATAGAGGGAAGGAGAAATAGGGAAAACAGCGCGTGACCTACTTGATATGTTTTAAGAAATGGAATACGAGTGGGGTTTAGAAGAGATACGAGAACTACGAGAGACAAAGCCAAGTGGAAGTCCATGATGCAGGACATGAAGCTCTCTAACATTTTAGTCCCCTGGATATTTACTAAGTATGGTTCAATTACACAAATGTGGAGAACCCAGAAGAAGCATGCAGGATGGGTATTTGGTGTGATGACCTCGAGCATCATATTATGTGGGCATACAATAAAAGAGTGAAATGAACATTTAGTTTATTTTTAATTTGAATAAAGTATTTTATTCATATTTCATTTGCTTTTACATTTTTTATAATGTCTTTCTTTCATGTGTATCCCACTATAAATCTTAATGACCCTCTATTGAGTCTCAGGGGTATACAATGAAGGACCAGGTCCCGGGCATCACCAAACTTCACTAATCATTTGCACGTCACTGCCATCTTACATGTCGGACAGTTTGTTTGATCCTTTTTTTTATATTAGTGCTGATACAAATTTAAGGTAAAAATGCTCAATAGAAGCAATAATTTAATATCTCAGTACCATCGACAATCTAGAAATTTTATTCGTTTACATAAAAATGTTAAAAAAAACAAGAATCTCATTTTATCCATAAATATATGTACAGGGATATTTCTTATATATATATATATATATATATATATATATATAAAAGGCAATCTGTGAGTCTGTGTGTGACTGTTTCCTATGCACGCCTAAATTTTTTAAGCTACGCCATTCGAAATTTCTAGGGACACAAATCTACAGGGAAGCCAGGTCGACACACGTTTTGAGTTTAAGTTCAGCAATTTTCCCTTTCACACTTTTTAGCCAATGAATCCGATTGTTTACATTTGCTCCGTAAAACACCTAAGATGTAAGATGGTTGCTACATTACGTCACAGAAAGCAAATCAACGTGTCAAACGCAATTAAAATATTTTTTATTAAAAGAAAATATGAGCCTTTATAATTAATTTTAATTCAAACGTTTCAAAAGTTTATTTGGTCAACAAAATATTTGAATATTGTTCCCATTAATTTTCAAACAAAAGAAATATTTTTTTTAAAATTGTTTTTTTTTATACAAAAACATAATATGTAAAAAAAAGTCAAAAAAATGTATGTAATTCCTATGGGATTTATGTAACAGTTTCCTCTAAAATTAAATGTCAACATTTTTAAATATTCTTCAAACATTTTAGAACTGAGAGCGTAATACTTTGGATATTTTTAATTTCAGTAAAACAAAATAAATAATTTTTTATTTTTATGTTAAATTCATTTAGTCAACAAAACATATAAATATTTTCCTCCGTAATTTTGAAACAAAAACAAACGCAATGTTGTTTCCAATATCACACAAAACATCAAATCTTTTTACGCTTACAAAAGAAAAAATATTTTTTTCTCCTACTACTAAAATCTTCTGAGTTGCACGGGCATTGCCCGGTTATGATGTTTGACATTTCCTATATTTCAGATTTCACAATAATATGGCCTTAACAACTGAAGAGCGTGTATTTCTTTTCAAACACTAATTTAAAAGAGGTGATGGATAAACAGATTTGAAGCGACAGGATTTTACTGATAAACTTTCAGATGCACATGTTCCACATCGAAATGTACTTCGTAACCTTGTTTATAAATTTTGAGAAACAAGATCAATGAACGAAGCTAAAAGTTGTGGAAGGCAAACAAAGATATTGGAGGAGAAATCAAAGAATAATGGCATAATCTGCAGAGTATTGGGATCGTCCGCGTACAATGGATCACTTAAAAGCAGCAATAAGAGTCTTCATTTAGTCTTTGTCAGGCGGACAACTGATAGCAGTGTTTAGAAACAAACTAAGAAGAATCCAATTCTGTATTGATGTTGACTAGCGTTACTTTCAACATTGTTTTTAATTTTTGTTCATATTCTCTTTTTGTATTCTATTTTAAATATACCGTTAATAAAAATGTAAGTATATATTGACTTTCCGAGTATCCTTTATGTTGTGAGATCTCTCATTTGTGTGTATATATATATATACTCATGCCATAGAGAGAAAGTGGCTGACATAAAGTTGAGTAGAGAGCATTCGTAGAGAGCCGTGCGAGTTATCAGAGAGTACAGGGCGTGATAAGGAAGTTCCCGAGAGATACCGAAGTTACCCACAGACTACTGCATCAGAAGTCAGACTAGCTCTGAGTCCCACTCTGCCAGAATATTATACACTGATATACTATTTGCAACGGCTTCATTTCAAGAACTTTATATATTTATTTCTTGCTAATGTTATTCCTGGATTTACTAACTTGTGTTCAAGTTTGTATATTACGTTCAATATAACCTACTTTTCTATCTCCATATCTGTTTTGTTGTTCATTATTTTGTGCGGTCCTTTTCAGTTTAAAGGAATTTTTAAAATTTCCTCTTGAATTTGATGCTTTGTTAACAAATAATTTTTAAATGGCAACTCGTTTTGTGCTAAAGGATTTGTAGAGTGATTTCCTTGGTCTAACGTTTGCACAAGTTTCTGATTGGATTATTGTCAGGCTGATGTATAATTATTACATTGGACTGATTATTACCAGTCCAATGTAATAATTATAATCCTGTTTCTAAAGTCTATTATATATGTCTTCCGCAGTGTGGAATGATGTGTTAACCTGAAAATTGATGCAAGTGGCTTTGTAAAAGATTGTTGCCGTGAAGGAGTGTGCATTGTCATCGAAAATACTGAAGGAGACATTACAAGATGAAGCAAACACATATTAACGATGTGTTACATTATTTTTAAAAGGATCACCGCAAAAACTATCGAATTGCTTCCTTTGGCTTGTTGTTTACGAACACTGTATCCGCATCCGTAGCATACGGTTGCGCACGTTCGCTTTACTTCAGCTTATTCAGGTAAAATTGAGATTCATTCGACCAGATGATTTTTTCTATTGATACAATTCGGTGGACATTGATCCTTGATAATCTGACATGCCTGCTCATTCTCACACGCACGGATATGACTGTACTGTTATATATTCTTTTCATTTTCCATGTTTAATGTATTCACCCTTGAAGATAATATTCTAAACCAACTTTTTATAACCTCAACAATTCGACACCCGTGAAGAAAATGTTCTAACCCAATTTTTTATGACCATAATTATTCGGCATGTATCACTGAATGTGGTGGAATAGTTCCCAAGATTATTTTGCAAGATCAATTACGACTGAATTGTGATTCTCTTACCCGATGGAGGTTCTACAATTTCGGGACGTGCTACATCTAAGCTCCGCTTATAAATCCATTTTAGCCACTTTAACGTGGGGTAATGTTTTGCGTGCTCGCCTCGCTTGATCAATTCCGAATGAATATTGAGTTCGATTCTCACTAGATGCCTCATACATTCAGCCTTTTGCCATAACTTTAGAAAATATTTCATGGCTCCTCGACGTTGTGTAAGGTTTAGCAAATTTGTCTTACTAGCACGACTGAGTAGTGAGTTCGATTCACATTCGATACCCCACATTTATGGCCTTGTGCCACATCTAAGCTACACTAAAAAAATCGAAACTTTTAGGGCACTTCGACGTCGTCTAATGCCTCGCAAGCTTGTCGTGCTAGAAATTATGCAAATGGAGTGCGAATTTGATCCTCACTGAGTAACATACTTTCAGACTTGTATCCATGTAAGCCGTGCTTAGAAAATCAGTATAAACAATTTTTACTTGATCTTCTTTATCTTAACTGCGGCATTCAAAACATTAAAATGTACTTACATCTTGATTCAGTTAGTCAGTTATGTTCCATACGTGATACACGCTTCAGGGATCATGTCGATTTTGATTCATGACTAATTAGGCAGAAGCCTTTTCCGCAGTTTATTGCCATTTTTCTGCGATAGACTGGTTGCCAACAAGGGCTATAAGACTAAATATTTCCTGATATTTAATCCATAACTGAAGAGAGAAGAGATGAATTAATACTTTTCCCAAGGGAATTTTCGCGTAAGTGACTGCAACGAATTCAACCGGAATTCAAGCTCGGCTCTCTGATTTCTCTTTCAGAGCCGATATCCACTGCACCACCACGTCTTGATTATCACTCAATTATTCCTATGATCATAACATGCTCTGATTTTTACTCCACAGTAGTTGCCTATCCAACCCACCTAATTATTGCTTCTCATATATTCTAACTCATCAGTGTACGGTCAACATTTCTTCCATTTGTTAACTTTTTTGTTTCAGTTTACATTCGGCAGAAATAAATTTTTCATTGAATTGGGAACAATAATTTACTTTGCAAACATGAATGATCGTACTATTGAGACGGGTATTATTTAGCTGTTTACTGATGCATAAAGGTGTTTCTCATCTTTAAACAAAAACATTTGTTTGGAAAGTAATCCCATATGCTAGAGCCACGAATAAGAGATTAAAGTGGATTAGCCTCCGTTCTAAATCAGTTTGAAAATAATGTCAAACGGTGAGCAAATATGATATTACCGTGTGTTAATAAGATTTAAAAATTATTTGAAAAAATGTGGACATAACAAAACAAAACAATATATTCAACTACACAATTCTCATCTTACAGTAAGAGTCTCCATAGTGAACGGAGAGAAAATTCCGATATGTTGGAGTACTCTACAAGTTAATTTTCTCGAAATTCTCGCCTGTGGAACCCCTTACTTATGCTTGCATACCCAATAAGTAAGATCTCCAAAATTTAAATGCAAAAATCAATTGCCACCTTCTATCTCATTGAGTCCTATCTCTCTCTTACCCTTTCTACATTATCGTTATTCTGTCTTCCATTTCATCTAATAGTAAGCCCCTGCGAACAAAAGGCAATAACGCCTTACTTGTGGTGAATCGATTATAAAAAAAAAAGTTACTTAAGATCCTTAATAAAATGTCGTAGAATGAAAATTAAATTTTCCTGATGAGGATGGCAATGTCTATCACATTAAAATTTTAACCCACTCAGCGTTTGTATTTATTAGCTCATATGCCGTTTTTTAATACTAACATTTTTGCCTTAATATCTCTCAAATTCTTTTCCATTCTCAAATCAAGATGCTTTGTAAAAGATCATAATGTCTACAGATATATTGTATATGGAACGTTTATATGTGCATTAATGATTCATAGCAAGAACAAGATAATCTTTTTACCAAGCAAAGAGACTCTGCATTGTAAATTTAAAATTTTATAAACAATTTAGCTCAGAGTTGCAACAAAAATATCAACTGCGTTAAAAATTTCTAAGTGCGTGTTTTGTAGAAATGACGATATTTTAATACACGTAATAATAATTTCGAAAGAAATATCGGGTACGATGCGTAAATTGTAATTTTTATTTTAACATTTGAGCATGCATATTGTGTGGTTTTGACAATTGCGACTGCACATTATAGAACTGTCATTGGGGAACAGGCTATAAGAAAAAGAGAATCATGGTGCAATTCACTCCCAGTAATTTTGGAAACAGAATGCTGTAATACTTGACATTCTCGCCGGAACACAAACATTTCATTAACATTTGCAACACTAATGATGAACTGTAGGCAGCTATTAAGGCATCATAGAGTACTTCAAAGAAACACACCACAAGAGATACAGA
>JBBBDQ010000260.1:2015000-2127500 GCA_037127315.1 Ascarosepion bandense
AATTTACAGAGTTGTACTATTAGCGTCTGCGATTGCTCTTAGCTAGGTTTTGTGTTAAGGTACCCCCGATAAATATCGAAAATCGATAATTGAAAAATTTTGTCATAGAAGTAATGGTTCGATTTCAATCAAATTTGATACACTCCTAGACAAAGATATAAAAAACTATATTTAGAAGTTTCAAGGTTGCAGTTCTATCCTTGAATGACTTATTTGACTCCGATATTGGAAATCGATACCCCGATATCTTACCGGGACTGATCAAATTCAGTTTTTCAGCCCTTTTATTTTAGTTTTTGCTTCGGATTTAGCTCTAAGTAGGCATAATTGTAGTTCTTAGTCTCAACCATGATACCATTTATTCAGAGGACTTATTTAGCCTTCCAAATTCAGTTTACGATGAAAAAAAACTTATTTGATATCGATACCAGGAAATCAAAATTTGATTTACATCCAATATTTCTTTCAATTTACGGTTTTGCTTTAACTGGAAACAGCTATTTCTTTTTAGTCTTTCGTGCCAACGTCCAAAGATTCTTAGCTCCAGGACCATGGATTAATTTTAAAGCTTTCATTACACCCGTGCAACGCCGGGCTATACTGCTTGTAAATGAAATTTTACTGGGACAAAGTCTGGAGAATGACGTGAGTAGGCCAAATATAATAAATGCTTTCAAAAGAAACTTGCGAACATTATCATGACAAGGAATCTAAATACTTAAATTTTTATCAAGTCCTTTAGCACATCAAAAAAACATTAGTCTTTGTTCTTTGTGTTTTAGGAGCACTTATTGCATTCTTTACTTATCCTATCTTGCATTGTCTGTGCCACTCCATGAAGTCTGATTTCTTTTCAGACAGGTTCACGCTTAGCTAATGTTAATACAACTAACGTTTCCAAAGTTCTTTTAATGATATTCTCGTAAAATCTAATGTCACTTTTCTGCTACAGACTCCTTATTTTAATCTTAGGCTTTTAATCTTCTTTTCCTTTCGGTTATACGTATTAGGAAAGTGCAAACTGGAATTTGTCACGTCGTAGTCGTGTATAAATGTCAACCAGTCTCACTATCCCAGAACACGCTGCGGTTATACTGGTGATAGAAATATCAAACCTTATATTCTGATTTCGTTATTTTTATTAAAATGAGATGCGATCGAATATTACATTTAAGTATGTTTTGAACGTAGCAAAACACCATATCCGATATTTAATTAGTATAAAACACTAAAACAGAAAAAAAGACTAACCCCCTCTAATTTTCGAAGATAGATATTTGTGTTTTAATGTTTGTTTCTGGCAGGAAAATATGACTATATTTTGAGGTTAAATGACGATGGTAAATTTTTCCTGAAAGCTAAACAGCGGCAACATATGAATTCTCCTGTACAACAACGCTTTCTTATTCTCCTTATATTTTTTGCCTTAATGAATATCTAACATTAATTGCTTTTCAATTATCAGATAATTTATTTTGACATATTCCCTGATTAATACAAAGTGCCGTAAAAGTTTCATTCATTAATAAGGAGACAATACTTCAATAATTAATTTTTTATCGAATGGCATCGTTTAGATAATGAATAACTAATAAATAGGCTTTTAATGTTAATCGCGATAATCAGGGTTAATCGCTCAGTGTTGTATTGATATAGAAAACAGTCTGAACAAATCCTTTCCTAAAGAAAATCGCACTTTCTTATTTAAAATCATATTTTTGTCTATCATTTAATAAAATATAGAAGGTTTAATTAAAGAGTTTCTCATAAACTAGATTTACATGACGGAAACAAAAATGAATGATGAATATTGTGTTACACAAATGCTTAAAAGGAAAAGGGCTCTCTTGAATAAAAAATCAGATGTCGACCTCTAAGTATTTAACTGAATTCATGTCGGAAATATTTCTACCACAATTAAAATATTCAACAGAAAATGCAATGTTTAAATGAAAATATGATGTAAATATCATAGTGATTGTTTATGTTATTTAATTATTAATTCGATTATATTCTCAAAAGTTTGAGGCACTGATGGGCAATTATAGATACTAGGAATAACCTCTTTCTAATAAAATTATTGCACATCACTTGAACTTTTTAAACCTAAGGAGAAAAAAATTAACGATGAAAAATGTATACATAATAATCGACCAAACAACACACGAGATATTACTAAATTTCGGTTTATTTATTATTCATTAATCAGTGGTCGCCACGTGATTACTTAACATTAATTGCTTCTTGCTAAGATATACGGTTAGCTAAAAGAAAACAGCGTGTATTTATTTCAGTTACATTGAACTTTATTTCCTGCAAGTATATATACCCATTCAAGAATATGCTTTAAATACTTGTTTGTTATTTGAATGCTGGATGGGTGATGAAGTTCCAATTCAAAGCTTAGAGACATCAGCGCATCAACTGGTCTAAACAGAGTTGCCATCTGTGAAATGCCACTGGTGTCAGACATCCCTTAAGGCGTCATAGGAGGCAGAAAGATTCATGGATTCAAAGATAGCAATAAATACAGAAAAGATCTAACAAGCAGATACTTGGTATATTTTTCAGATTTGCACTGCTTGTACATTGGTTTTTCGATAGTTCCATTTTCATGATACCGGAACTTCCTACCAGGATCCATTTATGACATCACTTGCGATTTTTCTCCAAGTCAAGTCAAGTCAATCAGTTGTATTCCACATGAGATTCATTTGCTCATTCTTGACTATTGACGGGACGAATGCTCGAACAGCATTTTTTCTTAATTGTTTCTATAGAGTCTACAGAGTTCCCGATATATTCTGAGGGTTAATTGTTCATTGCGTCGTCCGTACACTTTTTGTGACAGTAGGGTCCTAACGATGACAATTTCTTGCCAACTATTAATACAGCATGTACAAAGAAAAGTCAGCTTGAGTTTGGTTGGTGGATGTTTTACTTATGCCTGAATTTGCATCGCACAGATGATCGGTTTCCTTGTTGAAGTACGGTTTTCTAAGCCATCTTCATGGTTCCGGATCTGCTGATTCTTTGGACTCTATTGCAAATGCTCTATATAAGGATTTTCCTTTCAAGGCATTGACTTTCTCCCCATAGAATATATTCTGTAAATCCACAAACTGCTTTCCCAATGGCATATTCATTCATCCCAATTTTATCATCATTAAAATTATTTTTTAGTCATCCCTTCAACTCTTAATAAACCTCTTCCGACTCCTTTCCAGAGTTGTTAAAGTCGAGCTACATTACTCATCATGTGTAAGCACCATCATATAATCATTATTGTCAGAGGCATAAATTTAACACCCTGGTTTATTTGCTAACAGACGCCGAAAATTCGACACAGAAATCTGAAAACACATAGCTACATTGAAAGATCTCTTTCAATAACTAAGCAAAGTATGAAGAGGTAATATTAAGTTCTCATAAAGAAAAAATATTTACGAACTGCTATGTAACATTTATTCTCATATGAAATATTAAATGCTTGACAACCCTCAATATGAAAATGAACTGGATGTGATCGAAATAAGGTTTCAAAGACGAGTGTCGAAAACATGGATAAAATTATGACCAACGAGGAAGTCGTAAGTAAAATAACGACAATCAAAAATAGAATGTTTAAAGTTTTGAAATGAATAAAGAAGGTTTGAGAATTTAAGAAAGCCATGTTTATGACACATGTTAAAATCAAGAGAAATAGTGACGTGTTTCAGCAAATGGATGGTAAAACAAAACAGATCGAACACGAAGATTTGGAGATCCTTGATAAAACTTGTATACTAAGTGATATCAATTTTACCCACTAATGCAGAAATTGCCCTACTATTATTAACAGGGCTGTTCTTTAACTAATTCCTACATAAATACAAGCACAATGATTTAATTGAACTTTTAAAACATCTGTAATTAATGTTCACGTATCGCCTGGTTTATTATTCTTCTCCGTCTTTTGAATAAGCATAGAGGTTTCTGTCTTGTTTCCTCTTTAGGATAGTGTTTCCGGTTAACTCTTCTGAAGCACTGATAAGAGCTGTTGTTTTGAATTTTCAAAAAGTATTTCTAATGACTACAATGATTAATAAAAATAAAAGCAAACCAGTTTGAGAAAAAATCTAAACACTCTTACATCTTTTCTCTAACATTGGTAGCATTCCTACATTTTTCTTTAGGTTAGAATTTAGTCTCCTGAAAGGCTCTCAAGACGTTTTAGTGCTTCCCTGAAATTAACTTACACACATCAAGATACCACCTAGGTTAACTTCCATTTTATTAAAAGGGAACTAGCATTCACAGGACTGACTCTGACCCACAAAGTAATGTCTCTTGAGTATCCGGTCTCTTCTTCTACGTGCTTTTGACATTCACTAATAAACTGACCTGGAAAACTTTCCTTCTATTATCGTTCCTTTTCTCATGACTGTAACATTTTAGATAGAATATATAACCGAATAAACATAGCTCTCCCTCTTTCTCAAAATATATTTGTGTTTGCTGATATCAGCGCACGTCATGTCAAGTGAATTCTTTCTAATACCACTGATCTTACCAGCATTTAGACTATTTTTAATTTTATCAATCTCAGAGAAAAATTGATTTCCATACTCGTTTTCAAAGTGATTCTGACGGAACTCGCTCTATTATTACCATTAAACAGCAAGATAAATTAGGCACAAAGTACAACATTTTCAGGCACCTTTATAAAATGATGAGGTAATTTTATAATTATGTTTATTATTGAAAATATGACAAAACCTTCGAATGGAGAATGTCCAATCTGAGCGGAACTGAACTAGTAATTTTCATTGTTTTCGTGAATAAACAGAAAGTAGATGTTGAACCAAAACTTCTAACATATGATCAATATAAGCATTCTTTTTCTTTGCAACAATGTTGTTGTAAGTATTTTTATCTGTTATCATTTTACTAAAATATTTGTTTATGTCTTCCGAAACAGTCGTTCTTTGAGTATAATTATTATTATTATTATTAAAATTATCCCCTCAAATTTCGTTTCTCTTAGAATATTTTTACCAGCTTTTTCTCATTCATCCGCTTGAATTGTATTGACTCCGACAATTTTGTTACCATTATTTTACAACAGTTTATCTTTGCATTCTGGTGATGAGAAGACAACCACTCTAAATTCTTAGCATCTATTAATAATGTTTCTATCGTTATTGTGACACAGTTATTTTCAGTAAATGTATATTATTAAACCTGGAGAATCGAGTGTTATACAGTTAATGATTAAGTCGATAATCCCTGCTATCAGCGACGATGTTTGATGATTTCAGTTCACCTTCTGGTTTCGTGTCATCTTTTTCCATGACACCTCAGAAGCTCCAGCAAAGTTGACATACACTCCAGCAATATTAACGTTCCTATTCTTTCATTTCTCTGTCGTTTCAATTTTAATTTTTAGATTTTACTCAAGATTCGATCTTGACATCTGCTAAAACGGTCATGTCATCTTATCAACGGATGTGTTCGTATTTGATTTTGATATTGTAACATTCAAGTTGATTCCATGATTATCAGATTGAATAAGGATTTTCATATTTGTTATATATCATAATTCTTTATGTAAATATGATGTTATTTAAAACTTTCCTAGATACATATACGTATATAAGCAATTCATTTTGTGAGTTTACTTTAGAATTTTCTTGTTAAATATATGTTTAGCTTCTCGATATTGGGCGTTATATTTGGATGACCAAGGACGAATTTCAAAGGATAAGCAGAGTATTGAGAGACAGGAACATTTTCGTTGAAAATAAAGAAACAAGTACTGACATTTTACATAATTGATGTTCTTTCATATTTTTTTTAATCATTTCACCCCGAGCAAGGCGGAAACGCCACTGATGTGCAGGGGGCTACATAAATGTAAAAAGATTAATTAGAAAAGAGTGAGGAGTACAAACTAGTTAGAGAGGAACAATAGAAAGCTGAGAAAGCAAGTGCGATGACAGATACATAGGTGGAAAGAAAGGGAAGGTTATACAGGGGAGGGGAGAGAGCTAGAGTCAAGTGGTTAGTAGATGAGTATTGACTTTGCATTTAAATTTCTGGAGGTTGTAACCGTCAGGAAAGCAAGAATACGGGAGCGAGTTCCACAGGCGGGAAGTGCGAGAGAAGAAGCTGAAGGAGTAGAACTGTCGTCTGCATTTGGCTAACTTCACTGTGAATGGGTGAGACCCGGTTGCCAGTCTGGTTGCACGAAAAAAAAACCTGTTGAGGAGGCATCAGTGACTTAAGTTTGTCTATGGCAACGAATGCTAGATAATCTCTTCACAGATGAAGGAAATACTCGTCAAAAGCATGCTGAGGATAACATGGACAGAACATGTGAGCAACAATGAGATTTTAAAGAAAATGGGAACAAAGAAAATTTGATACCAGGAAAGGGCAACTGAAGCTTCTGGGACAACAAATAAGGATGTGCGTTTCTAAACTAAAATAGTATTTATGGAGTAGCTTTGAAGAAAAGGAATGTGCGTTGGGGTGCAGTGGATATCGACTCAGAACGACAAATCAGAGAGCCTAGTTCGAGTTCCACTTGAATTTGTTGCATTCACATACGCACAAATATCCTTGGGAAAGGTATTAATCCGTCTCTTCCCTCCAGTTACGGGTTAAATAACAAGAGAGATTTAGTTATTTAGCCTTGGCTGGCAACCAGATTACTGCAGAAATCAATGGCAACCTACAGTGGGATAATTTGTCTAGTCAGTCATGTCTCGAAAGTGACATGATCACCCAAAGCATGTATAACGTATGACACTTAACTGACTGAATGAGGAATAAGGGCTCGGAGAATCTGATATTTACAGGATGGAAAGAAGAACAGTTCAAAGCAGTGCGTGACATAGTTAATGGGCTGAAACAAATAGATATCAGATAAGAATTTAGGGGAAATAACGAGACAAAATATATCCGTGTAATTTGCAATATGTTCTGGGTCTTTCGTTCTGTGATCACTAAATCCAGTAATAATTTTTTTGATAATTTATTATACAAGTTATTGTTCTTCTGTATGCCTCTTCAGTCTTTCTTACAGCATTTGGAATAAATGAAATAAAAAATTTACAAAACCAACATTTATGAGCGGATGGAAATCATCATGTTGCAATGTAGGCTAGACACCAGCATCAGTTTCCGATAAATGTGTTGGCAGGAATTTTAGATGACTTTCTGGAAGTCGGTCAGTATGTTTTCACAGCACGACTTACAAGTACACTGTATTAGCAATATTACGAACAACTTCCAGCCCTGCAAGAAGATGTAACCACGTTAATTCGAAGACGCAACAAGTTCATGTGTGATGTGTATTGCACATATCAGTCACATTGTTCGCCACACACTAACTGATATCTACCATGAAAACAGGTAAGAAAGGGACGATTCAATGGCCTGCACGTTACTCGGGCTCAGTACTTTGAATTTTTATCTGTGGACACGTAAGACAATTGGTTTAGGCAGCAGAAATACATCAGCGTGTCGTCGGAGCATGCAAAACCATTTGATACCGCATGGAAGTGTTTGAAAGAACATGCCAATCAATGATGCGACATTTGAATGCGTGTGTAGAACAAGCAGAAGGTCGTTTTGAATATTTATTAAGGGTTGATGTGTTGAGGTACAACAATGGCAATTTGTACGTATGTTTATAAAGACATTTTACCGCCGCAAAGTTTATAAAAATGTTTTGATACAACACACACACACTATATATATATATATATATATATATATGTGTGTGTGTGTGTGTGTGTATTTAGGCATCAAGTTTTCTTTTAAACATGTCAGATTAAATAAATTGCAAACACTATGTTTGCTTATTTTTAATAAAATCCGTTCATACTCGCGGATAGTGTTTAGCGTATTACAATCAAAAGATGTCAGAAATGAGCTGTAACATTGACAGATGTTATGTTCATTCATTTCTTAAGGTACCCAAATACTTTTAATCTCTTTCCAAGATCGTCTTCAGGGGTGTGAGTTATGGTAACAAATGTAACCGTAAAACTGTGTTACTAAAAATTACTGTAAATTTTTTCTGCTTCAAATATATATATATATATATATATATATATATATATAGATATAGATATTTGTATAACTACAAAAGCAAACTGCAGATTCTTGAGGCAATATTCACTAAAACACTTAAGCTGTCAATTAATAGAATCAGATATGAATACTGTAGTAATGTTCTAAAATGTTTGTAAAGGGAACAGTTTTTTCATGCTTTAACACGTGCATGACCATAACATTACAACATATTAAAAATTGCTTTTTTGATAATGTTCACGTTCTAATGAATGCTAGCAATTTATCAACCGTTATAATTGAAGCAGGAAATTTTTTATGGCAGTGATAGCCTACACAGTGCTTAAAAAAAATTATTTTCTCCCGTGACAACATGAGGTTGCCTACAGTTCCATTAAAAATTAAAATAAATTTAGAACTCTGTTAGGGTAATTTACATTATCTGCCATGATAACCTGATATTTCACTGTTTATTACTCTTCCTCATCGCTGCATAACACTGATGGGAAAACGTCGACGTATAACAACAGACTCAAAAGTTCGTTGAAAACCTTTAGCATCAAAGCGAAAACTCGTCATAACAAATAATGATAAACATATAATTGAATGAAAGGTTATTGTAATGTATTAAATCATTCAAACATTGTCCTATTAGAAAATTAAAAGCAAAATTTCACGAACTTGCAGAAAGAAAAATAGACAAGTTTATCGTCTCTATTCATTTGAAAAATTGTAATCAACTGTTCTACCAATTATTTGATAGCATTGTCGCAGAAGTTTCGTGTTTATTCATGGTAGAAAGTTATTAGGTAATTTTTTATTCACTGTACAGAATACTTAAAAAATAGTCACGAAAATCCGAAAGAGCCAAGTCAAGAGAATACAGTGAATTCTGGAGAGTTTTCCATTTTAACTCTCAGTTTCTACAAGTTTTGTTTTGCAACATAAGTTTTTATATTGTCATGGTGAAGTATAAGACCTATTCGAGTTGCCAAAATCGCCAGTTTTCCTCATAAAGCCATATTGATATTAGAGAGTTTTATCCAACAGTGCCTCGTATTCATGACGTAACAGCAACGAAATAACCAGAGAAATACCATCGAGCTTGACCTGTTCCGTCAAAGTTCGCGTTTCATGTTTGGAAATGAACCTTAGGCTCATCAGATAGTGAGAGGCAATTGTGATATCGATGTATAAAGTTTGAGTTAAATATTCTGTTTATTCTCTACCATGGCAAGCCGGGCATCTTCATCCACGTCGAAATCATGCCAGGAGCGTGATTGATCGATTTGACTTAAATTAATCTCTCGACATCTTCCCATCCACTTTTGGAGATTTGAAAGGTGTAAAACGCGACCCATATAAACATTCTGAACGTATATTCGCCATAGCTACGATGCCTACACCATTCTGAAATTCCTGAAGCAAATTATGGCCCACGTACAAATTTTTATCTATATTAAAGGAATTCGTTTGTGTACAAAAGATCAACATTCAAGTCTGTCAAACAACTGAACGATGAAAGATTTCAATTAAGAACCCGCCAGAAATCAGCACAAAAAAAAAAAAAGAAATGTCAGTGTCAAGTAGCGGTTGTTTATATTAACAATTAAAATCCAGCAGCAACTTTTGCAATAATTAATTTAGAAAAGAAAGTGGATAAAAAATACGAAAATCATTTATGATTTAAACTTATATCCTCACATCCTCACACGGCTTGCAGTCTTATAATTTGAAACATCGGTTCAATGTCTATCTTCTTCATCATGTGCCGTGTTCTTTCAGGAAGTAGGCGAAAATGGACTTCCATTTGGACTTGTCTTTTGTCGCTCTTAATTTGTTTTTTTTATTTTTTTTTTTTGGTATCACTCCAAACTTCCGCTCCAGTATCTATTTGTTCAGGCCTATCAAATATATATCGTTCTGCTTTACCGTGTCTAGCTTACCTCTATCCATCAAATGAGTATTAGATTTTCCTGGCCCTAATTCCTCATTACATATTCCAGGATCCTCAGCTGACTCTTCCTGATGTTATGTAGAAACACGTCTCTACTGCCCCGATTCCCTCCCTCATCATTGATGAGTTGGTCTAACATTAACTACTATACAGAAGGGCAGACATCACATATTAGTCTAGCACTGTTTTTTTTGTTTTCAGTGAGATTTTCCTGTTTGACAGTACACTGGCAACTTTGGAAATGCGTCCTTGGTCATACCAATGCGTATTTCTTATCTCAAAGACACTTTTTCCCAACTCTATCGAAACGCTTTCCAGGTAATTAAATTTATTTACTTGTTTTATTTTAGTTTCTTTAACCTGTAGTTGGCATTTATTTCTTGAAAAACTCGAAATAAAGTAAATAAAAAGAATTGCGAAATAATAAAGGGAATATATTCTCATGATAATAAGATGTATTTATAGTATCACTGATGCGTTTACAAAATGAAAAAGTTCCTTTGTATTTATTTCAGTTGTTTCTGGTTGTTCGTTCTTAATGGCTCCATCTACCAAAATTACCAGTTCTTGCGTCACAAAAATAAAAATGGCTGACTTCATCTTTTTTTCATTACCAAGTTTTTATGTTAATTTTACAAGTTTCGAGTTATTCCAGCAAGAAAATGAGTTAAAACCATCTAAAATTTTTAAATTTTGCGAGGCCTTTTTTTCATGTAAACTTTGTTAATGGACAGATATATGTAATTTTGGAATAATGCAATGGTTTTACATTTTCTTAAATCGAATGTAGCCAAAGTAAGATAGTAAGGCCTCTCAGATATTAGAGTTTAATGAATGTGAAAGATTTAGAAAACAGAAACATCAAAAAGCGCGAAAACTATAGAAAAGTTATCCCATATGTTAAAACAGCTTTTCTACCTTTTAACTGTCACCCAAACGCTTCCATATATATGTAATCGTATATGCCAAACATCAGGAGAACGTTGCCGAATATCGTGTACGATTAAATCTTGCCTTCCTAAATACAGTAATTCAATGTGGCATCGATTCAATAACTTCTTGTAAAAATTCCTGAGAGATTTTCAGCTAAGTTGTCTTGATAACAGTCCAAAGCTCTTTTAATATTTATAGGTGTATTATATACAGACAGAACTTTCCATCAAGTTTTTTTTAAGATTATATAATGCATTGGGAGGTCGAATGTAGTTTAGAATCCTTTTCTCAGTTGCCTCCAGAATATTCCTTAAACAAAGTGTGGGAATTATGGGCCTGATGAAATGGCGTTCTATCCTGTTCAAATAAACTATCATTTTTGCTAATACAGAAAGTGCAGTATTTGATGTAAAAAGAAGTGTAACGAAGATGTCACGGGGCAATTACATATTTACACAGGCATAAAGTGAAAACGCATGCCACGTGAACATACCCACAACACTATGGAACCACATTTATCGTTACTATTTGAAAACTACTTTCCATTTTGTTAGAGGGAAGTTCAAAACACAAAATACCAACGTTAAAACAAAACTTTTGATTTATTAGACGTATCAAGAAAGTAAGTCGATAAAGTTACAACGTTAAGTTAGTGTTATCAACGTCCTGAGATCAGGGGAAAATTTTATTCTGGTTTCCTTCTGGTTAACGCTAGACACTTGTTGAATTCTAGGTCCCCATATCGGAGGTAAATTACAGAAAACTAAAATGGCATGTAATATATTTGATACCTCCTGCATTATATATGAAGAGGATCCAAGTTAGCCTCCGCTACTGCAGTTAATGCTAGCCAAACGCATCTAATCAACATTATTAAGGAACAATAGTCTGCCCCTACATTTTCCTTTAGGTATTCTCTTTCCACATGAGACATTAAATATCAGGTGACATTAAATATCAGGTGACATTAAATATCAGGTGACATTAAATATCAGGTGACATTATACACCTACAAAATCTTAAAAATGGATGATTCTATGCATCTAGGCATATCTATTATATCTAGTTAATACTCCGAGAATTCATGGCATCAGTTGTCGAACTCGTATTAATTCCGACTCAACAAAGAGCCTATCATTAAATCTTACATACAGCTATCCTATTATATTTTTAAATGTGCCTTCTTCATTGTTCAATTCATACTTTCAAAATTGCATTACAACCAATATAAAATTCATAAAAATATATTTGAATAAATCATTTTAATACATTAGATAAAATATTAACTATTAGAATTTAATAGTGTTTATACTGGAAATTTGCTTTACTATGAGATTTAATGCATTTTTGGAATGTCCAGAGATACGTTGGGCAATCATGTCGGGAAATAGTTATGATATACTTAACTAATTATATACATATTCACAAACTAGTTATATTCATATATAATATATAAATATATCAACACTATCTGCTTACATGTTAACCCAATTAAATCTGCGATTCATAATAATCATATTAATGTTTTATTAATAATACATAATGCTTATTATAATAGAAAATAATAACAATATGTGAAGCAATTAATTTTTTTATACGACCAAACTTGTGTTTCCAATAAGCAGCCTTAAATGCATTCAAAGAGAGAACAAAAGAAAACAAATTTGAAACTATTAATAATAATTATATATATTCCCCAACTACAGTCATATATTTATTAATAAGGAACGAAGAAAATAATTGCAATGTTCGAAAAATTAATTTAAACTGTGCTCAGTATACAAATAGAACAATAAATACTTATTATGAATTATACTATAACACATGTTCAAACTATTATCTAGTACAAAATTGTACGTTTTGTTTCGACATTGAAAGAATAAGGTATCAACAGGTAGTTAATAAAGATAGTAACATTTATTACCATAATACCATCATTATTAACTACCTGATGGATTCATTTTTTAATGTCGAAACAAAATGTAAATTTTTGTAGTAGTTTGTACATGTTCTAAAGCATATATATATATAGAGAGAGAGAGAGAGAGAAGACAAATGAGGACAAACGGGTTATTTCATGGTGAATCGGAAGTATGGGCCTATTTCAGGCGAACCATCGTCATCTTCCGTCTTTAATTAACGAAGGATTATCGTGTAGAATCTTCGTTAAAGAAAGACGGAAGCTGACGATGGCTCGCCTGAAATAGGCCCATACTTCCGATTTACCATGAAATAACGTGTCTGTCTTAATCCTTCTTATATTTGCTCTATATGCATTTATATGCATATATGTTTAGAGCTCGCTTAGAGAGTAATCCTACCATTATATGTAAACGATAATCCTTCGGATTCTTCTATGCCCACAAGGCATGCTTATATATATATATATATATATATATATATATATATATAGATAGATAGATATCATGTGATCGCTCGTAGATTTCGATGTATGATGACCCGGCTACCTCACTCGTTTATGAATATTTGTGCCGTATGTGACGCTTCTGACTTGCATACCGGTTTATATATTATGCGACAGCGATAATATCGGGATATACCAAAAGGAATATTAGCCGACGCTTTTCACCGTTTTATTTCGCCTCTAAGACGGTCAATACAAATGATTTCGAAATTTCTGATACCAGTATTTCTAATAAACTGTATCCAGAACAACTCGCACAAAGTCATTAAGAAGTACATTGACAACTTAGAGGTTCCATTTTAGTTTGTCTTTACCCCGATCATCCGACATTCCTTTGTCCACATTCACGTTTGCTATATACGAAGAACTAAGATAATCTCTCGTCACTCATCAACATGACCAGTCCAGCAATGTTGTGATTGAATCAGGACGTTTCAGCTCCACCAGTGTGAGAAGATCGGCATTGGACACCTTAACCTAAAGAGCATAGCCACTGATCGTGCGGAGATAACTTTTGCTGAAGACATCTAGCTGTTTGATATGATATGATATGATATATATATATATATATATAGGATCCACGTTACTATACAACAGTGTACTCAAAACTGATACTCTATAAACATGTATTTTAGTGTTTAATTTGATAACTGTCTCATTTTATAGACAATGACACAGCTCCCCAAATGCACTAGTAGCATTGGAGATCCAGTTTGGTATTCATCATCAAGGGATGAACCTAAATTCATTTTAATGTAAATGGCTTCACATACATAATTTTTCCCCTCAACCTGTATAGATATGCTTAGAAATTGATGATAGTCAGTGCAGATTATTCTGACACTTCAAATTTGCTTTGAATACGAAGGAGGACAGAGGATTACCTCCATTTTCACTATGAGAATGCTAAGTTCAAAGGCCTTGGAAGTAACAAAGAATCGGTTGACAAGTTCTTGGTCTTCCTCTAAGGATGTTGTCACAAGTGCAGCATTATCACCAAAGGGAAGTTCATGAAAGACGCTCGTGTTTTTATCTTTGAACCGCTAATGTTTAAAACAAAGATAGGAAAGAAATTGAAATTGATCCCAACTGTCAATATTACCAAAGGCATTACTAAAAAGAAGAGAGAACGATAAAAGGACACCACCAACAAACATTGCTTATATATATATGACAACGATGTATAGCTCTTTTATATATCAAGAACTCTTTTGTGGAAATAAGCATGATAATGTGTAAAACCTTTTAATCCCATGAAAACAAAATGTGTCACTCAAAAAACTTTTCTGCATTTGAGGTCTATATATATATATATATATATATATATATATATATATATATATATTTTGATGCATGTTTCATTAAATAACAAAGACACGTTTTGTCGATTTATTTAATTTAAATTCCTTTCATATCGGCTGATAAACTTAATAGCATTATGCTTGAAAGAAGAAAGAAAAATCACAATATTGATACAAATTATTTTTATGTCATCCTTTCTGAGGCTTACATCAGCCATTATCAAAGATGACAATTGTATTGAGTGTATTACACATTTCGGGGACGAACGATAGTAGTAGTCGTAATTGATATCTTTGAAGATGGCTGATGTAAGCTGAAAGCTCAGAAAGGATTAAATAAAAGAACATGTATCAATATTGTGATTTTCTTTTTTCTTTCAACGATAATGCTATTAAACTTCCCAGAAGATATTAAAAGAAGTTACATAAAATAAATCGACAAAACTTGTCTATATTATTTAATGAAACATGCATCAATAAAAGAATTCTGCCCAATACACACAACTCATATATATATATATATATATATATATATATATATATATAATCATCCGCAGACAGAGCTGTTTCGCTGTATCACATCTCATCTGTACGGTTAGACTCCGATTGCTTTTTAACCCAGGATTGAAACCCGACCTAAGTGGCGTCAGTCGTCGATTCTACCTCTGGGCTACGAGCGTTCGGGAGAAGAAGGCAGACATTTTAGCACGTATATCATTATACACGCCCAATAACCATAGTGCTCTAATTCATTATTGAATGAGCGTGAGGTACCGTGAGGTCTACCGTACCATCGAACTAGAATATAACTTTGCTTGTGTATAAATATGTATTTAAAATTGTTATTAATATTAACATATCTCTACAATATTTATATTTATGCTAAAATAAAGAGGTAAATATAAACACGCTAATACAATACATCTATTTATTGTAGTAAGAATAATTTCGTATATCTTTTGCGAATGGCACGAATAGATCATTGGCATTTTTATCATCATCTTCCAGCAAAAATGCTGAAGATGTGACTGGAACAGCTGAAGACCAACCTTTTTCTTGAGAATAATTGTTTTAGCATCCAACTACTATCGCTTAATTGCCTGTGTGCTCTTGTCACTGGATTCACATAATGGCCACCGGAGGGAATGGCACGGTAAACCTCCACGCTACACCTGTTATGTATTGAGATAGACGTCATTCTATAGTAGCACCAAATATGTATGTATTTATGTTTGTGAGAGAGATAATTTTCACGTAAGTACTCATCTTTAGAAAACATTGATCTTGACTACTTTAGTCAATCATTCTTAAGATAAAGATCACCCAGCCAAATTAATCATATATGTGACCACTCTGACATTTACAGAATTACAGAAAAATAACATATGTGGCCATAATTATAAATCCGCAACATAGATAATTCGGTTACGCTTTTTCTGCAAAAAAATCTATTTCAGTAAATTTTGTTTCATTTCACATGGATTTAATGAACAATTGAATCTATTAAAGTTTTTCCAATCATTATTTTTCTCTCCGGATATATGCACCCTCTTCCGTTTAACATCCATATCTAGTCGGGTGACCCTGCTATTCACCTCGGGTACCTTGACAAAATCCAACGAAGTATCTGCAATGTGATCGATACCGACTTGGAAGCTCGGCTGAAATCGCTCTCTCATCTGCGTGACGTGGCTTCTCTATGCCTCTTCTATAAATACTTTCACGGCTTCTGCTTCAATGAACTTAGATCACTGGTGCCCCCTAAGTATGAATTTACACAAGTTATTAGATTAGCAATTAGTTACCACCATTTTACAGCGATATCGATAAAGTGTAACCGCAATTTCTACTCTAACAGCTTTTTTCACGCACTTCGAACCTGTGGAATTCCCTTCAATATACTTACTTCCCCGACAGCTACAATCTTCAGGAATTTAAATGTAAGGTTAATAGACAACTCTTATCACACTAACTCTCATCAATTCTCACAAGCTCTTTTTCCATCTACTTCACCCACATCATCGGTATCCTCATCCGCCTATTACCCTCCTCCTCACATTTCCTATAACTAACCCCTCTTTCTCATCACTTTCCGCTGTGTAACCCCCTGCGCAACAGTCGCAGTAGAATGCTATGCTTGGGGTGAGACTATTAAAAACCAACATTTCTTTGTGTGCGAATCATAGAATATTTTAAGTGAGCTGAGCTCCAGGTAAATTAAATGATGTTGATATTTGTCAGAGAACCATTAACCATAGGTAGTTGGAATGAAGTTAAAAAATACTATTTAGATATCACAAGTATCTCTTTGAAAATTTTTTCGTAGCGAATGGTTGTTGGTTTTGACAAATAGTTTAATAGCCTTCTCAATGAATAAATCACATGGAAGTTGATGTTCTGATTTTAGATAGAAAAGAAAGAAAATTTAAAAAATAAAATCAGTTCAGTTGTTACGCTGAATGTTTTGTTAGAAGTGATTTAGAAATAGTTTAGCTTGAATTAAAAAATATATATTATATATGATTGTCTCGTGGTGCTACTGCAGCTGAAATTTAATGACTTTTCCATAACATGATACAGCTGTCCAATTAGACATAAATTTGTAATTGTTTTTCACAATTAAATAGCTTATTCAAGTGAAAATGAAGTTTCATGTGACTGTCTCTATATATTAAATTACTGTATGCAATTTAAACATATGTATATGACCATTTTGTGTTTTTTAAATTGGTAAAACTTAAAAATATACATTTTGCTTAAAATCTAAGGGATAGTATAAATTTATCAGAACATGTGCAACCAGTCTGGGTTAGGGTGGACCTAGGAACAAGAGAAATCAAGAGTTGGTTCCATGCTCCTCACAACCTCCTAATCAGAGGTCTTGCTGCCGGATGAAGTTTACCGTCATACCCAAATGTTTAAAGAAAAGGCAAAGCGAAGGTATGTTACGACAGTAGGAAAATGACTGAAACTGATTCTTCTAAAGATATTCTGCACTAAACTTTATGAATTGAATGTACTACTATATTGATGCATAGGTTTCATCATCTTACATTTGAAATAACTAGATGTGACTAAGTTCTATGATAAATGTTTTTTTCTTAGAAACGCAGATTAGATTAGTCTGGCTAAAAGTCAACAGATTAGACATTCAATGAAGTTTGAAATCATTACACTGGTAAGGTTTATTATGGTGAACTAGTTAACCATTGATCTATGGTAAAGTACAAAATAAAGATATCAATACTAACTCTATTTTCATATGTTATGGTTGATTTCGAGTTATTTTGATCGCAGATTTTTCAGTTGTTACATTAATGAGAATATATATCTTTCATAGGGTTGGGATTAATGGTTGCAAACACGCAAAATGTTTGAATGAAGACTGTTATCTAATTGAGGTTTTATAAATATGAACTGAAGGCGTCACCCCGAAAATATCTAAACCGATTATGATGCTGATCAATTTCTCTATTTTGATGATATATATCATCAACAAATACTCTCTTCCACATATACTCTGAGAATTTCTTATTTCTTATATTGACAAAATGTTTTAACTCTATAGAGAATAAAATCGCATATTCACTTGAATAAAATTGCTTTAGTACTTTCTGAAAAAACTTTCGACTATACTACCAGTTGATTTATCGTTAATAGTCAATTAAGGTAATTTTCTTTAAAAAGTATTGAAATACACCCTAAAACAGATTTTAAATAAAACAGAATTTAATGGAAAAGCCACATGATTTCATAGGCTTAAATAGTTTATTTTTTTATCGGTGAGTTATGTCTTTTTAGGATTTCCTGGAATAAGGCTTAATATTTACAAACGGAAATACGAGCCATTTCTGATTTGTGCAGCAAATTAGTTTAATTCATTGGAGCCCCAACATCCATTGTATTTTAAATGAATTATTCATTTCTATGATCTTGAAAGCAAATACAATGACCTGCCATCAGTGTAAGCAGTCATTATATCGGCGACATTTTTATTATTTGAAGGTTTCTTTTTACTCTTTTCTTTATCCAAATTCGGATGAATAATTCATTCTTATATTGTCGTAGAAATTACTTCAGTGCCTCTCAAAAGGTCGCTTATTATCAGGTTAAAGCAAAATGCGTTCAAAAAATAAAATGAATCTATCTTCAGTTTACATTAAAAAGCAGAACATCCTCAGGAAAACTCAGGTCTCATTTTATATCCTAAAGAAATCTCTGTCCAATCCCGTTGCAAAATGACTTACGTATTTATCATTACGTGTAAAGGAGCAATTTTGCAGTCTATGTATATACCAGGATATAGAATTCTGATTCTCAAATCAAACCGGCTTTTATTTTCTTGGAAAAATAGATGGGAGCATAGTTCTTTCTCCAGTCGGTTTTATGATGTAATAGGTGGAAAAGGGTAAATATCTCTCTGTCAGCAAGTCGGACTAGGTTATGTAGAATTGGATGATAACCAGGCTAATAGGAAAATAATAATTTGAATTACAACATTGTGTAGAAGGTAAAGGGCAACGTCTATAATATAATAAAGTAAAAATAAAATCTGTGGCGTGCCATACATTTCTTTGTCCTGAAGGAATACATACTCTTAGAGAGATTTAAATATTTAAAAATAACTTTGGAGTGTTCACACGTTCTTCTTTTAATCAAGAACAAATACTAACGTACTACTCTTTATATTCAACCAGAAGTTCAGCATAAATAGCATATTATTTCACCTGACGAACTTAAATCACTGGTTTCCCTTAGATGTGAATTTGCACGAGATACTAGATTGGCAACTAGGTCCCACCCTTTTACAGTGAAACCGATGAAATGTAACCGCAATTTCTACTCCAACAGCTTCTTTCCTCGCACTTCCCGCCTGTGGAATTCTCTACCGCATGCTTGCTTCTCCGACGGCTACAACCTCTAGGAATTTAAATGTAAGGTCAATAGACACCTAACACACTAACTCACACCCACTCTCTCCCTATGTACATCCTAAGTCGTCTATCACCCTCCTTCTGACATTTCCCATACCCAATCCCTCTATGTAACCCCCCTGCGCTATAGTGGCAGTGGAATGCCTTGCTTGGGGTGACACGATTAAAAAAATGTTTCTTTAAAACTTCAAAAATAACATAAAATAAAATATTGGCCGATAAGTGAAAGACTGCTTTTCTTAATGTGCCTGCAATTTTTAGCACCAACTTCACCGTATGTGAGGAAATATAATAGACTACGTTTTTCAATGCCACCGTCGTCAATTTTCAATACTCTTCAATATATATAATATCATTATATGAACCGCCCTTTTAATTTACATAAATATTCGAAATTTCCTCTTTCGAGGTTGCCATCAACTGTATCGTGAGTTACTGTCTTACTGGGTTTTCCATACTAAATCTGACATTAAGTAACCTTACAAATTTTAAGGGAAACGAGAAAATATAATAATTCTTACTAGTCTACAGATAAGACAATTACATTACTGTAGCACACTAATGGGAAACAGCTTTGGAAAGTTCAAGACTTAAAAGACGTTTTGCGAGTAGAGAAAACTAGTAACAATCTATCCAGTTTGCAGAATGGCTGACGGAGAGACGACACAGAAGAATGGAAATAAGTCAAACGTTGCTTAGAGGTATAAGTTACAGGAAGTTGTAGAGAGCAATAATTACACAAGTCCTGAACGGGCACGCCATTAACGTTAATGTTAAATAACAAAGAAAAGCAAACCAATCTTTCGAAAACTATATATAGATAATTTAGTCTATGGTCAAAGTTACTGTTATGTTTAGGGTTAGCGTTGCAGGTGCTGAGCAAAAACTAAACGATTTCGTGTTCTTAATTATAAAATCAAAACGAACATACATTACTTGTAACTAATCAAAATTCAACGAATATTTCCATTGTACATATTATTCCTTTATCTAATTTACATATGAAAATGTTATTCCGTTTGAAGAAGTACTTAAATGTCATTGGTTCTTCTCAAAAATAACGAAAATACAAGGAAGTTTTAGAGAGCAATAATTACACAAGTCCTGAACGGGCACGCCATTAACGTTAATGTTGTCTTTGACGCTTAACTTCAAATTTGTGAAAAGTACACATTTACAGAATCTAAATTTGGATTGGGATGTGCGTTGTGGTGCAGAGGATATTGGTTTGGAACGAAAAATCGGAAAACAGCATTCGAATTCCAGTTACATTCGTTACATTCACTTACACGCAAATACTCTTGGGAAAGGTATTAATCCATCTCGTTCCTTCAGCTATGGGTCAAATAACAGAACAGATTGGGTTCTGTAGCCTTGGTTGGCAGACCGTCTATTGCAGAATGTAATGGCAACCTAGTGCGGGAAAATCTTCTACCCAGTCATGTATCCTCGAGAAATGATCGCCCAAGCGTACATCATGTATGCTATTTAACTGACTGACTGTCTGAAATATAAATTGTAGAGAGTAGAGCAGACATGTTATTGAGGCTTTGTGTTTTACAAACAATTGTAAACGGGGTTTGACGGCTATGAAGACAGTTTGTGCAATATTGCAAGTCTAATTGTTCATTTCGCAGAGTTTTTTTTTAATCATGTCACCCCGAGCAAGGCGGTAACGCCACTAATGTGCAGGGGGCTACATAGGGGTGAAAAGATTGGAAAAGAGAAAACCGGAAACCGCATCCTAAGCAGGAAACAAGGGATGAGCCTCTTCACCTGTTCAATAGACGAGGGTGGAGTGTGAACCGGGCGATAGTTTAGTCTATCTACTCCAATTGAAAAAAAAAGATTTTTTTTGGGGGGGGGGGGCTTTGTGTTCTTATGTATAAAATATACTGGGGATGTACCGAATGATGCCAGTGTAAGATGTATTCATTGAGGTTGTATAGTTAAAAATGTTTTAATTAAGAGACAAATAACAAGTGTATTCTGATTTCTTTAGTGTATTAACGTCGATGTTATTTTATGTTTTTTATTCAGTATGGGTCACCACTTTTAGCATCTGGAATGCCTTGTCACATTTGATTGTTAGTATCTTGATGCGTTGCATCAATGTCATTTTAAAGTCAAAAAATGACACCTAATACTTGATGCAGTTATATTTCTGTACTATCGATTTTCAATGTGGTGCCATTGCGCCTTTTCAAAAAATAGCTGGAGAGTATGCACTTTATTTTGATTTTTAGAACTTAAAACCGTTTTCTATGATCGACTTATTAATTTTCTTAATGCATTCCTGTAAATTTTGTTCATCTGTGTGCAATTTATACATTTAGGGCACATCAAGATATAATTAGCGCAGAGTGATTACTGGGAAGACACATTTAAAATATTGTTTATTTTATTATTAAACAATGTCACTGCTAGGATGCTCCTTGGGATGACACATTTCGTTTACTTTTGTATCAGATAATGTTTAATCAATTCGTGTCTTAAAGTTTCTCTTGTTAACAAAGTTGTTTATTATACGTGGTACACTGCGTTTTAGTTGTTCTGCCTTAATGAAGGCTTCTCGTATATGGATTACAAATTAGGTTAGGTAATCTATTGTACTCCTGCATTTTCTGAATCCCTTTTAAGTGTTCGATATTAGGTTTTCTTTATCTAAATGTCTTATTTGTCAGCTATTACTGAATCTTTTGATTTCGAGTAAGGATAATTATTGTAGCGTTTCTCCAAGGGGCGTGGACATTTTCTTTGATGCATTCATTGTTGTATGTTTGTGCTAGCTATTGAAGTTTCGGAAATTGGTAGCGTGCTTTATCTGGTTCTGTGACTGTATCATGGTTTTATTAGGGAGACTTGTAGTTCACTGGTTGAGAAATGTTAGTTTTACTATTCAGGGTTTTGGAATTGAAATTTCCCGGTTTCCTTTTTTTTCTTTTTTGATGTTTTGGAATCTGTCATGGATTTTGTTTTTTGGATAATGAATTTTAAACAAAAATCTTTGATATTGTTTTGTACGATGTGTTTTAATTGGGTGCTGTTATTTTTCATCGATGTTTCTTATTCAACTCTAATACTTTTCGTTGTTGTTTTGGTGAACTTAACCACATTTCTTTTGCACATTCTTTATTAGAGTAATTTATTGTTTTACTGGCTTTCCCTTTTTATTTCATTCATTTTATTCGCTTCACCCAAGAAAGATGACTACATAAAGGACACGATGACAAATATGTCGACAGACTTTGGATTTAAATTTGTAAAGATGGCAGTTATCAGAGAACCAAGAAATCGAAAAAGAAAAGATTGTTAGGGTAAACGTGGCTGTTATAACTTCTATATGTGACGTATCCCGTAGGCGATCATGGACTTCCACTTAGCTCTGTCTCTTGTCACTCTCAGTAATTTTCTCTTGGTATCGCTTAAAAGCCCCGCTCCGTACCATTTGCTCAGACCTAACAAGTACTTCTCGCGTTGGTTTCCCCTCTCTCTTCTTCCATTTATCTGACCTGTGATTATAAAGTTCTTCAGGCCCTCCTTCCTCATGACGTGTCCCAGGAACCTCATTTGTCTTTTCCTGATATTTATTATCAGTGTTCTTCTCGTTTGAATCCTTTCTAACACCTCATCGTTGCACACTGCTTCGTCTATGGTATCATCAGCCACCTTCTGTAAAACAACATTTCTGCTTCCTCAAGCCTCTTCTTTATCTTTGATCAGATTATACAGCATTCACTTCCATACAGAAGAGCAGATATCACGTAGCAATCCAGCACTCTTTTCTTTGTTTCTAATGAGATTTTCCTGTCTTTCATTACTTTAGCTAGCTTCTGAAATGCTTTTTTGACCATCCCTATGCGTCATTGGATCTCTGTGTCGCATTTTCCATATTCTGTCGAAACACTTCCCAAGTATTGAAATATTTTTACTTTTTTATTTTAGATTCTTGATTTTGCAGTTGGCATATAGGTTTCCTTTTTTTGCTGATGACCATGCATTCAGTTTACTTGAGAATTATGCTTAACACTTTCTTTTCTTAACTTCTGTATAAGGTCTTGCATTTTCGTTTCCGTGTCTGCTATCAGCACTGTGTCACCCTCGTATCGGATATTGTTGAGATTATGGCCGCCAATAAAGAATACTGGCAAGGCTTTTAATTCTCTAATAAGTAAATCAGTGAGACATTTTAGTATTTCAGGTGAGCTACAATTTTCAGATGGTTTGTTTTTTGCATTTGTCATAAAATCATTAATTGCTACATTTTTCTTTGTTAAATCTTTTGGTATATACCGATTTATTATTTGTTTTTAGAAAATAAATTCGATTGTTTCTTACGTTTATAGTTTACTGGTAGTCATTTCTTGTATTCTTCCCTGAATTTTTCCTCTGTACTTTCTTTACTTTCCAGCGAGTGACACTCAAGCAGTATTGAAAAGAGGTGGCTTCCATTCGTGTCATATTTTTTCCATATGTATTTGTTGTGGATTCTTGTTTAGATATGAGAGGAAAAATGTATATTGAACAAAAGATATATAACCTGTACATAGGTAGTAGATACAGGAATACTAGTTAGTAGGAGTCAAAGATATAGAAAGAAGTAAGTCCTGGTATAAAGTCTATATACTTGCTGACCAACAAGAGGTGTTTCAACTTCTCTGACAAATACTACAACTCTAACTACTACAACAATCCTCGTCCTCTGTAGGCAGGATTATTCGTATACATTGGAAGAGTTCATTGAGTGTGTAAAAAGGGGCGATTCTCAACAGTATTCCATACTGAATGCTCCGTGATATATGTTCATTTGGATAGGAGATTGTGATCCAATGACATGCTATAATTTTTTTCATTTATTATTTAAGATGTATAGGTCGTTGTTTTTATTTAACATTTGGTCGAGTTTATTGCCTTTTTAGCTCATGTTAATGTATCCGGATCACCCTTATGTATACTGAAATCGCCTAATAGGTGATGTTTGGTGCGTTGAACAGAGGTCTGTGAAGTTCATGATTTATTAAAGTGTCGTGTAGTGGAATATACAAGATACGATTAGTTAATTTCAACCATTTTATGTAATTAACTTAGAAATTAGGCATTGTTTATTTTTTGATGACTGCACAGTGTAGTAGAGTCAGCTAGGCACCGTCTTTGAGAAAAAAAGCACTATGAAGAAATTCCCTCTGTCATACATTTGGAAATAATATGAATTATTGCTTGCCATTCACTCTGGAAGCTCCAATACAAAAATTTCAAAACGTTTTGGTGTTAATGAACGGAAAATGTAGTAAAAAGTTGGAAGATATATCCAGTCCAAAATCATAGAGTTTGAAGTGAACATCAGTGATGACAAACGTTTACCTCTCTTAATTTTTAAACACGAGCAGAGACTTAACAATGTCTACATCAAGAACGTTGTTCTTCCCTGGGTAAAAAGGGTAACTGCTCGAAGATCATATCTATTGAGACAGGACTGCGCCATGTTGTACAATTAATAGATCCCAGCCATGTTTATCAGACAATTTCTGTGAACACATCACTTCTTACATCTGCAACCGTCTGGATTAATATGTGTTGGCAGCAGTTGAACGAGAGACTAACAAAACTGCTTTTAACACAAAAATGGACTGTAGATAAAGATTACTGCAACATTCACCAACAAAGCAAATAAACAGCTCAGAAGAGTTGCAGAAGATTTCGAAATCGTTTGAAGGACATCGTTGAAGTCAATGGAGAATTTGTTGAATAAATTTATTATTTAGTATTTCAAGATATTTGTGCATAATTTTTATAAATATCTGTTAAATGGAAATGTCAATATTATTTTTTGCGTAATAATTTATCCATCGCACTCCGTATATTGAATAAATTGTAGTTGTTTTGCCTAGGGTTGCTTAAATTGCAACTGCCCGTCAGCATTTCCTCAATTCAATTTTGCTTTGACGAATATTCTTTTAATCGGACTAAATGCTCCTCTATTTGCTCAGTATGCTTTCACATTTATTTCGTGGGATTGTTCATAGTGTTTGTTTTTTTTAGCTGCCATTTTTGTCAGGAGAGTTTTTGGAGACAGACCACTGGAGGATTTAATCTTGAAAGTAGTATATTATAATTATTGAAGTTGGGTTTCAATTTACGGTCGGTCTACTTGACTTCGTTGTCTATTTTAATTGTTCTGATGATTACTTTTTAATTAGTGAAAATAGTTTTTTGAAATTCCACTAGAACTGTTTATGTGGGTCATAGTTTATATGTTAGATTGGGAATTGGGTGACCGTTTCAGAGTCTCATCCCCTACTTCCATTTCAACACATATCAGTTGCTGGTTGGTGTCGATTCTTCAGGAGCATTTGGTCATAACGTCAATCTCTGTGGCGCTTTTGACTAGTAGCAGGATTAAATTTGATTAATATCTTTTTTGTTGTTTAAGCCTCTTATTTTGCGTTTTAAACCTCAGTAGGGACTTTTTTCTATTGCTGTATTGGTTGAAGTCAATGGTGGTTTTAAAATTTTTATTCTAGAGATTTAGTTGTTTTTAAGTTGTACTGGATGGTTATAATTTGATTTTTGTAAAACAAAATTAAAAACTGGTTCATAATTTTAGATTCGATCATTTTTCTTGCTCCAGCGGAAGTCAGGGTGTGAATACGTTTCGTCTTATAATTTATCTATCTTCCATACTTCACATAATCTTGAACGGAAAAATGACTTCCATCACTGTTTGCACAGTATATTTTGCGATCACAGTCGACTTACATGTATTATAGTTTATTCTACATATTTTACTTTTTAATGCATTTACCTTCCTGATGCCCAAATGCACCCGTAACATCTCAGAGGATAGAGGACGTATATTTCTAATTTTATTATGGCGTATACTATTTTCAGCATGGACGTATAGGGCAAATTTTTAAGATAAAGATTTACTTGTTGGTTTTGACTGTTTCATAGTTTTTCATGAAAGACATATTTTATACATCAGTAAAACCTTGTTTCCTAATTTTCTTTTTATTTCCTGTAAGTTGTAGAGGAAGAGATTTATAATTTGACACTACCCTATTCGAAGTGTATAGGTATTTGTGGGGGTAGGCTTTTAAGGTCATAGAAGGAAGTATCCTTTTATACTACATAAGCAACCTCAGCGATTCTACGAGTAGAGTATCATCTTTTCGTTTCAACTATGAAGGAGATGAAATTTTCAGTGATAAATGGAAGGAGCTGACGCCAATATTTGGAGAAAGTGATTGTTGATCGTACTGAGTCGCTATCTAAGTCTGTTTCAGAATGCAGACGTTTGAAATATATTAGAGAGGAGCTCCAAGTTTTGTGAATTTAATTACCTGCACTCTCCATTCATCAATGAGGTTAGTCAAGAAATGAACTTATTCTTCATCATATTATCAAGGATATACAGATAGTATCAGTCAGTTAAGGCCATACGTGATATACGCTTGGGCGATCATGTCTCGATAGAGACATGACTGACTGGGTAGATGATTATCCCGCAGTAGGTTGCCATTATTTTCTGCGGTAGACTGGTTGCCAGCTAAGGCTATAGAACCTAATCTGTCCTATTATTTAACCCATAATTGGAGGGAAGAAACGGATGAATAACTTTCCCAAGGTTATTTGCGCGTAAGTGAATGCAAGAAATTCAAATGGAATTCGAACTCAACTTCCTCGATTTCTCGTTCCGAGTCGATAGCCACTGCATCACAGCTCACATCTGATGTATAAAATATACTCAGTCTAAAAGAAAAGACTGAACACCATCATAATTTTCAATTTTTCTATCCATGTATTGAGGATGTCATGTTAATTTTTGTGTCTTTTAAAAGGATTTAGCCTCTGCTTTTTAAACCACCTATTTATCTGAATCTGCTGCATTGGTTACTGTAATTGATACTACTTGTAAACAAAGCTGAACGAATTATAGAGAATTAGGTTTATTTGCAGATCAGGTTTAGACATGACTAGCCGATCGATCAGAACAGCTCTCTCCGATTTATAGTCTTGGCCGTGTAGGGGCCAAAGTGAAATTCGCATCATCTCCTACTCACTCGGGATGTGCTCAGTCATCATGATCCTTTCGCCTGCATTAAGGATTGCCAGCCACGACAAACAGATATCTTCATTAGTCAATGCATTCTATGGCGCTAGCCGAGGGGGCATAATCTGTGATCAATTTACTAATAATAATTTGTTGCCTTACCTTACACGATATCAGTCAGTTAAGTGCCATACTTGATACACGCTTTGGGCGATCATGTCTCGAATGAGACCTGAATGACTAGGCAGAAGATTATCGTGCAGTAGGTTGCCATTGCTTTCTGCGGTAGACTGGTTGCCAGCCAAAGCTATAGAACCTAATCTGTCCTGTTATTTAACCCATAACTTGAGGGAAGTGACGGATTAATAGCTTTCTCAAGGGTATTTGTGCGTAAGTAAATGCAAGGAATTCAACTTGAATTCGAACATGAACCCCTGATTTGTCGTTCCGAGTCGATATCCATGGCACCACAACGCACATTCTTTACACGATATAGAACCGCTATAAAAAAAATAAAATAAACACATCTCTCTAAATATTTAGATTAGTACTGCCAGAAAACAAAAGCATTATCGAAGGTAAAAGGCTTTGACTGGATTATAAATACCCTAAAACAAATCAACGATCATATTATTGTTTCCAAATTTACTGCGTTAAAGTAAAACAAGATATTTGAAGAATGAAGACATGTGATTCTACAAATGGCTGAGAATATCGTGGCACAAACACGTGAGTAACAAAAGATTTCTAGAAACAATAGCAACAAATAGCATAAGGAAAAGAAAGATGTGGTTTCTGGGATACATAATGAGGAAGATACGCTTGGGAGACTTGATGCCTAACGGACATTTTAAAGTTAAAAGAGGCAGATGTAAACAACGCGCAACACAAGTATGGAGCGTGAGTGAATAGATGACGCAACAGGTATGGGAGAAATGGCAAAAATACAAAAGTTATTAAGTGTCACAAGAGAGAGTAAGTCGGTCAGAGTCATAATTTCCAACTTCCTGAAGGGGCATTACACATCGAAGGAAAACATCTCGGTTGCTTTTCATTTGCGTACTTGTGGTGTATTGGATATCGGTTCGGAATGAGAAATCGGTGAGCCGAGTTCGAATTCCAGCTAAATTCATTGCATTCACTTACGCGCAACTACCCTTGGAAAAGGTATTACTCCGTCTAATCCTTCTAGTTATGAGTTAAATAACAGGACAGATTGGATTCTATAGTCTTGCTCGGCAACCAGTCTACCGCAGAAAGCATTGGCAAACTACTGCGGGATAACCTTCTGCCCAATCAGTCATGTCTCATTCTCGACATGATCGCCGAAGCGTGTATCACGTATGGCATGTAACTGACTGACTATTAATCGACATTATTATTGAGTAAACGATAATCAATTTTAAAATTAGAGATGATTCTTTGTTAGTCCCATTCTGCCTGTGTGGTACTATACATGGCCATATGCTATGTATACGTTCTTGTCTCGTCTGTATGTGTGTGTCGTACATATGATTCGGATATTTAATACGTATCCAAGCATGCACAGACATCTACAAGCGCGATTTGACTAAGTTTGAACTAAGATCATCTTGGAAAATCTACCCGAGGCTGATCAATATGATCTAAAATTTAGAGTTATTTTTAAACGTTAAAAATTTTAATTATAAGATTTTACTGCACGTTTTGCAAAAGTTTCCGATTTAAATATAATTATTGTTCGTGACATTTCAAAATTTTATAGAATTTTTAAAGATGTCATTTAATTAAAATATATATGTATGTACAAGACCGTTTGAATGAAATAGACGTCTGTGTCACCAAGGATAATTTCTCTTATGTCTGGCGCCAACAATTGTGTAACAGAAAAATTATGTAAGCCGCTGACTTTTTGAATTCATTTTTTATCACTCTTTCTCTATTTTAACAGAATATATTTCCTAACACTTTCAACATGTTAAATTGAGTGAAACTGTAGATTTGAGAGCTGATCGCCTTAATGTTCACGAAGTGCTAGGTGTCGAACTAGTAAATAAATTAGTTTACCCACTTAAAACAATGATTGACTTAATTTTTCCATTTTAACTTTGGCAATTCAGTATTTACTTTAATCTATAGAAAACTTATTTTACACAGATTATTTGCTTATTTAAATTCTTCATGGAATTTATTCTGAAATGTATTAGGAACAAATGATGATGTTTTGTATTTAATTCATGGCAAGCAAGGAAATAATGTCACTAAGAATCAAGGGGATAAGTGAATAAAAAGACTTTAGAAGGAACCGATAACAGAATTCTAATCGTGGAAGAAAGATAAAGATTTTTCCTGTTTCAAGATTTAGAGAGAATTGTGAAGCGATCTATAAACGAACTTGTCTAAAACTTTACTGATTATTAAGTAATCTAAATTTGTTGACATTAATAGATACATTTTCAGTAATATATCCTGAAATGAACAGCCTTTAATAATTAAACAAATTTATTGATAGACTAACTTAAATGTAGTCAGAAAGATAGTTTTCGACCATAAAACCCGCATTAAAATCATTACCATCGATGATTTGACAAAGAAGGGTCTTCTTGATAATAACAATTGGTGACGACAGTCCGAGCGGCTGACCGTGATGGAGGGCGCATGAAAAGCATACCACGTTTTGACCGAAGCTTTGTGGTAGTCAATCAGTGAAGTATTATACGGAATACACGTTTGAGTGATCATGTTCCTTTCGATTCAAAGTTGTCTAGGCATAAGGTGTTATTGATTCATTCTGCGGTAGACTAGTTTCCAGTCAAAGCTATAAGACCTATGTTAAAGAATAAACTAATATTTATCGGGAAGTATATTGCAATCAGAATCCTGAGTTTACATTTCAACATCGTCTACTCCATACAGTTTTGCACTAATGTCTCTAAGAATGTGATGAATCAGTTTGTTCTTCCTTCCACAATAATCGGTTGAATAGCTGCGAAGACTGGGCTATCTATACTTGGTTGACAATTAGTATATCAGAAAGAAACTTTTGGATTCAAATTGATTGAATCTTACGTTATATTATCTTTTCTGTAACCATGGTATTACATAAATAGAAAAAGGACTTGTGGAGAGTCGTGAACAGCAAAGCCCCAAAACGATATGGCTTTTTGAAATATAGGTATGCAAGATCTCTTCAACGGATAACACTTCTTTTTTATCTTCCACCCAAGGAATATGTAAATATCATTAAAACGTAAATACTTACAGAGAGCTAAATTGAGAAAAAAGACAGTATGAAGAACATTAAGGAAAGAAATATGATAAACGCCATTCAAGAAGATAGGAGATGCAGATTGCATTAACATTTTTGAAGATTTTTCTTTAATAGAGAAGTTAGTTAAAGCAAGAGATTTTTATAGTAGAGAATTGCAAGAAATTAACCTGTTCGAGTAGAAGTGGCGGTTGAATTTAATTATTTTATCAGTAAACAGGTTAGAACTAGATGATAATCTAGTAGCACGCTTAAATTCATATTGTCGTGGCATCAGGGAAAAATCTATTTTAAAGCAGTTACCATGAAGATAATTATAGAAAAGACTGAGAGAAGCTATATCAAATTGGTGAGAAAGTAACTGAAGTTGATATGCCAAGTCAAGTCAGTTATATTAAAGATCCTTTTTTAGATTTTCTCGAGAATCTTAAGATGAAGAGCAGGTGCACTAAACCAGATATGACAGCAGTATTAATTACACAGAAGAATCGTAGATTTTAAAAAATCTGACACGACACAGGAACCCAGTTCTCATTAATATTTCTGATAGTCAAGAATGCAGCATACTGAGCTTTAGACATTATTATAAATCAAACGTTTTTAGTTGTCGTGAGAAAAAAGGTGCTTCTTTTCAAAAGCATGTTTCCATAATCATTTTGTAAAATGTCTCTAGAAATCCAGGTACTAAAGCACTAATACAAACTGAGAGAATAAATACTTTTTGTATTTAATGTAAATATGATCTATGTGAAGTTTTTGGTGTAACGAAGAATCCTTTAAAAATCATTATAAGTTTAGCAAAGCCTATTACTCATCTGCGATAATGATTGACAACAATAAACATATTGATAACAATTTAGTATAGAAATGCATTGAACAATAATATTATTATTGAAAGAGTTTAAAAATAAGTGATTTTCAATTTTCAGAAATTAATGTAATTTTACTACCAGAAATGGAGTGGTAGAAATAATACCTTTTTAACAAAGATTAATATATGTTATCTAGTATATTTTCGAGTGTAAGGTGACCTTGAGATAAGAGTAGATAAAAAATATGGAAAATATTCAACAAATGCTGCAGACACGTATTGTGATCACAACCTTTTTGGTCAATCACTTGATCTAACTAAGGCAGTTATCCACTGGTCCACGTTTTAGCAGTGGAGAACAAATAACTTAGATATTTGAGTTAAAGTGACATAAATAAGACATCTGGAATGATGGCTCATGGATCGATAACAATACATCCTAGTGATTTAAATAAAGGGTTGGGTTCGAAATTCAAACGGCTGAAGAAAAGCGGAGCCTGTAACGAGCGAAACATTGTGAATATGAACATGGCAATAAAGATGAGGACAACAGTCTGAAGAATGTAAATATTGTTTATTTGATAATGTGAATATTTATTGTAGTTTGTTAGTTGTCGCAACAAAGCCGAGGTTAGCCTACCGGCAAACGTCACGCAAAATTCTTTTTTTAGAATGATATTATAAGATGAAACCCAATATTTAAGGGTTATGTTTGAGATTTAAAGGTGGTATTATACGCTGAAACATACGTTAATTCATTGCATCCTTATTCCTAACATTCAGAAAAGTTTAAGTTAAATTGATACTAATTATAAATAGAATTGAAGATTGTTGACTTGGAAAATCTAGACGCACAAGAAATGCTGAAAACAAGAAAATCAAATGAAATTAGCAAAAAAACTAAAACAAAAAAAAAAAACGATCATATAAAGGTAAGGTAATGGTTGCCAAAATAAAAAGAAATACAAAGAAACAAAAGACATGGACGTTTTAATTAATGACTTGTTAATTTTAAACGTTTTAGAAAACTCCGTCTGGATTATTTCAAACCTAAATTTATTTTGGATTGCAAAAATAACTAATGTCTTAATAGAAATTCTATTATTTGACCACAAATAATAGGGGTAATTAGATACATAGTGTTCCCAAATGTATTTGGCATTTGTGTATAAATGGCTGTAACAAACAAAACCGAAATTCAAAATTGACACTTTAATTTCCCATCCTGATATGCTATTCATTACATTGCACCTAAATCCACGCCTTTAAATAATGCGGTTTGTAAAAGAATGAACAAAGTATTAAAACTTTTATAGGTGAATCCTTCTAATGTAAACATAGATTTAGTACAGTTAGTATTTTATATAAAAGTAGGCTCATCTGGAAGCAATTTAGAAGTTTTTTCAATTTTCAATAGCCTAGAAAATATCATCGATTAAGTTAAGCTTTGTCAGTATTTTCAGCGTATCTTTTTTTTGCGAAAAACTGCATAATTTAATCGTTAAACGTAGACACTTATTGGAGATCTATTAAACGCTATGTCTTCCTTTTAGTTTAATATATTTTATCTGCTACAGTTGCCCGAATATTCTGCGACAATACAAGCATAAACACTATACCTTTCTTTATCTTTTTTCATGCCTGGTGGGTCAAACATGTTCTGTTAAATTAAAGTAGACAATCAGATACAAATATTTATGGGGGATATCTCGGAAAATAAATAAAATACGAAAGACTAATCCGTGTAGAATATCCGACATATATTTGTAATTAAATATTTTTGTTAACTTTAGAGATTACCTTAATTGTTGAAATGATATACAAGAACATTTCTCGTTTGATTTTTAAGAGCTTTTTCTCTTTCTTCAAAGTTTAATATAAATTGTTCAGCTGTTGCTTGAGTTTGAATGCCGATTTTTTTTAGGATAACTAGAACATAATCCACCAGATGTTTCAATGCAATTACTTATATTGCCGTTATCTTATAAAAATCTTATTGGCGCATCGACAAAAAAGTTGGCCGATCGAAGAGGATCAATTGAAAAGAAAAAAAAACAACCTCTAGATTTTAGTTGATTATACGCTCATGAGTTACGTTTCTTGAACAAGTGTAACAATAGACTGGTCACAGCAGTTGGGCAATGTGAGAAACTAATCAAAATGCTTGACACTATACGTAACTGACATGGACAGCATATTTTTTATAGAAAAACGATCAATTAGAAAACAAATATTGAATCTACTATACGAGTCATCCCATTTCACAGTGTTTCACTGTAAAAAAAAAAAGAATAGTTTAATGTTGTATACGTTATTCTTTCTGCAATCTTTATTTTTATTTATCCCTGGTAAGAATAACGAAGATGTCCTTCAAAAACAAAGTAAAATCTCAAGAAAGTAAGAAGAAAGGATATCATATGAACAAAAGAGTGATCAACAACTATATAATATCATATATAACAGATAATCAATGTTGAGCCTGGTCATTGCCTATACGGATGACCACTAGGGAATGCCCGATGGTGTAATGAGTAATGGCATAAAATCGTTCGTTTCGAATTCCAGACGGTTTTGCTATATTCACTTACGAACAATACTCTTGGGAAAAGTATGAAGCTCTCTACTATCCACAAGCTATGGGTTAATAAGCAAAACTTGTATCGATAAATCGTTAATATTTTAAAATACATTGTTACAATTTTAATAACTACCAAAGGATTGATAAGCCAATCAGTGAGTCAATTATATTACAGTTGATCATTAATGAGTATCTATGCGGAATTTTGCAAAGAATTAGAGAGGCAAATCTAAAAAAAAAATGGAAGACCAGAAACTTGTAGCAAATTTCTCCTCTGACCTACTCAAGTTTGTTAACTGGGGAAATTATTGTAATAATTCTAAAATTCGATAGAGCTAAAACCAGAACTAGAAGCATTTCACCGCTACTGAGCAGACCGAGAAATGTTATTTATCATAATATAGGGATTATCTCACAAGAAGGCTCATTGTCTTGAAAGTTGTAGGGACTGAAGCTCTCTTCAGACCTATAAATTTAATTTATTTTTAAAGATGCTAGAAAATGAATGGCTTATTATATCGCACCAGTAATGATCCGACTTTCCTGTTATAATCTTCATCCCGCAACCAAAGCCTTTATTCGGGAGACTGAAGATTTTGAGGATCATTGAATCACCTGTTCACTGCTGTTCTTTTCAGGATTCTTTGACCAGGAGTGTTATCACCTACTAGAGTCCCTGCTATGGCAGAATAGTGAACTCTTAAACAGAAACAGTAGAATAAATTGTTCAAAATAAAGCTTACTAATATGACCAGCAATATATTTTATAGTAGAATTACCAACATTTTATAGCAGAATGAATACCACAAAATTTTATCTGCAAGAAAAGGCATAAAATTGCTTTCAAAATATTTATATTTCGGTATTACATAATCCATAGAGGGTGATATGCTGCTCAACAAAATCAACTAAGTAAACAACCGTTATACCCTACCTTTATAAAATATCTATCAGATCAAACCTCAGTATTATTGCCATATTGAGTTTGGGTTTCTAGTTCTGCCTTGCCTCACTTTATAGAGTACAAATGCGATTACGCGTTCTTCTGGTCGATGAATTATTTTACACCCTGCAAGCTTCTCGCTTCTCTATTTTCATAAATATTTTATAACGAACTACATTCTTCAGTCTATCTACTCAAGAAATTTACAATCAAGAAAGAGCGAATCGCCCCGATTTCGTTCGTATTCAATTCGTAAAAAGTAAATCCCATTTGAACAGCTGCTTTCCAATAATTGTTACGTTGTGGAATTGATTCACGTGAATATTTTTCAAATCATTAAAATTTTTACCTCTTCAAATCTAAAGTTAGCATATGTTTCTTGTATAGCCCCATAAACTTCAGTTTTAGCATTTGATTTTTCTCATAAAATAGCAAGTAGCTATTGAAGATTCTATTGCATGAACATTAATATATTTATTAAAATTAATGAATGGTTTTCTCAAATATAAAACTAGATTTTAAGAGAAAGAGATATTGTTCTAGAGATCGATAATGTGAATACCAAGAATAAATATGAGGGCAGCACAGTCTTAAAGAAGGTAGAAACTAAAGAGAATGTTTTTCTCTTAGATGGAATTAATGAAACTGGTAATGAAAAAATAGAGGAAACAGAATTGAACAATCACAGGTTGTAAAGAAAACAAGTGAAGCAGAGGAAACACTAAATATTCTATTTAACGACTTTGTGTAAATGGATAGTAAAACCTGCAGAAAGTGGGAGGGTAAAAAGTAAGACAAATTCTTAGATCAATAATAGACAGGAAATTGTTGAGAACCATAATCACTCACGTCCTAAAATATCTTAAGCTTAAAAGAACTGTTATTTAACTTTTGCATTCTAAAGATAAGATAAAGGACGCTTCCTGGCGTTGTACGGGTGCGATAGAATCTAATCGGTGCAGAGTTAATTGCTAAAGACAAACTATCCCGGAAATATAGTGTAAATGATGAAGTGTTCACGATAAGGTATCATAGATATGAACAGAGATCGATCAATCTTGGAATAAGCTTGTAACGCCCAATAAGAAAACCGATGTTGTTGTAGTCACACAAACGCAAACATACACAGAAATAAAACAGACTGTCAAAACTTTAATTCTCTGTTAAAACTACATTTTCTGCATGAAGGAACGATCCGTTGCTATATATATAATGTATTTCCTGTTGTTAGAGATTGAGCAGCGGTCACTATACAGGGTGTCCATAAAGTTCGTGTTACCTTTATTTGTATTTGTGATAGAAACAATCTGTAAAAAACGGTATAAAGTTTAATGTTTCAACAAGATGGAGCTTCTTGTCATTTTGCTCTGCGTGTTAGACAGTTTCGAAATCAGGAATTTCCTAACAGATGAATCAGAAGGGGTGGACCATTTTATTTGCCCCCAGGTACGCCATATTTGACTTCATTAGATGTTTATGGGGACATGGGAAAACAATTGTGTATGCAACCAAACCTAGTTCATTAGAACATTTGAAAGCTAAGATAACTAATTCGATTTCTGGCATTACTGTAAATCAGTTGGTAAATGTTTTCCATGAACTGCAAAATCGTGTTGCTAATTATGGAAGACATGTGGAAACTTAAATAAAATATCAATCAAAACCTTAAAACATATAGATTTAGTTCTTTCTAATACTTTTTACAAATTATTTCTATCGTAAAAACAAATGAAGTTAAACGAACTTTATGGACACTCTGTATATACGTTGTGTCTGCATGGAATTTCACTAGGTTTTTAACTCAGTTTTACAAAGTGCTTCTTTCAATGACATTTTTACCTGCATCTAGAAAAATCTAATTTTTTGAAAGATTTTCCAGGTAAAATTCAAGTGGCGAACATATTTCTAAAATTCTCTTAAATTCCGTAATAACCCTCACACAGATTTTAAAAATACTTACTACGCTCCGGCCTTCTTCATGTGTAGGAATTTCAAACGGAACCCTTTATGCCGATCACTAGGGTATATCATTTTCATTCCATGTGCGATGCCACTTCTGTTAACCATTCAGTTACCTCCCTTTTACTTAACTCTCTAATTTATTTCACCACAGTTGAGGCATGGTATTGAACTCACAACTCATTGGTTCAAGTCACTGGAACTAATCAACTCCCATTTCCACTGGGTTATATGTCCTCAAAACAAAATAAAATCTTTCTTTTAAAATATTGTTCTGGGTAAAATGGTTTACTAATCAACTAAACATTATCGCTCTTTCTAGTATTGTTTGGAATTATTTTTCTTACCGTTATGTTTAAGCTACTGTACGAAGTTTAGAATATATCATTATTTTCTCTTCGTGTTATATGTGGGTCATTCCAGACAGATTCAACAAGGGTTTGTCATGAAGGTTATCAGATTTCATGCTAATCAGCGCTCCCAAAATCAATGTGCACCATTTTTGAAAATGACAATTCAATTAAGAAAAATTGGAATCTCTACCTATGAACTGCAGAAATTCTCCGAATCGAATCTCTTATGTATATCAACAAATAGTGAACGTTTGGATAACATCTGACAGCATTTAGGACGGGCCTTTGTTGAATCTTATTGGAATGATCCATGTGTTATCAATTATTGTCGCTGCTGCTGTTTTAAAGTGATGTAGTTTCTAATATTTGTTATAGTTCTTTGTAATTCTGTATTGCCAGTCTATGGGATCTGATGCAGAACAATTCTCTCGAATACACGCAAATCTTATTCGATTGAAAACATTTAAAAAAATGATCGGAAAATACGATTGTATATAGATAATAATTTAAATACTTTTGAATATGTTTGTTGCCATTCATGACAGAATTGGCCTAAAGTATTGAAACGACGATTAGAAAAGTTTGCGGTCACATTCTTCTAATAGATTTGAGAAAGTCATGAATATAATTCTGTTGATATCTGTAGATAAAGGACATTTACGCTAGTCCGTCATGTGCGTATAACTGGTTTTCTTAAGGATCGTTTCTCACTGATACGATAATTTAATCTTTCTCGTATCATCTATTGCAAATTACTTGGTTGGGAATCATCAGGCAATCTTTAATACCATGATATATTGCATGATGGGTAATTCCTCGTTATGATACCATGAAGATGAAATAGTTCATGGCAAACATCCATATACACACTTCGATTTTTACATATATTCCTGGGAATGTGAATTGAAGTGAGTAGGCTGTTCACCGAAGAGGAGTAAGTAAAAAAAATTCCAACATCTGGTGTTTTTTAAGCATGATCGCGTGAGAGAGGAATGTAAATTTACACCATTTACAATTTTAAAATTTTCTGTTTTACTTGAAACTGGCTTTCGTCTAATTTTCTGTGGCAATTAAACAAATAAGACATTCAACTATATATCTTGGAAATAAACGTAAATAAATAAGTTATAGAACGTAAAAATTCAAGCGAACATTTTTATTAAATCGCTGACACGTACGTACTAAATTATAATTCCTTTCATCCGGACAACTTAATGTTTCCTAGGAAAATAAGACCTCCTACAGAAGGTAGCTGAAGAGAGTAACAGGAAAGGACTACAAATAAACTGCAAGAAAACCGAATGCATGGTCATCAGTAAAAGGTGCAGCCATTATGCCAAATACAGTTCAGGGGTACTAGAATCATGCAGGTACAAAAGTTTAAGTACCTGGGAAGTGTTATAACAGAATATGGAAAGTGCAACACAGAGATCAGAAGGTCAATTTGCATGGCGAAGGAAGCATTCCAGAAATTGAGTACGGTATTATGAAACAGGAAAAGTTTGCTAGAAACAAGTGCTATGTGTTGTCCGTTCTTCAATATGGCAGTGAATGCTGGACAATATCATCAAAGATGAAGGAAAACCTTGAAGCAACTGAAATGTGGTTCTACAGAAGGATGCTGAGAATATCATGTGAGCAATAATGAGGTCTTAGAAATGATGGAAACAGAAAGGAAATTAATACTGACCATCAGGAAATGACAGCTGAAGTTCCAGGGACAGGCAATGGGGAAAAGGGCTTGGAGAATCTGATACTAACAGGCCAGATAGAAGTAAAAAGAGAAAGGGGAATGCAACGGATAACATATTTGAAGGACCTAATCAGGTAGATGATGGAATAAAGGTTGCATGGTGTAACAGGAGAAAGCGTGCTAAGAGCCACCAGGGATAGGGAAGGCCATGATCGCCTACGTCCGGAAGGGACAGGGCACATAGAAGAAGAATATTTATACAAATCATTTAGAAAAATATTAAAAACAAAACACATTAGTGTGCGTCACGGGACCAGAATGTAACATTATTTTTTATTAATATCTTTAAAGTGAAATTACTATAAGGCAGCAATTAATTTATTCTCTCCAAAAATATTCAGTAAAACGGGAACATTTGAAAGTTTGTTGTCAAAGAATTTTGAATGATTTTTGGCAGTTAATCCATGTAAGACGGTAACTAATTTTAAGTGTGTAACAAGTATTTTAGCTTTATTGACAAAAGTGATAAATTTGCTGGATTATAATAATCGCTGTTTTTTATTACATTGTGAAAAATGAAAGCCAAACCAGAAGTAATCGTTCTCCAAAATTTCAAATAAAATAAGGATTTTCTGTCACCGTCCCTATTCCATATATCGTGATGATTAAATATAATAAATGCCTTAAATAGACAAAAAACAATTCATTCGGATAAGGAGGGCAAGACATAGCTTTTGAGCATGAATACAGTATTTTTTGAGAAATGTAAACATTTTGTAGGTATAGTATAAGCCACATTCTGTATATGCCGTTTGATTTTAAATAGTGATACACAGACACGGGTGAATTAAACAATCACAGGAGGTACGCAAAACAAGAGAAACGGAGGAAACACTAAATAACCTATTTAACGACTTTGTGTGAATGGATAGCAAAACCTGGAGAAATTGGGAGGGTAAAAAGTAAGACAAATTCTTAGATCAATAATAGACAGGAAATTGTTGAGAACCATAAACACTTACGTCCTAAAATATCTTAAACTTAAAAGAACTGTTATTTAACTTTTGAATTCTAAAAATAAGATAAAGCACGCTGCCTAACGTTGTACGGTAGCGAGAGAATCTAATCGAATCGGTGCAAGGCTAATTGCTAAATACTGCTCAAGACAAACTATCCTGGAAACATTGTGTGAATGATGAAGTGTTCACGATAAGATATCATAGATATGAACAGAGATCGATCATTCTGGCAATAAGCTTGTAACGCCCAATTCGAAAACCGATGTTGTGGTCACACAAATGCAAACATACACAGAAATAAAACAGACTGTTAAAAGTTTAAATCTCGGTTACAACTACTTTTTCTGCATGCACTAACGGTTCGTAGTTTTATATCATGGATTTCCTGTTTTTAAGGAATTAGCAACGGTCAGAAATAGAATAAGGATTTTCTGACGCAGTTCTTATTCCAGATATCATTATGATTAAATAAAATAAATGCCTTGAATGGACAAAAAAGACGAATTCATTCGAATACGGGGTGCAAGACATGACTTTTGAACATGAATACAGCATTTGTTTAGAACTGTGAACATTTTGTAGTGACATTATGAGCCACGTTCTGTATATGCCATTTGGTTTTAGATTGTGTCATATAGACTCAGGGGAAGAAGTTCCCATTTAAAATTTTCTCGTACCCCTCAGCAGTAAAACAAAGTTCTACTATTTTTCTGATGCATTTCTTGTTGTAGCGTAGTCCTTTCAGAATCAATCCCGTTCACCCAACATAACTAATACACGCACCACGATTATAGTGCATTTAGCCGTACAAACTTGCAGTTGTGAACAGACAATATCAAGAACACATTCAAAAGGCTATGTCTATTTGAGTGTAAACACTGTCGATGTCAATTTATGAGTATATAGACACTACCAACTGTGAAATGATCGACGATCGTGCAGTGTGTACAACTAGTGTGCCAAGTCGTTTCACGGCTTGGCATCTATAGATTTGATCCCACGATCTATCGTAATTCGTTTTGATGCCATTCCTTTGATCGTTTATTTCATGATGTACCTGGCATTATGAATTCGTTGCATTGAAACTTAGTGAAGCAATCATAATATGTCATACGGTCGACAGATCCTTCTCCAAATGCCTGGATGGTTCTTTGCCTTTATCGACATGAACCGAGGCTCATTTGAAAACCTAGCCGCAGTTTCAACAACTTGCATTGGCAGACACTGTCAATAATTTGATGTGTGGGCAAGTTATGATTTCGAAGTTCATGTTTAACAAGGTGTTTAGGTGAAAGAAAGAATTATGTCAAGAACATTATCTCTTAGAAAATCTAGAAATTTTTATAACATTGAAAATTATCCTTACCAACTTAATAAAATACTTTACACATTAACTTATCTTTAATAATATAGTGCTTATATGTTGTGTTTGCATTCGTCAGAGACAAAGCTATTAATATTTCGTTAGCATCAAAGAAAAGATTACAGACTGTTACATAATTGTCAGTCCTTCTATATGGAAGTGAATGTTGGACAATCTCTTCACAGAATGACTTGAAATAACAGAAATTTGATTCTAGAGAAGGTTGGCATGAAATGAACATAGAAGTAACGATAAAGTTTTAGTGGACATGGAAACAAAGGATAACTGTATTTGACATTTGAAAAAGACGGTTTTTATTTCTAGGTTGGACAAGAAGAAAGATGTGCTTTGAGAAAGAACATATTGAAATCAAGAAGAACAGAGGAAAAAGGAATAAAGTGTTAGTAAATATTAAACGCCCAACAGAGTACAGAAAATATATAAAATATACTAATATTTAACATTCCACATAAATTATTCATAAAACATTCGTATAATACATAACTTAAATTAGTTTGTAGAATCAAATTGCTCATGAACCTTTAACTGTCTGCCCCCTGAAAAGGGATAATGTCGAATATGATATCCAAGATTTGTGTTTTATGAGCAAGTTTTCATGTTGTAAGATGATTTTTTTAGAATATTCTTCAGCAAGTTAAGAATTAACAATTAAAATGCCATCATGTTTCTTCTTTCTTAATATTGAATATGGCGTCTTGTAAACCAACAGATCCTTTAAAAAGTTTCATTCCACATAAATTATTCAGAGACTTTTGAATTTTGTAGCATCAAGTATGCATAATAAAGGAACAGACGTTTACAAGAATACGGATACTGTTACTTGTTCGAATTTATCTGTTCTATCCAGAGATTTTACTAGCGTACTTAAACACTATCGCAGTATGAACATAAAAATAAATTATTTACATGTTATCTAAAATGCGATTATACGGCCTTGTAGGTGATTAGATATCAAATTCTCCACTCAGTGACCCTTAGTTTAAATAGAAAACATTGTCGATCTTTCACTAACCTATCAATAAAGGAACAGACGTTTACAAGAATACGGATACAGTTACTTGTTCGAATTTATCTGTTCTATCCAGAGATTTTACTAGCGTACTTAAACACTATCGCAGTATGAACAAAAAAATAAATTATTTACATGTTATCTAAAATGCGATTATACGGCCTTGTAGGTGATTAGATATCAAATTCTCCACTCAGTGACCCTTAATTTAAATAGAAAACATTGTCGATCTTTCACTAACCTATCAATAAAGGAACAGACGTTTACAAGAATACGGATACTGTTACTTGTTCGAATTTATCTGTTCTATCCAGAGATTTTACTAGCGTACTTAAACACTATCGCAGTATGAACAAAAAAATAAATTATTTACATGTTATCTAAAATGCGATTATACGGCCTTGTAGGTGATTAGATATCAGATTCTCCACTCAGTGACCCTTAATTTAAATAGAAAACATTGTCGATCTTTCACTAACCTATCAATAAAGGAACAGACGTTTACAAGAATACGGATACTGTTACTTGTTCGAATTTATCTGTTCTATCCAGAGATTTTACTAGCGTACTTAAACACTATCGCAGTATGAACAAAAAAATAAATTATTTACATGTTATCTAAAATGCGATTATACGGCCTTGTAGGTGATTAGATATCAAATTCTCCACTCAGTGACCCTTAATTTAAATAGAAAACATTGTCGATCTTTCACTAACCTATCAATAAAGGAACAGACGTTTACAAGAATACGGATACTGTTACTTGTTCGAATTTATCTGTTCTATCCAGAGATTTTACTAGCGTACTTAAACACTATCGCAGTATGAACAAAAAAATAAATTATTTACATGTTATCTAAAATGCGATTATACGGCCTTGTAGGTGATTAGATATCAAATTCTCCACTCAGTGACCCTTAATTTAAATAGAAAACATTGTCGATCTTTCACTAACCTATCAAACTGAACTGACGAAACTTTTTCCTGATACCGAGACCACGTGAATGTAAGCGAACTATTTGATTGGCATCTAGGTCTCACAAATTCTTGCTGACATAGGTGAATATGATCTCCACATCTACTTGAACAGTTTCATTTTCTGCACCTCCAGCCTGTGGAACTCTCTTTCATTTACTTGCATTCCTGGTGTCTACAATCTTCAAAATTTTAAAAGTAACGTCAATTGCTATATTTGAGATTCTGGAATCCCGTTCATTTATTAATTTTTCTTCAATATCTGCGTGTCCAGTATTTTTTCTCATTGTAGCGGCCTCTCATTGCTTGTTGAAATAACAAAAAAAAATACTATGGCTGATTTTCGGGCTAATTACATAGCTGAGTGTCACTATCTAGGACATGACATGCCATATACATTAAGGCTTAGTGTCATTCACTCAGACATTCACAGCTAGGACACGACATGCCATGTTCACCGTAGCTTAGTGTCACTCGCTCAGACACACACAGCGAGGGCACAACATGCCATGTACACTGTAGCTTAGTGTCACTCGCTCAGACACGCACAGCGAGGGCACAACATGCCATGTACACTGTAGCTTAGTGTCACTCGCTCAGACTCTCACAGCTAGGACAGGACATGCCATGTTCACAGTAGCTTAGTGTCACTCGACCAGACATTCATAGCGAGGACACGATATACCATGTACGCTGCAGTTTAGTGTCACTCGCTCAGATATTCAAAGCTAGGCACGACATGCCATGTTCACTAGAGCTTAGTGTCACTCACTCAGACATTCACAGCTAGGACACGACATGCCATGTTCACTCTAGTTTAGTCCTTTTCGCTCAGACATTCACAGCGAGGTGACGACATGCCATGTACACTATTGCTTAGTGTCACTCGCTCAGACTGTCACAGCTAGACAAGACATGCCATGTACACTGTAGCTTAGTGTCACTCGCTCAGACTCTCACAACGAGGACACGGCAGGCCATTTTCACTGTAGCTTATGGTTATTCGCTCAGACATTCCCATCTAGGACACGACATGCCATATACATTATATCTTAGTGTAACTCGCTCAGACATTCAGAGCTAGTACGCGACATGCCATGTTCACAGTAGATAAGTGTCATTCGCTCAGACATTCACAGCGAGGACGCGACATGCCATGTTCACAGTAGCTTAGTGCTGTGCACTCAGACATTCACAGGTAGGACCCCCTATACCATGTACACTGTAGCTTAGTGTCATTCGCTCAGACATTCAAAGCGAGGACACGACATGCCATGTACACTGTAGTTTAGATTCACTCGCCCAGACATTCAGGGCTAGTACTCGACATGCCATGTACACTGAAGCTTAGTGTCATTCGCCCAGACATTCACAGAGAGGACACGACATGCCATATATTCTGTAGCTTAATGTCACTCACTCAAACTTTCAGAGCGAGGACACGTGTAGGTTTGCTGTGTACACTGTAGGTTAGTGTCAATCGCATAGACATTCATAGCGAGGACACGATATACCATGTCCACTGCAGCATAGTGTCATTCGCTCAGACATTCACAGCTAGGACACATGCCAGGTACACTGTAGCTTAGTGTTACTCGCTCAGACTCTCACAGCGAGGGCACGACATGCCATGTACACTGTAGCTTAGTGTCACTCGCTCAGGCATTCAAAGCTTGTAACGACGTGCCATGTTCACTGTAGCATAGTGTCACTTCCTCAGACATTAAGAGCTAGGACTCGACATGCCATGTTCACTGCAGCTTAGTGTCACTCGCTCAGATATTCAGAGCGAGGACACGACATGCCATGTTCCTTGTAGCTTAGTGTCACTCGCTCAATTATTCAAAGCTAGGAGACGACATGCCATGTTCACCGGAGCTTAGTGTCACTCACTCAGACGCTCACAGCGAGGGCACGACATGCCATGTACACTGTAGCTTAATGTCACTCGTTCAGACTCTCACAACTAGGACACGACATGCCATGTTCACTGTAGCTTTGTGTCACTCGCTCAGACTATCACAGCTAGGACACGAAATGCCATGTTCACTCTAATTTAGTGTTTTTTCGCTCAAACATTCACAGCGAGGACGCGACCTGCCATGTTCACAGTAGCTTAGTGTCACTCGCTCAGACATTCAAAGCGAGGACACGACATGCCATGTACACCGTAGCTTAGATTCCCTCGCCCAGACATTCAGAGCTAGTACTCAACATACCATGTACACTATAGCTTAGCGTCACTCACTCAGTCATTCAGAGCAATGACACGACATGCCGTGTACACTGTAGGTTAGTGTCATTCGCATAGACATTCATAGACATTCACGAGGACACGATATACCATGTTTTCTTTTTTGATTTTTTCATCATTTCACCCCGAGCAAGGCGGAAACACCACTGATGTGCAGGAGGTTACATAAATGTAAAAAGTACACTGCAGCTTAGTGTCACTCGCTCAGATATTCAAAGCTAGGCACGACATGCGATGTTCACTGGAGCTTAGTGTCATTCGCTCAGACAATCACAGCTAGGACACATGCCAGGTACACTGTAGCTTAGTGTCACTCGCTCAGACTCACATAGCGAGGGCGCGACATGCCTTGTACACTGTAGCTTAGTGTCACTCGCTCAGACATTCAAAGCTAGGCACGACATACCATGTTCACTGTAGCATAGTGTCACTTCCTCAGACATTCAGAGCTAGGACTCGACATGCCATGTTCACTGGAGTATAGTGTCACTCGCTCAGAGGTTCAGAGCTAGGGCAAGACATGCCATGTTCTCTGTAGCTTAGTGTCATTCACACAATCATTCAAAGCGAGGACACAACATGCTATGTTCACTGTAGTTTAGTTTCACTCGCTCAGACATTCACAGCTACGACACAACATGCCATGTATCCTGTAGCTTAGTGTCAATCGCTCAGATATTCACAGCGAGGACACCACGTGCTATGTACACTGTTGCTTAGGGTCATTCACCCAGACATTCACAGGTAGGACACGACATGCCGTGTTCTCTGTAGCTTAGTGTCACTCGCTCAGACATTCACAGCTAGGACACGATATGCCATGTACACTGTAGCTTAGTGTCACTCGCTCAGACATTCACAGCTAGGACACGACATGCCATGTACACTGTAGCAAATCATCGCCATATTATTTGTGTTTTGTAAGGTGTAACTTTAAGTTCAACAATATCTATCACCTAAGTTCTCATACTCTACATTTTTTTCTTTTCCTCATTCTTACAAAGTGTGACTCATGGGTGTTGTATTGTGTAAGATATAAATTTATAATGGAAACATCAAATTTTATAACTACTCATAGCTTAATGAAACTGTCGCGTTAAAAATATTAGAAATTAATTATTTTCATGATGTTATCCTAGATGAACACCTATCAGATTCTATAAATATAATTTCGCCTATTTTCATCCTTGCACACATATTAACACTTTTTAGATACTTTATTGCTCTACTTAGGGTGAACTCAATCAAAATGAAGAGTATTATTGAAACAATATTGTAGTCTGTTTCATTCTAATAAAAATAAAACAACTCCCTGATGATGGCACGTTGTTGAAAGTGGATATTTATTTCATGTTGTTGGTAAAATCATCAGTGTATCTTTAATGCTTACAGAAGATATTTTATCAAAATTGGTTCAATGCAAGTGTTTCATGCTTATATAATTTCTAAGGACTTATTTTTCCAACTCTGTCAGAAAGCAGTTTTTCTCCAATCTTTCGAATTTCCAGGCCGGTAGACGTAAATTTACACTGTTTGATAGTCAGGTCCACTGCAGTATTTACTTTTTAAAGCAAGCTCAGTACTTACTAGAAGAATATTTATAGTAATATTTTTATTGTAAGTGTTTATAATAAAGGAATGTTTATTGCAACACAAGAGCTATCGTGTTTCTGTACTACTTATTACCTTATCAGGTAATTAAATATTTTTATGTTAGGATATGACATATATGGATATTTAAAAAATTAAAAACAAAACACTTATTACTACATCGAATAAATTAAAGGGGTAGTAGAATTCAATTTGTTTGACTAGATTAACGGATAGAAAGTAAGTCAATTATGCGTCGGAGAATAATTTAAGTGGGTAGACGTTTGGAAAAGAATTAAAATGTTGGGAAAAGCTATATTTTTACGTGTCAGTATATGAAGTATAAATACAAACGGTTTTTATTATAATAGAGAATATATATGTGAATATATATATATATATACATATATATATATATATCAGCATGCGTGGGAGCGTACTTTTAAAATAGCACTTTTAGCCACACTTGTTTATGTAATAAATACTACACATCATTTTTCAGATTGCATAAATTATTGCACTTATGTAAATGTCTAATTGATTAATGAAACTTTGTTGACTGCACATGCTATAACTTTCACCCAAACTACTATATGGATAATCTATTTAAAGAGACCGGATGAAATTACTGAGAATATTTCACGTCAATGGAAAGAAAAATGTAGAGACAGGTGCCACTTTCTGCGGTAGACTTATTGCGATTAACGTGTTTGAGCAGTTAATCAGCATATCTATAGGCATATCCATTTCCCATTTCCACTATAGCCGGTTCTTTCCCTTTTTTCTCTGTATATTATTAATTTATATCTCTCATTCGCTCCTTTATCGTTTGCGCATTTAACTAGAAGCTGTTGACCTAGACAGTAAACTCTTGCTTTATAGTGTTACTTTAATTCAATTAACAATGCTTTGACACGGTCGACACTTGCTGTGTAACGTTAAGAGAGACAAGTGTTTAGAGAGAATTGGCAATATTTATACCAGTTTGGTCTGCCTACAACCAAAGACTAATATGTAATTTATTTCGCATTTCATGGTGGTCACTCTCATATATATATATATTGTTATCCGCAGACCGATCTGTTTCGCCGTATCACAGCTCATCAGTACGGTTAGACTCCGATTGCTTTTTTTACCCAGGATTTAAACCCGACCGAAATGGCATCAGTCGGCGACTCTACGCCTGGGCTACGGGCGTTCGGTGGAAGTAGGCAGACTTTTTAGCACATATCATAATACGCGCCCAATAGCTACTGCGCTCTAATTCATTTCACTGATTGAGCGATGCATACATGCCAGAGTAGCTACTGTTTATCAAAGTCTACTATTTTTCCAGAGTGCTCAATCAGGGTGTGAGAGCGTAAATATTGTCATCCGCAGACAGATCTGTTTCGCCGTATCACAGCTCATCAACAGATTTTTCCCACTCGGTATTGCTGTCAATGAGCTTATATTTAAACACTTTCGACCACTGATGCTTACGGCAATATAACGTTGAAACACACTGACTTCCGGCACGATCACCAAAGTTAATCAACGACAAGTACCTATATGAACTACCGTTTGGGAATAGCCGGTGCTGTAAGATTTCATGTACCGGTGGGGAAATGGATAATGGCTCGGGATTATTAATCGGTGAACAAAGCAGCAATTCCTGTTTGGTTGGGGATATTCACTTACGTGCAAATAACTTTAGGAAAGTTATAGATCAAAATCATCTTCTTTGTCAAACATTGTCCTTTTATTTGGGCAGAAATCTTTTTTATACGAAGTTTCGTTAAAGAGGATCGAAAGGGAATTGCGGCGGTTAAATTTCTTCTTTTCTTTGTGCGTGTGTTCTTATAATGTCAAGAAAACAAATGATGGGAATGCAAGAAGAATTAAATGAAAATATTAACCTCAAATCTTTGTCATTTGTTCTTAACGAAAGTATATATATATATATATATATATATATATATATATATAGTTGGCTTCTATTTGAATGTTAATTTCTACATCACTAGCATGTAATATATTAGTTAAACAAATGTTTCTTTTTTGTTATTTTTTTTAATCCTCTCACCCCAAGCAAGGCATTCCACTGCCACTATTGCGCATGGGGCTACATAGGGGAAGGTAAATAGAAGGAGTGGTTAGACATAGGGAATGTCAGGAGGAAGGTGACAGATGAGTAAGGATAGCGAGGATGAGGGTTGGGAAGAGTGTTTGATAGAATGGGAGCAGGTTAGTGTGTTAGGAGATGTCTATTGACCTTACATTTAAATTCCTGGAGATTGTAGCCGTCGGGGAAGCAATCGTGTGGAAGAGAATTCCACAGTCGGGAAGTGCGAGGAAAGAAACTGTTGGAGTAGAAGCTACGGCTGCACTTTATCGGTTTCACTGTAAAAGGGTGGGATCTAGTTGTTAATCTAGTATCTCGTGCAAATTCGTATTTAGGGGGCACCAGTGATCTAATTTCATCGGAGCAGAAGCCGTGAAAGTATTTATAGAAGAGACACAGGGAAGCCACGTCGCGCCGGTGAGAGAGAGACTGCAGGCGGTCTGCCAAGTCAGTATCTATCACATTACAGACCCTCCTCTGAACCTTATCGAGAAGCCCGAGGAGAACTGCAGGGGCACCCGACCAGATATGGCAGCAGTATTCAATGCACGGGCGGATGGTAGATTTATAAATGTGCAGGATAGATTTAGACGGAAAAAAATTCCGGGCCCTACACAGGGAACCGACTTTGATAGCAGCGGATTTAGCAATGGATTCGATATAGTCATTCCATTTGAGGTCCGCTGAAAGTGTGAGACCCAGGAGGCGTAGCGTTTTACTCTCTGGGAGGCAAGCCTGGTCCATGCTAATGAGAGGTAGGTGAGATTGTCGATGATGGTTAATTGAGAATAGCTTCGTTTTAGAAGCATTAAAATTTACTAGCCATTTCTTACCCCAGTCCAATATGGATTGGAGGTCTTTTTCAATCTCGGCTGCGAGGTTAGCTTTGAGGCCTACACCAGATTTTTGTAGGAAGCGAGAGTAAACTGTGGTGTCATCGGCGTACAAACCTATTTGGGCTCTTATGGAATCAGGGAGATCATTAATGTATATCAGGAAGAGTGTAGGACCTAAGATGAAAGCTTGGGGGACACCTGCGTTTGTATGGTAGTTCTGAGAGGCATGTCCGTTTAATACCACCTTCATTGTGCGGTTAGAGAGGAATGACTGGATTAGTTCAAACAAATGTCCAGTTATACCATAGCTCCGCAGTTTACATAGAAGGCCAGCATGCCAAACTCTGTCGAACGCCTTAGATATATCCAATGCAACGGTTCGGGCTACGCCATTCCTGTCGATTGCCTGGTATATGTACTCAGTTATGGTCGTTAGCATATAAGCAGTAGACTTGGTGAAGCGGAAACCATATTGCTTGTCAGAGAGGACCCTGTGTGCTGTGAGATTCTGAACAACATAGGCGTTGATAATGGCTTCGAACACTTTGACAAAGATCGGAAGAAGGCTGATAGGGCGGTAATTTGCATGGTCAGATATCCTATTATCAGTTTCACTGGTTATTATAACTATTTTTATTACTTTTGAAATATATTACGCCATTGTTTAGAATTATTTTAATACTGAAATGAAATGATAAAAACATTGTGAATCAATGTATTGTGATTCGATAAAGCGGAGATCCAGAATTAAAAACTAAAGTAAAGACCACTAAACTGTTTCATTAATCCATTCTCGTTATTAAATTTTATGGACGTTAAATGCCATCGATCCCCAATTGCTTTTTATTCAATAGCCTTATATTCAAAGAAAAATAAAAGTTATGCTTAATAATGCAATGACTGTAAATGGAAACGTCTAATTAAAGAAAAAGAAGATTAGCAGGAAAAAGGAAAAGCAAACGACATCAAAACCTATTTAAAGACTAAGTTGGAATAAGACGATCATTTAATAAAGAAACGTATCTGCAAGTATCGCAAGAAAAGATGGAACAAATGAAAAAAATTTAGTATGGGAAATAATTAAACATATTCATTTTGCTCCGTAGCTAAATTTGTTTATATACAGATTGTTATTTATTTGAACAGATCATTAAAATGACTACAGGAATTAACACCTTATAAATGTAGTACCACCAAGTGGTTTTCATTTTTCTCATTATAACGATAATTCTTATATAGTCGATGAAAACGGAGGTGACTAGGATATATTTTTCTTTAATGCACAACACATGCTTTAATGTACATTATGAAAAACTTTCTGCGTTCAAAAATGTGACGTTGCACCAATAATAAATAATCATAATTCCAGAGAGTAATGCTTCCCAACATTTAGTATTAACGTGTCATTCGATTTGCACCTTATCTTTAATCTCTTATCAAACGATACAACTTGAATTCTGGGAGTCTTAATCAATATTCATTTATTTAAATTACCACTTAGTTTTAATATATAATTTATTTTGATAATAACTGACGATTTCAGTTTCATATTACATTACTTTTGGCATCTATCTACTTTTTCTGAGATTTACATAACATATTAAAGCGTTTTTCTTTCAAAGACATAAAAACATCCGAAAGTATGATGTCTACTACACGTAAGAGTTAAGAAGTACCGGGAACTGTGAGTGAAACGGATAAGTAAAACTAAGAATCTCAGGAAACATATATATTTTATAAAAGCAAACAGGAAACCAGTCTACAAACATATAGATAAATTTAACCCCGCCACAAATTAATACGCTATTAGCAAATGATGCCACTAAAACTCGATAATTAAGTATTTCTATTTTCAACGCAAAAGTCGTTTTATTTTACTATTATAAACAGTTAATGAAACAGTGTGAAAACATTGTTCTGATGCTTACAGACTTTATTTACACTATCAAGTTTATAAGGCATGCAATATAACATGCGACAGTGTTGATAACAAACACAGATGGGAAACTACAAGTAAAAAAGAGAGTTTTGTAAAAGAAAGCGAGAATATAAGATTACAGTTCAATTGTAAAAAAGAAAGAATATATGGTTTTCAGCAAGGGGAACACCCAAAATAAAAAGTATGAATTTAAATATGTCGTTAGTGATAAAATGAATAAAGGAAACCACGACATCGAAATTGGAATGTTCATTATAAAAGTGAAATATGCCTTGTGAAATATAGGGAAGTTATTAAGAAACAGAAAAATATAAACTTTAGAAAAAAAGTAGAGAATTGGTATGTAATATAAGACGTATTATATGGCAAGTTATGCTATGCCAAATACAGGTCGGGGATACTAAATTCAAGCAGGTACAAAAATTTAAATACCTGGGAAGTGTTATAATAGAAGACGGAAAGTGAGACACAGAGATCCGAAGGCGAATTGGCATGGCGAACGAAGCATTCCAGAAGTTGAGTAAAGTCTTAAGAAACAGGTCAATTTCGCTAGAAACAAAGAAGAGAGTAACGGGTTGCTATGAAATATCAGTTCTTCAATTTGGCAGTGAATGTTGGACAATATCATGAAAGATGAAGGAAAAACTTGAAGCAACTGAAATGTGGTTCTACAGAAAGATGTTGCGAATATCATAAATGCTGGACAATATATTCGAAGATAAAAGAAAAACTTGAAGCAACTGAAACGTGGTTCTACAGAAGGATGCTGGGAATATCATGGATCGAGCATGTGAGGAATGATGAGGTTTTGAAAATGATAGAAACGAATAGAAATTAATATTGAGCATCGGGAAGAGACAGCTGAAGTTCTTCGGACATGCAATGAATAAAGAGGGCTTAGGGAACCTGATACTAACAGGTCAGATAGAAGGGAAAAAGAGAGACAGGGGAAATTAACGGATAACATAGTTGAAGGACCTAATCAATTGGATGATGGAACGAGGGTTGCCAGGGTTGCATGATGTAACAGGAGAAAGCGTGCTAAGAGCCACCAGGGATAGAGAGACGTGGAAAGCCATGATCGCCTACGTCCTGAAAGAACAGGGCACATAGAAGAAGAAGAAGAATCATGGACAATCTTCGCAGACATAAGGAAGATACTTTTTATAGCTTGGTCTTTGTATTTCGTCAAAAATCTATGGATATATAGCAGAAGAACCAAGCCAGATTCCGCACAAATACTCATGAAACAGTCGAATTGTAGGCATAATCTGAAAGATAGATTCTCTCTCTCTCCTCTTGCTCTCATTTTCTCATGAAAAATGTTGCTATTACTACTACATTGACGTTTATCAACCGGTTTCTACTGATTCTACGCCTTCCTCACAATTACCATGTCACTAAAGTAACATACCAGCGCTCTAGCCTAATTAGGCGTTGTCCCCTGAAACAATCCTTAGTATAGAACGTGAAGAGTTAAAGATTTGCTTGCATTTGGCAATGCTGCTGGTACTTACCACAATTGATTGTTTTCAATGAAGCTTCAGTTTTCTTAAAGCTGCCGTTTTTTAAAGCATTTTGACAATTCTCTCTTTTTATTCATTACCGACTCCCATATTGTATTTCTTTCTACTATAGAGCCCTGACTACACCAATATCTATAGAATTTTTACTTTATCCTACAAATGTTGTCTGCTCTTTTACATCTGTACATGAACAACTATACTTGATTTATCTAATTCTTAATTACAGATTTTCTAGGTTCCACTAAACTTAGGTTAACATATTGGTTTTTTAAATGTTATCGTGGCGACATTCTACATTTTCTATCTACAGGAGAAAATTTTGCATATTTCTTTGTTCCCATCAGTATATAGTTTCTATTTTTTTTATCTTCTATATAATCACACATTAGGTTATTCCAATTTTCCCTTTTAATTAATTTTCATGCCTTTCTTAACAATTGTATGCCTCTGAGTATACCTAATGCCCAGGAAAGGTAATTATGAATGCGTTTATATTGTTTTTCTTCTTATGCTTATAGTCTTTTAAATATTTGTTTACGTTTTCGTATCATAGGTGTCTGTTGGTTGCCACTAGGGATCTGGTTGTAGATATTGTTTAAATTATCCATCACGCTCTTGCGAACAGTGGTCTGAACACATCAAACACTGCTCAAATTTTTCGGTTGTCTAGTCACACGTCTCAAGCCTTCTGAACGCTTAAAGGATCGTCAGTTATTAGGAAGAAAACAACCTTACTTTTTAAAAATTTTCTTTTTCTTGTTCTGCTTCTTTTACACCCACACTTGTTTTGATCCTAAACATCTTCGTGTGTTTCTAAAATATATTTTTTAATTTTTTTTAATAATTTCACCCCAAGTAAGGCATTTCACTGCCACTATTGCGCAGGGGGTTACATAGGGGAAGGTGATGAGAAAGAGTGGTTAGGTATAGAAAATGTCAGAAGGAGGGTGATACGACGGGTAAGGATGCAGATGGGAATAGTGTTTGAGAGAATGGATGCGAGTTAGTGTGTTAGGAGGTGTCTATTGACTTTATATTTAAACTCCTGGGGATTGTAGCTGCCGTGAAAGCAAGTATGTGGAAGGGAATTCCACAGGCGTGAAGCGCGAGAAAAGAAGCTGTTGGAGTAGAAATTGAGGTTACATTTTATCGGTTTCACTGTAAAACTAGTTGCTAATCTAGTATATCGGGCAAATTCGTATCTAAGGGGCACCAGTGATCTAAGTTCATCGAAGCAGAAGCCGGGAAATTATTTATAGAAGAGGCACAGGGTAACCACGTCACGCCGGTGAGAGAGTGACTTCAGATTACAGATTCTCCGTTGCATTTTATCAAGAAGCCCGAGGAGAATAGCAGGGGTACCCGACAAGATGTGGCAGCAATATTCAATACACGGGCGGATGGTAGCCCTGTTTGTATAGAGGGCTTAGTTTTGATTTCAATATGCAAGAGAAAATAGGAGATATTCAGTTTTTAATTCAGTCTGTGCATTTTTGTTTATCTCTTCAGCTAGGGTTACCGGGATTCTTTCAATGTGTTGTTTTGTTCCATTTTTTATCATTTCAAGTGCACCTACTATCACTGGCACGATTCTTGTTTTCGATTTCCACATTTTTTCTATTTCAATTTCCAAGTCTTTATATTTGACAGTTTTTTGAATTCCCTGGTTGCTATGTTACAATCCGCTGGACAAGTCATATCATTTAATAGGAAAGTTTTTTCTTTCTGGTTTTTAACAATAATGTCCGGTCTGTTTGCTTCAATTTTTCTGTCTGTGTAGATGGTGTAATTCCATAGAATACTGACATTTTATGTTTCTGTAATCGTGCTGGGTGATGTTCATACCAGGGTTTGTTCACATATTTTCCATAGTGTTTTCACATTGTCCAATGTAAATAATGCCCCACTCTATGGTGACGATCTTTATATTAATTTGGGGCTAGTACAGAACATCCTGAGATTAGATGGTCTATTGTTTCTTGGTATTTATCACAGAACCTGTATTTTGGACCCGCATTATTATCTATAATATTTGCTTGAATGTTCCTAGTGAAAAGAATTTGGTCAAGAATAAAGTCTTCATTATTATTAATATTAATTTTATTATGTGCTTCTTTTGTATGATTATTATACATAAATCATTCTTTGTTAAATCGAATAGGTATTTAAGTGCTGTGTCCTTTCAGGACAAATTCGATCGTAATCTTCCACATCTTCCTGCCCGTTCTAGCTCTTAAATAATCTTGACTGTTTTTATTTCTCACAAACCTGTTCTGCTATTCATTTACACAAGCCCACAAGTGCATTATGATCTGTTCTAACCATATTTCACTTTCACTGTACAATATCAGATATTCCAAGGCCTCCATCTTCATGACGTACCCAAGATATTGTCTTTCCTGATATTAAATATAAGTTTAAATTTTTGGTTCCATTCTGTCCAAAACCTCGTTTTTGAGCACAGGTTTGTTTAATAATATCATCAGTATAATTATTTAGAGTCACATACCGGCTTCATTTGATAATAGTATTATTCTTATTATGGCCGATGTGTCTTATTATATTATTGTATTACACAAGTTCAGAAAAGATTACGGGTGGGTAATCAATTTAATTTCTACCTTGCAACCACTATTTCTCACAGGCGTAATGGTACTAACCTATCTTTAATCTATCAATATTTCCATGGCAAACGTTCTGACGTAAGTTGTTCAATAATTCCGCCAGTTACGAGCTTCATATAGTCATATTCATAAACAGACGTCGGATCGATACTTTAAAATGGGTATCATACTATGGTGCTTAATTTGTTTAGACATTTCTAAATTACTATTTAAATATCGCCGTTGCCTCTATTCAAAGATTAAAATGTAGTCAGGAAAATACACCCGATGTATCGTCAACATCATTCTTCATCTAATCACCTAGACTATCGCGACAGTATCACAAAAATGTAATTTACCAAATAACAGAATCCATCTCAGTTGAATTTCTTCACCCTAGCAACAGCGAAATAATATATCGCACATATAATATAGAAAATGGTAAATACAAGTAAGATCTTGATTTTTCATACAACATAAAACAAAACTTTAAGAAGAAAACCGCCATTAATACTGGGTAAGCGTAAACAGCTATTATATTTGAGGAGCATATTTTCTGTTAAAAAAACTGACCTCAGCGTTACATTTACGCGTTAGTAACGTATTAAGTGAACTGGATTCTTCTATATTTTACACCTCTGGCATTGTAAAACATGGCATATTTATGTGAAAGAATTAGTGACATGAAATCGGTCTTTATATATATATCACTGACTCTTTCTTTCAATTTTCCTTTAGAATCGATTTAAATGAGGCATAATGATCAATCTGAATTGCTTGTACGCTTTAACAACTATTAATGCTATAATACCTGAAAATGTTATAGGTAGAGAAAGACAATTTCTTAATAACTTCTTTCATATAAAAGATAGGGAAGCGAGACAGAATTTTGAATCTGCCCTCATGAGACTCGAAGATTTCAACATATGTAATTAACTAAATTCGCACCAGTGATATCTGCCGATCAAATCCACAATTTACGACATTCTTCTAACATTTGTAAGCATTGAAAAAATTAAGTGCTTTTCTTTGATCCTGAAATGATTTGGACATTTCAAACTCGCAAAATTGCTAATAATTTTAGACTTCGACATTTAAGACAGTGTTTTTCAAATAGCTGTCCATGAATGAAGTTAATTGATATCATCATTTATCAAGTAACTTTTATATTCCTCTTTTTCTATGTGTGAGGTCTTTCAATACATCGGCAATCATGGCTATCCGTCATTCCCTTTCTTTAGAGCTCATAATAAATTTTGTCTTTTTGTTAACTCTCCTAATCTCTGTTCTGTCATACATTTACTCATGATATTATATCAGTAAATATAGAAGAAAAGAAAAAATGATGTAGGAAGAGATAAAAAATAAGATAGACATGTTTTCTCTGGCTTTCTAAACATATGTATGTAAAAAAGAAATTAATTTTATATATATATATATATAAATTTCTTGTGACATACATATGTTTACCGAGCGCTCATAGCTCAGAGGTAGAATCACCTACTAATGTCAATTCGGTCGGGTTCCATCCTGGCTAGAAGCAATCGGATGTCTAACTGTACTTCGAGCTATGATACAGCGAAACACATCTGTCAGTGGATGACTCTATATATATATATATATATATATATATATAGTGTATCGAGGCAGCAGATAAGTTTCTAAACATATACTCTTAAATATAATGGATGTCTATTATATTTAATTATCAACCGTTCTAAACATCGTACTTTCGCTTCAATTTCTGGCGAAAATACAGACATATATTCTTCAACATTTGGATAATCTTTTATTAAATTAGTTCTAAGTTTTAGGCTTACATGAGCCATCTTTGGAGAGGTTGCAAGGACGTAAACATGAAGACATCCACCATCAAAAACGATTTTATCATGTGTTGACAAAACTTTGCTAAACAACGATAGCTGTGTATATATATATATATATATATATATATATAAAGAAAACCAACATTTTTAGAATTCCATGTTCTCCGTCATTTGTTTTAAGAAAAGTTCTCACCTTTTTATTCAACCTATAAAGTGAACTATTTTAATAGCATTAAAATTCCTACCTGGATTCTTGCGACCGCATTCATAGTAAAATAAGATATCCAAAAAGTCCCTAAAATCTTTGAAAAAAGTTAGCGCAGGAATCTAAAAATAAAGAACTAATTGGAAACTATGGGAAATACAGTTATAATTAAAGTTTATTTTTAATGAATATTAATTTCATTTACATTTATTTTCATGATTTATGAGTTCAAATGTAAACAATTTTCACAACAATAAATCAATATTGCAATGTTTTTTAGTATTGATCTTTGGCTTTTGCAGCTATACACCTGTTCAATTGTGATTGTCTACTTTATCTACTGAAACTTGTGAAGTCTGCATTCACTGTCTGGCTGTTCATTTTGGATTGCCTACTGAGACTCACTTTCATCTCTTTTGTCTAATGTTTGTTGTCTTCCGGTATTTTTTTTACTTAAAATACTTCCAGTAATAACATAATTCTTCTTTGTCTTTTAGAAACTGTTTCTCGAAATTCTAAGCCACCAGGTAACTGCCGTCATTTTCATCTTCTTCAATTTTGTTTCAACAGAGAAATAAGCTATGCTTTTTGTGCAAAAAGCAAACAAACTTTCAAATACATTGACTTTTCAAGGTATCTTACATTCAGGCTAACAAGCATGAATATTTCCTACATACATATCTAAACTAATTTATAAATGAAACATTCTCTCTGTGTGTATATGTCTGTGCCTGTTACATATAGACTCCAAAACGGCTGAACGAATTTCCTTGAAAATTTACACAGTTGTACTACAAGCGTCTGCGAGTGTCTGTATCGGCTTTTTATATCTTTTTTGGATCACAGCAGCTCGTTTGTGATTTCACACTTGAATTTGATTCTGGGTTTTCAATTGGCAGATAAAAATTCGCGTAAGCTCGCGAAATGAAAATTTAATATTTGATTAGTTTTTATTTTTCAAGCGGAACATCTACGCGAACCCCGATGCGCACCGAGGACTATTGGTCATTTGCTTTTTGTTCGTGAAAGTGCGAACATCAGGTCCCTCGTTTTGCTCGGTCGGTATCACCACATGTTCTTAGCTAGTTTTTGTATCGAGGTACCCCCAATAAATATCGAAAATCGATAAATCGGGTTATAGAAGGAGTGGTCTCATTTTAATCAAATTTGATACACTCATAGAAAAAAAACATAAGAAACGATATTCAGAAGTTTCAAGGTTACAGTTCTTACAATAGTGCAGACAATCGATAATATATATATATATATATATATATATATATATATATAAGGCAAGATGTTTGTGTGTGTACCTGTTTATCTGTCTGTATATTCTTTATACAAATCCACAATTTTTATCCGTTTCTCAACAAACTTCACACAAATAGTCTTTAGGCTGAGTCTGAGCTCCAGGACCATGGATTATTTTAAAGCTTTCATTACACCCGTCCAACATCTAGTCCAACGGGCTATACAAAAAATCGTAAAATGCTGAAGAACTGTGGACAAATTATAAATGTCAGGCAGGAGATAGAATATTGAATATTAACCTTCTAAGAATATGCAAAACTAAGAAGCCAAACAACAGTGACAACCACAGGGTCAGTAATGAAAAAGGAGTCAGCTTAAAACTGGACGAAAAAAATAAATGAATGCTTTCTAGGATATTTCCAGCTATCCAAACTTTTTCTCTTCGTCAAACTGAAAGGAAAGCTCTTCAACATATTTATCCTAGTGCATGCACCGAAAACGCAAAACACTGAGAAATAAATTTAATCTTTTTACTCCATCAGTGAAATTTTCGAGGCCAAGTGTAAAACCCAAGAAATTAGAATTATCATGGAAGAATTGAAAGGCAAGGTAGATGAGAAGAGGGGAGAAGGGTAACAGTTGGCAACTTTGGACTTGGAAACTGCAATGACAGAAGAAAATGGGTAAAATGTCGCACAGCATATGACCAGGTAATAACTAACGCCTGGTTTCAAGAACACTGCTGTGGATTCCGGATGAGGTACCGCCAAAATAATGAACAACCAAAACAGGTATGGAGATATAAAGATAGCTTATATTGAACGTAATATACATACTGGAACGCGGGTTAATCAATTCAAGAATACTATTAGTAGAAATATATATATATACAAATCTTGAAGTGAAATCGTTGGAAAAAGTATGTCCGAGTAACACTTCAGTGTCTGTCGGAATTCTTCGATAGCTGTATTCGATCTCTACGATTACACTCCATTGTGAACTGTAACTACAACTGAGATTCCAGATCACTGTTCTCTCTATGGCAGGATTATATGTACACTCAGTCGCGTCCATTATCATATACAAAATGGGGAAACCCCACAACAAACACCTAAGACGATTATGGACTTGGTAAAGAAAAAGATGTAACCAAATCGCTTATATAATTATAAACAGAAGATTCAGGAATGCACTTTTCAGTGTAAAATTTATCATGTGCCAGCTGTAGAAGCAACAATCTTTAAGTCATATGTAAAATAAGTATTAAACTACGAAGATCGAAGAAGCATAGTGCAGCACAAAGACTGCAATACATCAGACATATGAATGAACTCAACCTGCTGGGGAAATACATCGACTGTGTGAAAAACAAATACGAGAAAAAAATTTAAAACGGAAACTAGAAATCGGACACGGTAGAGGAAGCGTTAGCAAACAATATTGTCCCAAAGGAAAACAGACGTAGAAGAAAAATGAATAATGAAGAGAATCTTGACATGATGGAAAGGGAATAATAATAATAAAAAATAGAACGGAACACAGAAAAATCCACATTGAAATAAGGAGCAAATGCAGATAGGATAAAAAGGAACCGTTCAAAAACAAATGTACAGAAATAGAGATATTGAACAAGACTGATAAAGGTGTCATGCAGAAAAAATAAAGTAATTTGAGTATGAGTTTGAGTTTTTGTTTAACTGCATATCAACTTCTGTGGGTTATTTAATGCCAAAATGTTAGAGTTTTAAGGTATTACTTTTTTAACTTTTGGTTATAGTGAGAAAATTGATTTAGTCAGATTTTGATGAAAAAAATATCAGAGGCCTTGTTGCCGGATGCAGTTTATTTTCATATGCGAGATCGAAAAGTAAGGGAACGGACAGGACAAAGTTGATGCTCTTCAACAGGATGTATAAAATCCAAGGGTGGCACGCTTAGAAAAAGAGAAAAATACTTCAGCGAAAGGGAAAATATATAAGAGAACTCTTTCACGGCAAGAGAGAACAGCCGACAATACACAGAGATAGCGACAGACCGGAGATATTAAAATCGGAAGGGAAAGCTGCACTGTCCAAACTTTATAGAAACAAAGCAGTAGACCAGACGACCTTGTAATAGAGATCATGACAGACTTAGACAATTTTGGCGTAGATGAAATAAAAAACTGATAGAATACAAATAAAAATGTAGAAGGTCGTTTACATGTTTCATAAACTACGCAAAAACATTCGATAAATTACGACACAAAGACATAATTGAGATGCTCGACAACCAAGAACATTTGGGGAAAAGACATTAGCATATTCAAATACCGATACTGACAGCAAACCGCATGCATACGAACAGGAAACGAGTTCATAAGATATATAAAGATAGAAAGAAATCTAAGAGAAAGATGTGCCTTCTCACTAGATGTATTCAACATATGTAGCAAGAGTATTCTGAGACCCTAGAAGTCCTGCCAGAATTCGAAATTTGCAGCCACAATCTGAACAATGTATGATACACAGATGATACAGTACTGATAGCAGACACGGAAAAGAGACAACATTATCTCCAACAGTAAATAGCTGAAGAAAGCGAAAAGAAATGACTACATATAATGTACAAGAAAACTGAATGCATGGCCATTACTAAAAATATGAGCCCAAAATGAAATCTACAGGCTGGGAATACTAAAATCAAGCAGGTACAGAATTTTAAATACTTGGGAAATTTTCTAACAGAGAATGGATAGTTAGACATTGAGATCCGATGGTGAATTGACATGGCCAAGGATGCATTCTGGAAGCTTATTAATGAGAGCCAGTAAAGTTCCGCTGGTAACGAAAAACAAACTAAAAGATTGTTATGTGATATCTGTTCTTCAATATGACAGTGAGTGCTGGACACTCACCTCAGAGATGAACGAGATACTTTTAGCAACCTAAATGCAGTTCTACAGAAGGGTGATGTGGATTCTGTGAACAGAACATGTGAGAAATGATGAGGTTCTGGAGAGGATTGAAACGAAAAATAAACTAATACTTAACATCAGGAAAAGACATAATTCCTTGGACATATAATAAGACAGTTGAAGTTCCCGGAACATATAAAGAGATTAGAGAATGTGATACTCACATGTTAGATAAAGAAAAAGAGACACAGGGAAAAGTACCGCGTAATATACCTGATGAGATTGAGCAATTGAATGACCCAGCGGGTTTGCGAATGTTATTAAAAAGAGAAAGCGTGTTAAGAGCTACTACAGATAGGTATATGTTGAAGGCTATGATCATTTACTTCCTGAAAGAGACGGCATATTTGAATTGAAACTCTGTTTTTTAAGAGGCATGTTAACTTGTAAATAATATTGGCTCTCTGTAATCTGGATTCTGCAGTTGAATTATTATTTTTGACAATGATGATACCTGTTTAAATTTTTTTCATCGAATATGATACAATCTAATTTTCATGTTTATGTCGATTAGAGTTGAGTATTTATTTATAATGTTTTTAAGTGAATATTCGTCTTGGTATATATATATATATATATATAGTCATCCACATCCACTTGCTTCTCGTAGGGGTCGAAACTCGACCGATTTGGTGTCAGTCGGAGTTGGTACTCCCTAAGCCATTGTCTAATGGAATCAGAGAAGGGACATTTTAACGAGTTGTATATAAGCAGTGTATACATCCGCCAGCCACCGAAAGAATTCAGTTCGTTTCTGAAGAGTCACGCATATATCGCAGAACTGGAAAATGTGTTTAAAATTTTGTTCTCTAGAGAGCTCAATCGTAATGAGAGCATAATATATTAGTCACCCACATACAAGCCTGTTTCGCTGTATTACAGCTCATCAGTGCGGCTAGACACATCAACTTGCTTATACAATTAATAAAAAAATTCGATGAGAGGGAAGTAATAGTCTTAATTGCGGAAAGATATCAGTGCATTGTATGCCTATAAATACATGTATAGATTCTTAAATGTTTTTTTCAATGTTTCATATCAGTCAGAATATAATTCTGCATGGGGATGTAAAACTCGTAAATTACGTAAGTATCGAACACTGTATATTCCTTAACAATACAGATTCCTATTTTTACTTTATAATTTGTACAGGTTTATGCCACTGAAAATAATTACTCATGATTGATCCTGACAGAACATAACAGGGGCCTCTAGTGGTTACTGGATAACATTGTCATATCGAATGTACTTCAGCATCAATAATAGATTCAATTCTAGCAGGATTCAAATTTTGATTTTCTTGCCCAGCATCTCGCCTTTTTTCGATATTAATTTTTATTTTATTTTTTTCTTTAAGGTTATTTCGTTTAACTATTCATTGAAAAATAGATAAAAAAGGGCATGACTATGCCCAATATTTTGTTCAAATTATTATTATTTATATATGAACTTATATCTGGAAATCTATATTAGTCGATATGTGCACTTACATGTGAAAATCAAAAACAACTTAGTCAATGAAAATGAAAATGAAAATGAAAATGAAAATTCATTCACGTTTAATTTGTTTTTATTACATTGGCGACCTTTTTGCAAGAAGTGAACAAATGAAAATAGGCAAAGATTTTAAAATTAAAGTGGAAATCATATAAATATGGCGTCTGAAATAACATAGTGTAGGTTGAAAAAAATCAAAAATTAAATAGCCAGCCATACGGGACTCAACGTTCATCGTTTTTTAATTGCTACAAATCTTGAATTGCATATATTGAAATGTGGGTTAAATTCTTCCCATAATTATAACCTGGTGTCAAACTGAACTATATGTAATCAACATGAGCTATGTTGCAAACCTACATCTTTTTAGGTCAAGTAGATATGTGAGCTAAATATTAATGACTTCATTGAGCAACATGCCAATATTTTTTTAATATTGGCATGGTACAATTCTTTTTGACATGTTTTGATTTGTTTTAGGGTAGAATTAATCTTTAGGGGGTTTATCTAATAGCAGAGTGCAATTTCATAATCGTTTAACTAATTTTTATTTGCTTCAAGAGAATTATTGAAGATCTGTGAATTATTGTTCAGATTGCATTAGGGATTTAATATTTAGATGCTTGGCTAATTTTCACTTGTTATCATTGTTTCTGCTCCCATTCACAATGACATATTTTTATTATGAATATCCTTTTGTTACAAACGATGTATATGAGTTTCTATTATTAAAATACGAAAAGCAAAAATCTTGCACACGACGTAATTTAGTTTCATTGTAGCTGAATTAGTTGAAGGAGCATTTGCCAAGTAGGTCATAAATTTGATTTGATTTTAGGAAGATTTTTTTTTAAATATCTTACACATTTTTATGAATTGAGACAAATATTTCTAATATAATTCTTTATTGTTAACTCTTTTAATAACGAGATTTTCTCCGGAATTTCCATTAATAACATCAGGAATGTTGCAGATATTTCAGGGATAAACCAAACTTGATAGCCAAAGTTTCTGAGATTAACAGATTTCCAATATTTTCCAAATGATTCAAATCTTCTGTTGCTCATATCCCTTTATGATGTTGGTGATCATGATACCTTTTAACAGCCAAACATTATGAAATAAACATATTTGCTGCTTTTCTAAGCCGTTAAAACCTTTTTATGCCGATTTTATCTCGTTGGCGAGCATTGTTTTTTTTTTTAATAGTTTTACTTCCTAGTGCGTTGTGGTGCAGTGGATATCGGTTCGAAACAAGAAAACGGGGATCCGAGTTCGAATTTCAGTTGAATTTCTTGCATTGACTTACCCCCAAATACCCTTGGGAAAGGTATTAATCCGTCTCTTCCTTCCGGTTATAAGTAAAATAACAAGACGTATTGGGTTCTATAGCATTGGCTGGTGGCCAGTCTACCGCTAAAAGCAATGGCAAACTACTGTGGGATAATCACGTATGACGCTTAACTGACTGACTGATTTCCTAGTAGCAGGAATATTTTAGGGTTGATAGAGAAGTGAATTACCTTTGACATCTTTACAGTATTTTTTTCGTGGGCCCAACTCAGTTTATTTAATTATTGATAACTAATCAAAGTTTATTCTGCCAATTAAAATCAGGATATATATGTATATATTTATATATGCGCCACACCGTCTCAGCATTTATGTTTTTCAGGGCTCATCCTGCGTACATTGTATCCGGATTACCTGTTATTTTTTAGTCATTAACTTGCTGTCCATTTAATAAAATTCTCATGCAGAAAGCTACGATATATGCCAAATGCATCTTGCAATATTAACTGCAAATTTAAGGTTCTGTGAATTGAGTTTTGCATGCATCAGTGATGGCAAACGGTAATTCTAATTCTACTAAGTAGCCGTTTCTATAGAAACAAATCGGCATTGATTAGCTAGACAATTATGTTGTCGATTAGAATATTATTGAATTATTTTCTTAGAAAGTTTCAAAGGTATTCATTTGCACTATATTTTCTCTATTTTTCCTAATATTAAAGCAACTTTTGTTCGAAAATATATTTTCTGTATGTAGTAAGTCAGCAGCTGGTCTATGTAATTATTTATTCTTCTAGTTATAAGTTCTGAGAACTTTGTTCTGGTTGCTTGTGAAAATATTCATGTGATGTAGTTTTAGATATTTGGTATTATTCTTCATTTGTGATTTTGTAACCGTTGGCTAGGCGATCTGATTAACTATCCTTTTTTACCCTCTATAGAACTAGCTTGAAGCTATTTAAAATTTGATCAAATAAATCCAGTTTTATAAAGAAAATAATTGATACATTTTTGAATGATTGCAACTGTTATAGAATTTTAAATCATAGAAGACTGTTTAAGAACATGCCTCAAATTTTCCGCTCAATATTTTGGATATGCGGCATCTTACAATGTGAATATAGTACCCTTAGCGGAAACTATCCTCCGTTCAACTTGATCAATTCCTACACTAAACTTCGCACTCGCCCAAACATCGAATTATTCAACATGTTAAGGATTTATCGATTCAATATTCTGAATTGCTATAATGAATACAAGATACTTGGAAAATTGCCGAATGTTTCAAAAACTTGCATCGATGGTGCTGTATTTACATACTGCGTAGATTGGTTTCATCTTTACTGAGTGGCTTGAATATTAAAATCAAAAACAGCAAATATTTAGCGAACAAAAAATGTTAGTATTTGGAATGTTTCAGAAACAATTTACTGAATGCTGAACTGCCTAAAATAATAAATTCCAGAAGCGTTTTATATTATTTTTAATGCCATGCTCCCTCACGACAAAGTATTCATAGTTGCTTTTTGAGGCTTTAAATTCACAATTTTCCTTTTCCCTGACTGCCTCCCGCAAAGGGTTACAGAGTATCATCTATCGAATTAATAATAGGAGGTGGAAAGGTTTTCCTTAGTGCTTTGTTGCAAAAATGATTTCAACAATATCATTTTGCCAATTTCAAGTTCCGCAAACTGCACCTCCACTTATTTCGGGCACGATTGATGAAAACGTTCGCTTTCTGAACATGAGACCACTGTTTTAATTATACTACCGTCAATTATTCAGGAAAGTGAAATATTGATGTTATCTTTCTCTTGGAGTGGTTTTCAGCGTGCGACACAATTGGAAAGTGCATGAAACTATACTACGGGTTGACCAAAATGTTGTAAGTTGGGGAGTCGGAACCGTTTGAGAGCTGCCGATTGTTTTGCTAACCCGAAGTCACAAGTCATCCTGACCGAGGGTTTGAGCGTGCTGGTCTTGTACAGATTGTTGATCACGCTGATTACCCCCTCCCCCCCACCGCCCTAGAAACTGTAACTAAGCTCGGCTTAACATAGTTTCAGTATAAACCTCAGAGAGGCTCTGCTGATATTGAACAAAGGCAAATTTGCCTGGGCAGTCGTCTGCAACATGTACTGGCTAGCCATACTAGTTGAGAGGTATCTTGTGATGCGAGGTACTGTCCATCTGTTAACATCCATTTATAAAAGTTAGCTTTTGGGGAAAAATCAATAAAATACTACAATCTCCGAATCGGTTATAAATTTAAAACAAATAAAATAAAACCCTGGTTGATAGATTTAAGATACAATATCTGCGATTAATAATTTTGGTTAAACATTATTAAGTAAAGATTTGTGATGAAATTTCAACTTTCAAATCAACATTATCGATTTTACTTCGGAAATGTAGAAAACAAAAGCAAAGAATACAAACTTGAACCAATGAAAAAAAATCACCAAAAATCGCTTCCATTTTAAACGAGAATGACTGATAAGCCCAATTTTCTTTCTCCTTTTTGTTTCCTCTTTGAATCATGTATCAATTTTGTTTGTTATTGTTTCTTGTATTGTTGATTATTCGGCCACCTCTTGAATAACAGTCTCATGCAGAAAGCTACGCAAGTTAACAGATGCATGTTTCAATACTCACTACAAAGATAAGGCTCAGCAAAAACAGTTAGCTCTACATTAGTGATGTGAAAATAACCGTTTTTTATACAAAAAAACATTTTTCATTAATTAACCAAAAAGTTACTATATTTGTCGGTTTAAATTTTAGTCAGGAATGCATGATAAACATAATTTCCTGTTTTTTTTTTGCTTTCTTATAAAAAGTAAATATAAATTTATTAAAATTTATACGTTCTTCCTGTAAATTTAGATGTACTGGCTTCTTCGTCAGAGTTAATGCTAAAAATAATCATCACTGAAAAATAATATTTTTATTTACAATTCGAAATTTCCACAGTAAATTATAGTTACCGCATTGGACGTTTTAGGATCAGTTTCCCCTATTTCGTTCTCTTGAAAGTGCGACACATATATCTGAAGGCGAATTAGCTTAGCGAATGAAACATTCCAGAAGTTGAGTAAAATATTAAGAAACAGGACAATTTTGCTAGAAACAAGGAAGAGAGTACTGGATTGCTATTTGTTGCCATTTCTTCAATATCGTAGTGAATGCTAGACAATATCATCAAAGATGAAGGAAAAACTTGAAGCAACTGAAATGCAGTTATACAGAAGGATGCTCTAAATATCATGGATCGAGCATGTGAGCAATGATGAGGTCCTAAAAGTGATGGAAACGAAAAGGAAATTAATACTGAGCATCAAGAAGAGACAGCTGAAGTACCTGGGACATGCAGAGGAAGGAGGGCTTGGAGAACTTGATACTAACAGGCCAGATAGAGGGGAAAAAGAGACAGGGAAAGCAGCGAATAACATATTTGAAGGACCTAATCAGGTGAATGATGAAACGAGAGTTGCATGATGTAAAAGGAGAAGGCGTGCTAAGAGCCACCAGGGATAGTGAAACGTGGAAAGCCATGATCGCCTATCTCCTAAAAGGAACAGGGCTCATAGAAGAAGAAGATTATAAGATTTGACATTTCTCAGGTATCTAGCTGATCTACGATCATCCAGGAATGCCGGACGGCGCTGTTTATTTGATCCATCAATTAATATTGCTCTCTTTTTCCCAACTGTCAGGTTCAGTATGAATTCAAGAGAAGAATAGGAATAAATATATTATCTAAATGACAAAATGTTCGACTCTTTTGACAAATATAAGACTATAATGTCAGTGCAACAGACAAGTGGACCGCAAAGTCAGAACACCTGTAAAAACTGACATTTTTATCTCACATATGCGGCGTCTTACCCGAGAAAAAATTCGTTAATAAAATACAGCACTTTTTATATAATAAAATATAACCCTTTTGTATATTCTCTCCTGAGTGACGGTTAAACTACAACAAATGAAGTTCTATTTTCTTTCATTTTAAAAACTACTGCGTTTTACTTTAATATCAAATACTGAAAAAGTTATGAACATGCGTTTTCCTAAAATAAGAAGCGTCAAAACAAAAACAGTTAAATATATATATTACAGAATTTAACGAAATCTACGAAAGTGACATTAGTCGACATAATTGAATTTTTATTTAACATTATTATTATTTTAATGGATACTCATATTTGACTGTTTGTAATATATATATATATATATATATATATATATATATATATGTATATGTATATACACACACACCAGTAAGTTCCGAAAATTACATTTTGATTGCAAGATTTTTTTCAGTGAAAAAAAAAATTCGTTTGATCAGCAACGATCAAAACCAAATATTTATTGATTCAAGCATGTTACAAAAATTTATATACCGGAAGGAGCCCAAAAACATAAGTTAAAAAAAATGCGTGGGGAATTTGAAAGAAAAGATATTTAAAATTTACGTCCATACATAAAAAGGGAGCAGAGACAGGCAGGAAATCATGACTCGATATGAGGAGACTGTTTCCTTACTATATATATATATATATATGTGTGTGTGTGTGTGTGTGTGTGTGTGTGTTGTGCATCGAGGCAGCAGATATGTTTCTAAACATATACTGTTAAATATAAGCGACAATGAATGTCTTATGTTTAATCATGAGCCTTTCTATACATAGTATTTTGGCTTTAATTTCAGGTAAAAATAAAGACAAAAATTCTCTAACATTTAATAATTTTTTATTAAGTTGGCTCTAAGCTTTCGGCTCACATGAGCTATCTTCAGAGAGGTTAAAAGGATGTTAGCACAAAAACATCCACCATCAGCGACGATTTTAAATTGTCTTGACATAAAATTCCGCTAAGCAACTACACATATTAGGTTTACTACAGCCACGCTCTCTTGTAGACTTACCTGTCACCTTTCTGACTAAAGTACAATTAAACAACATTTCTTAGAAAAAACATAACCATAAAGGTAATATCAGAGAGATTTTAGTCAACAATACAATAAACCTCATTCATACACACAGTAAAAGAACATTCATATATATGAGGCCATCTACATTAAATCCAAACATCCCACACTTAATAAAATCACGTTTAAATCTGGCCATAGCACATTAAATTGCATTTAAATATATGGTTCTGTTATCATTTTGAGCTCTCATGCGGTGTGACGTCATAGAACCGCATTACAAATTTGCGAAATGCGTTTGCTATTTTTGGTAACTGCTGCCGTTGCTTAGCGAAGTTTTATGTTAACACAAGATAAAATCGTCGTTGATGGTGGATGTTTTTGTGTTAAACTCTCTGAAAATGGCTCATGTGAGCCGACAGCTTAGAACCAACTTAAAAAAATATCCAAATGTTGGAAAATTTTTGTCTTTATTTTCACCTGAAATTAAAGCCAAAATACAACGGCTCATGATTAAACGCAATAGACATTTGTTGTCTCTCATATTTAACAGTATATATATATATAAGATCTGATGCTTAAATCATTAAGATGTAGCATTTTTCATTTTTAACGAAATTGGTTATATATATATATATATATATATATATATATATATATATAACCAATTTCGTTAAAAATGAAAAATGCTACATCTTTATGATTTATTTTTGAGAAAAGCAGCTATGAATTATTAACTTCAAAACCTTACTTTCTATATGGGGCATGTTTGTCCTCAAATATGTCCTATGTAGGAAACAAAAAAAAACACCTTGTCAATAATTTTTAACGAAATATTGATGAAAGAGTTACTTCAGCATAAATACTCAATTTAAAAATTACATGGCCTAGTAAGCAACAACGAAACTAAGACTACAACATTCAGAAAAATCCTTATTTTATGACAAATATGCCGCATGTAGAATAAAGTGTTTTTAAAAAGTTACTAATCCATAACATCTTTTCTATCATTTTCTATGAAACTTGCATAAAAAAGGATTTCTGCATATATATATATATATATATATATACACACACACACACATACACACACGAGTGAATACAGAACGAAGAAAGAATTCTTATAACATCCAAAACATTAATTTAAAATAGTGCTCGATATATAATATATAAAGCTGTGAATATTTACTATAAACTATTTTAGAACCTATACATAATTTTTCTATGCATATCCACGACAAAGGTACATTTGTTTCGATATTGGTTATAGTTTAGCCACAAGACAATAAAAACTTACAAGGTTAAATCTGTCTAGAAATCAAAGACTCATTAATCAACCACTTTAAAAAACACCCTCTCCAAAAATCCCAACGGTCATAGACTTATTTCCCTATCACAAACCCCACCAACACCTCTAACAAAACTAAACAAAGATAAGGAAAGAGGTTTCCATTACTTTCCACGCCACCTGATGAGACATTGAAGTTTCAATGTCGAAACAAACGTACCTTTGACGTGGATATACGTAGAAAAATTATGCACATGTTCTAAAATATAATTTATATATATATATATATATATATATATATATATATATATATAGAGAGAGAGAGAGAGAGAGGATCCCTCAAATGACCCTGGTAATATTTATAATTGATGAGTAAAATAAGGAAAACTAAACAAACATTTTGCTCATTGTTATTGCAGATTTCAAGAACACATGTCTATTGAATGACACACAGAAAATAAGACTTTATGGAGTTAAGCATTCGGCTAAATATCTAAAATCCGAAGCATGAATTTTTAGCAAGAGGCTGGATTTAAGCATAAGATCTTATTAACGCTTTTCAATTTTACTATAAAGCGGACCATTGTAGCTTGCATGCAATTTTAACGCGCTGCCTCTGGCAAATCTTTAAAGTATAACGTCAGTAATTGTTCTTGTATCAAGTATTGCACGACATGACGAAGCAAAATAAAAATCAGCTCATGGCAAAATACGTATCAGCTTACGGCAACACACCAAGGACGAGAATCATTACAGGGAAGGAGAGAAATGTTCAAAATCAAAACCTATATTGCTAAATATATTAGCGTTTTTGTGTTAGCATTCGGTTAGAAAATATGTTTACAAATATATTACCATCTTCCAAACTCTTTCGACTATTACAGCAGTTTTATATGTTCCAGTGAATACAAGCATTTGTTGAAGTAATGCCGTGATATAACACAAAGATTTCTGAGTTCAATATTTAGCAACATTTGAGGTGAACAAAAACTTTGAGTTGAATTGCTAAAATAACTGAAAAGAGATAACCAGACGAGGCATGGCACATGGAACTGAAACGATGTACACAAGTTCGGTTCGAAAATACAATCACCTGAAAAAAGCCCCAATCCTCTTGAATATTACAACAAGAATGAGAACAACTAAATGAATAGTGTAAACAGTAACAATACTTAATCTTTGAAATATAAAAAGCAAATTTTATATGGCTAAACTATTACGGACTTTCGATTTTTTGTTCGGTTAAAAACATTAATATCTTCCTAATTTTGTTTTATATTTAGCAACGGCTTTATGTAATGGGGGATAAAAAGAAAATAATTTAACTTATGGACTTCTTGTATAACATAATTTAATAAGTCAATTTTTTCTTAATCATTTTACTCCAATCTTAACGGAGCCACCACTTGTGCGCAGGGCGTTACATTGAATGAAACGGTTGGGTACAGTACGTATTAAAGAAAGGATGAATAATGAACGGGATTAAAAAGATAGACGATAGCAATTGACGCTACATTTATTTTTTTTTTTAGATTTTTGCTATCAGGTAAAAAAGTGAACAAAAGTGAGTTCTACAGATGGGAATTATGAAAAGAAACTGTTAAAGTAGAAGTTAAATTTAAATATTTCTTCAATAGAATGTTAGGACCTAGATGTCAATCTGGTAGAATGCTTAAAATCACGTAGTCGGGGCAACGGGAATAAAGATAGAGCAGTTTCCATGAAAATATTTGTAAAATAAACAGAGGGAAACCATGTCACATAAGTGATAGTGTCCCTGACGTCGAAACGTCAAGTCAGGATCAATTATATTGCAGATCATTAGTTGGATTTTGTCAAGCACCTCCAGATAAATAGCAAAAGAACCCGAATGCTGGCAACAGTATTCAATTCTCGGGCAATTTTCGATTTATAAATGTGCCAAATCAATTTTGACGAGTGAATACGTTTTCGTAGATTTATTTTACGAGACTAAAATATGCAAATTAATTTTAATTACAGAATCATGCATATTTCAAACAAATATTTGTAATTAATACTCGTGTACATTTGTTGAGAACAAAGGTGAGTGAACCAATAATGAAAGAATAGTGACTTTTGACTAAATTTCGAGGTGCATTATCGATAACAAAGACGCAGGAGCTTTTATCCAAGTGCAGACACAAAGCGGAAGGCAAACTCGAAATCTGTCAACAATGCCGCCAGATTATGCTGTTACGTTGTCTACTTTCCATCATTTCGCTACTGATTCTCAAATACGTCGATCCACACGAAAAGAAGTGCGAGAAGCGTGACAAAACGTTGAAAGATATCATTAATACTTTAATATCATGAAGGGTCGATGGGTTTTCAGCTGCGTTCTGTAATCATAGCTAGTTAAAGTCTAATAAACGGTAAGAAATGTTTGTTCTTTTTTTAGATTTCATACAACTCGTTTTCCTTAAGATAACTACACACACAATTCTTATATGAATGCATATATTTACGCATACACGAGGTCGCGTTGCCTTAAAGTCATAGCAGGCGTTTGCCGTAGGCGATCATAGACTTTCACTTGCTCCTATCTTATGTTGTTCTCAACCTTTCTCCTCTTGATATTTCTTCCAATTTCTTCATCAAGTACTTGCTCTGCTTTCCCCTACTTCTCTTTCTCTCCATCTCTTTTGTGAATATTAATTTTCCCAAGTTTTCTTTCCTCATCCCGTGTCACAAAAACATCTGCTGTCTTTTTGATGCTACGTACAAATTTCCTTTTTGTTTGCATCCTCTCCACAATCTTGCCGCCGCTCACATAATCTGACTATGCTATCTTCAGTGTCCTTTCGTAGAATTAAATTTCTTTTGCTTCGAATTCATTCTTGAAGAGATTACTCAGCATAAAATTCAGTACACTATCTTTTACTTCCAACGAAATCTTCCTGTCTCTCAATACTCTACTCAGTCTTTGGAATGAATCATTATTAAAGTAACTTATTTAAATTTTTGGCTGCTCTTGTCCGTGAATTCACGTCTATTAGAGTAGCTCTGACTACCGTTTTTCGAGTTAGTTTTATCGTCGGTCTTCAAGGAATAGAACATTTGCTATGGTGGTTAAATTATTCTTATTGCAGACGCCTAGTTGGATAAAATTGTTTCCTGAAGACTGACAACAAAGCTGTGATATAAATTGCAACTATGGTAAGCGGGTATTAGTATATATTTCTTTAAGGTAGCGTGCATATTTTGGTGGGTATCGAAGCTTAACGGAAATATGAAAGGCTGGTAAACTCAAACACTCGCTACGATTAATTAACTTTGTGTTAGTTCAGCCATCGTCGACTTTCGAAATGTTTTCTCTTCCTAATTTTACTAACAAGAATTACGTTAGTGCGTGGTGCAAGCACTAGAATCTTTTCTAGAGTCCATTATTGTTATAAATTCTTTTTCTTGATAAATTAATCGGGATGACCTGAATAAGGTGAATGTTTTAACACCATACAAGAGATAATTAGCGCTGTGTAATCAATTACATTATGCTCACTATTTATAATTTTATACCAAGGCAAGAAACTAAACAAACAGGTATCGATATATTAAAGCAACTCACCCTTAATTACGTGCCAAAATGGGTCAAGGAGAATGTTATTTGACAGATACGTAATTTAAGCTTTTAGAAACAAATTCAAACTGTTGTATAACGATTCGAAAAAGTATAGACCAGATTGAAAATTGGTTTTGCTGATAAAATACGCCGAAACATAAATCTAAAACTATTTAATATTTTTATTATTATTCTTTTCAGTATAGTGACGTGTTGTGTAGATTCGAGTTTAAGTTGGCAGTAGGCATACGAACGATTTGACGAGTCAACTACTGTCTGCTACTGCTAAAGTCAACTCTTTCTGTAAAGCTTTCTTCGACAGGTAACGTCACTAAGGTTGTTTCCATTGACACTTGTAGCTTTTAATGCACTTAGTACCATCGCAGGTGTTGACCTTTCTGACCTTCATTTGTCAAAAAAAAATCTGAGCCTGCACTTGCGTCGCTCAGTGCAAAATACACTTCTTGGTAAATTTTATTTTTAATTGCAATCATGAATGACCCCCCCCCCATTATTATTCTACACCGACCAAGGTATTACGCAACATAATAACCAATGTATCGTTCTCACTACTGATCATATACGTAACAGCTGAAAATAAATACGAACTTCACTAGACAATAGATTGTCACTCATCAATCAAAACGCTAGGACTCAAACAGCATGAACAGCACAGAAGAATACTCTGAACTTAGTTGTTCTGATCTTCATCCCTTATTACAGTCACCTAAGCTGGCATAAACCAATTTCCGATCACCGTAATATTAGAGTAAAAGAAAATGTTTCGAGCGAAAATTAGATTCAAGTTTTCGTTGAAAATATTTAAAGTCAAAGAAACTTGCGATGTTATCTAAAACTATATTGTTGGGTTGTTATAAAAATAATGATCGCTTGAAGTGTTGTATTTGGAAATGTCATTTTAACGTAATATTCACGGTATATATAAAGTGATCTTTGGTATAAATAATGAATAATGTGTACACTTTAATAACTTTTAAAACATTTTCAGATAAAAATATTCTTGAAGAATTGAAGCCATTCATTGTGAACATGACAAAACAGGATTTACTTTACTTTTATTTTATGAGTTCAAGCTTTGTAATAGTGTCTTCCAAACTTCTTCCGATATCAACAGAACACGGGGAGATAGGTCAACATGTAATCGAAACACGATAAATCGGTTCTTCGTTATGTCAATGAAAATCGGAAACTTAGATGTTTTGAAATATGCTTGATGCTCTCTTTGCATAACACAAATGATCCGTTTTCTGAGTGAATAGTCAAATATAATGAAAGGTAGATCCTTTATGATAAACGTAAATAAATGAGTCCCCCATATATTTCCAAATGCTAATGTTGAATCAGCAAAAGATTATGCTGTCTGGTGGTCTGCAATTAGTGTTATCCAGTACAGCTTTCTGGAAGCCAATTGAAGCATTAATGCAGAGCTTTACTGCAATCAACTTGATGAGATGCATGAACGGCTGCAAAAAATGAGACCAGCATTGGTGAATTGATTATGGTCCAGTTGCAAAACTACGCCACATTGAAGTCACTTTGAAAAGGAAATTTGTTTTTGCTTTAGAATTATTAAAATATAATCATTTTAAAAATTATAAAGAAATTAACAACAAATGAAAGTTAACTAATGTTATTTGCCTTTTTTTATTATATTAGTCTAAGTTAAATTCAATAATACAACTCAGATATTGCCAAACAAATCATTTATTATTGTTGCACTGATTAATTTTTCTGATTGTGAGTTTAGTTGCAGATACAACATTGTTGTACTTACAAAAGGGAAAGTTGATATTGGTGTACTTGCGAGTTATAGTTTCAATTCTGTAAAATATATTCACAACCAACCTGAATTTTACTAAGGTTTTATAATTTAATATATTAAACACAATATTTTAAATCTGTTTTTAACAGAATAACTCTCAATAAATGAACTTAATCATACATTCAATGAAAACAGATAATTTGATTAGATTTCAATAATTAGGTGGATTTCTGTAGATTATAACAAGAATTCGCAGGAGACATTCAGGTTGTATTGATTTTTTCCTGTTATTTTTAAAACATCATACAAACTTTCAAACAATGTCTCGCTTTCTTTATTTGGAAGTGTCCTTCCCTAATATTTCTTCTTTTTAAGAATATAAAATATATAAAGTTAATGAAAATAACATTAAGTTTTAAGAGCTGAAAAAGTAGTCCTCACGTTTTAAAAATTATTATATTTAATTTTATATTTGCATTCTGAATTCGAGTGCCCGTTTTTATCCGTATCCTTAATTTATCTCTGCTAGGATGATGATCAACCGTTTGAAAAATATTAATATAGAGGACCTGGTTATGAGCCCAGCAAGAAATAATACAACAACCAAAATAGGAAATAACAATATATATATATATATATATATATATATATATATATTAAAGACAGCAAAATACAAATACTTGTAACTCTGTTAGTAGAACAATAAATACTGGTTAAGAAGTAATACTAGAACTGGGACCCGCAATAGTAGTACGGTAGAAGTCTTGGTTATCTCTGCCTATCGCTTTTCTGCTTTATGCTGATCTGCTCGCACCTTTTGTGAGCGGAATTATATGTAATACATGGAAGAGTTCAATCCATTGAATGGGTGATGCCACCATGACAATTTCAAAACTGTATTCATATTGTAACACTCAAAACACTGCACTGCAAATATGTAAGTTAGAGACACGAATACATAGTTAAATAGACTGAAATGATCTCTTTGAAACAAATGTAATACATAAATGACACACGCATTTGCTCATTTAGATTTCTCTGGTTATTGTCGTCGTTATGGCTAAAAACCAAATTAAAAATCGAGTTATTTGTGCATTGGAAAGATTTATGGATAAGAAAGATGATACTGACCGAGACGTCACAATCTATATTGGCAAGGGACAATCAGTCGTAATGATACCGAAGAATCATTGGACCTCCATGATAATCAGCACAATTGTTTTTATATATTCTGCTTAGTCAGACAAAGAGCTTTTCAGTATTCTCCCGTACATCTTTAAACCGATATTAAAATGAGTCTAGAACAAAACATTGCCTAGCCAGAGAAGACCGTACGAGACTCAATAAAAACAATCAGTGAGGCACTAATCTATGGCGACTTGAGTAAATTGTCGACGTATAAAAAATATTTTATTTTATATCCGTGTGGACATTTTTTCATTGAAATCGTACATTTTATTTTCAGCTTGTGTAACATGTCCGTGAAAGTATTTAATACTCACAAACATAGAATTTACGACCCAACCCGCAGGCGCTGATATCCAAATATAAATTCATACAGTTACACTTTCTGAGAAACTGTCTTTGAGATCTTGCTAAATTCCAAGTGCTAAAGTAAATGCCCCGAATGAAAAAAATTGTTAATATTACAGTTCAGAAAGAAACATCATACCAAATTGGTGTATATTGATAGATTTCTCTTAATATCACAGCGTCTCATGAAGAGTAATTTCTAACCAGAATCAGTCATTTAATTGTCATACGTGATACCCGATCGGGCGATCAGGTTTTTGTGTGAAATGACTGACTAATTACATACATTTTCTACATAAGTTTGCCATTTCTTTCAGAAGTAAAACGGTTGGTAACAAAGGGTACTGAACCCAATCTGTCCTCCTATTTAACCCATAGCTTTTTGGAAAGTGATAGATTAATGCCTTTCGCAAGGGTGACTAAATGAGTTAAACTAATTTGACTGGAATTACAGTTCGACTTCTCTATTCATTTCGAGGCTTTATCCATTACAACACACCCAACGAGAATACACGACGAAATATACGATTATAAGGCTAGAAACATTGCTTTTATTATTATTGTCTAACTGTTTCAATGATTATTCGTTTCACCCAGATTGGTTTTGTACAATTAGATAATCATTAAAAAAAATATGCTGCCTCTCTTTTTTTTCCTGTATCCACCTATAATTTCAATTTGTTGTCATAACATATTTATGAGCTAACTGCCTGAAAGTGTGTTGTTATTTCAACTATAGCTTCGTTAAGGTGCAATTAGATCTTTCTACTTCATCGAATAATTATTTTTCATTAATATAATTCTCTTTGCTGAATATAAAACTACATTAAGTATTTTGTGAAGAGGAAGATGCCTATAGTCCTAAAAATAGGCCTACATTTAAAACTTACCGAGACTGATAACCAAAGATACCCGGATCACTTTTAGGTTACAGCAGAATACACCTCATCATATGACTGAAGATAATTATTTAAAACCTCAATGTATGAAATAGCCTTATCGAAGCCTTACCTCTGTAAAACATTGTTTATTATAAGCATTTATTATAATTATCAAAAGTTGTTTTTCTATTCAAGAATATTAGATGATAGATCTTCTCTGATTAAAGAGTATCGCTAAGATATTTTTTAAAAAATTAAATAATCTTGTTGCCGTTCAATAGACATCCATGAATTACACTGAATTATATACTATTCTAAGAGTTTTGAGGTTTACATACAAGTCTCTGTGGATGTCAGACACTGCAATATCCTGACTATCGTCTGTTGATTCAATAATATATTCTTATTGCAAGAAAAAAAAGAGAAAATATATTCTGAATTACTAGAAGTATATTTTGTCCTAACCCATTTCTTAACTTTGAATATAAATACACCTTACTTCGGATCCTATGGAATATATCCTTTGATGACTTTCCACAATGTTCTCTCCCTTGAAATTCTTAGTAAACATTCTCATTTAGTTCTTTCTCATAAATCTTGTTCTACAGTCTATTTATACGACCTCTTTAGTTAGGTTAAGCGCTGCTTTCATATGTCCTTTCAGTATGACAAAGATTTTTTCAAATTTCTCAAGATGTCTTTCCTTTTAATATGACTTAGAAGTTTTAACTTTCTTTCTGATGTTAAATATCATTATCCACATTGATTTCGTTTACTTCAAATCTTCGTCGTTGCTTATATTTTCAGTTTATGGTACCTCATCATCCTTCTGAAGAACCACATTACTTTTGCGTTAAGACACTTCAATGTCATAAAGATGTAGATAGCTTCTAGAATTTTAAAATTAAAATTCTAGAAGCTATCTATATTAAACAGTTTAAACCTAGCCTAAATAAAATAAATTTCGACACCTCTACTAACATACTTCAATGCCTATAATCGACGGGAGACGTCATAGTTATTATACTTACCCCCTACACCTTAGTAGCAGCAGTTCACAGACCAATCCCTCGTGCCACCATACACTCAATTGAACAAAAACCCCACTACCACCATTCCTTTTCGGCCTACAGCCATGTGCGACACAAAAAATGGACCTGTCTAATTTTCTCTGTATAAATACTCTGTTAATAATAATTTAAATGTTCTATGTTCACTGAACGTTAAATGTTCATCCTTTGATAGTGACGTATGTAAGCCGAAAACTCAGACCTGATAAAAAAGTCAACAATTATTGCGATTTCTTGTCTTTTCATGACAACACTATCAAGCTAATCAGATCATACGAACGGATCTTACATAAAATAGACAGAACTTGTCTATATTATTCAATGAAACTTCTATTAATGAAAAAATGCCGCCAAATTACACACAATATTTATATATATATATATATTATTGATTTTCTGCACTATTGTAAGAAATGCAACCTTGAAACTTCTGAATATCTTTTCATGTCTTTGTCTATTAGTGTATCAAATTTGATTAAAATCGGACCACTCCTTCTATAACCCGATTGTTTCAATTATCGACTTTCGAGATTTATCGGAGGTACCTCGAAACAAAACTAGCTAAAAGCACTCGCAGACGATTATAGTACAACTGTGTAAATTTTCAAGAAAATCTGTTCAGCCTTTTCGGAGTCTATATGTAACGGTCCCACACACACAGTTCCATTTATAAATAAGTTTAGATACTCAGTGATCTACCCCCATGCTGTGAACACAATGTTTTCCTCGGTGTTGGAAGTTGCAGCATATCCAGAACATGAGTTATCTTAAAAAACTCATTTTCCTCATGAATTCAGCTTCACATTATTGATAAACCTGAATCATCATATTATATATATTATCTTCATATCCTTATTTTTCATTGATAAAATGTTCTTTGAAGCTTTAAAATAAAAGTTATTTCATATTTAGACTTTTTCTTAACATCGTTCTAATCTTTATGCTCGCTACTGTATATTCTACCATTGTATACTCAGTGAAGTGTAAATAGAAGCATTACATTGATTTAAAAGAGAGCTTTCTCTTTTTTGGATGTGTATGTCCAAAAAACAAAATTCGAAGTTTGTTAAATATGTTTATCGGAAACGCGTGTTTACTGGATTCTATATCCCCTGGGCTGAGTTTCGTCTTAGACGGTAAAAAATAAATCTGATTATTGATCTGTTTTACGAGTAGGTTAAAACTGGAAGTAGAATTTATTAAGAAAATATTTTACGTTAATAGCTATTCTCAGTACGTGGTGTAATCCCGCATTAATGCTAACGTTGCACAATTCCATAAATCAAAAGATTTTAGTTCCAAAAAAAGAAAAAAGTTTGCCGTTGATTGGCGAAGTTGATGAGATTTACTTTGCAAATCTTAACCACTGACGGGCAATGTTATACTTTGATTTATTCATTCATCATGCATATTCTTTACTAGACTTATACTGAAATTATTTCCTATAGATAAACTATCAATCTTTCAAACAATTCTCTAATTTAATAACTTAAATGTCAATGTAAAGCTAACTCTATAACTAGGACTAATCACTGGTGACACAAAAGTTTACTCGTGCAAGCAGACTCGGAACTGGGTCACACCCAGTCACAGATCAACCAATCGCATACGACAATTATACTCCATCAGATTCTTTTCTCGCACTTCCCATCTCTGAAACTCTCTTCCCTATTCTTGACTTTCCTGACGGCTAAAATCTCCAGCAACTTAAATGCAATATCAAATCCCATCTCTTATTCACTTGACTCTAGTGCTTTCTACATCACCCCGTGTATCTTGTTCTTTTAGTTTCTCTCTACTTTCGCAACTGCTTTCACTCCTGTCTTCACATCCTTTTTTTCTACTTTTATCTCTCTCCCTCTAGTTGGCTCGTCTTCCTCTTCACACTCCTACTTCCTAAGACAATAACTCTTACGTAGCTCTCTGCATATCAGTGGTGGTACCGCCTTGCTTGGGGTGAAATGATTTAAAAAAATAACCTCAAATTCAAACATTTCTTTTAGTGGATAAACCTATTTGATTTGAAATTTTTTGACGTTTACCTTAAATTGTATTTTTTTATTTGTCTACCGATCTGCATAATTGAGGAAACTTAAGAAAGTATGTCCTCTGGAAGAAATCGAACAGGCATCCTTTTTCATACGGGGATTTTTGCTGCTCATATAAGAAGAGCTTCTTAAAGCAAATTAGTATTTATTTCTGATGCAAACTGATTCGTTCAGGTTTCTAGAAACGTCTTCTCAGATTTGTATTCAAAACGCAAAGAAAACAGTTTCTAATGAATTAATAGATGTTTTTTATCTGACTTACTTTTATTACATCAGTCGTTATGGGGAGTTAAAAATATGCCGGATTCAAATATTAAGTCTTTAATATGTACCTCCATTTTTTCGGCATAAATTTTCGATACCTAAGTTTAAAATTAAAAAAATTGAAGATTTCATTTTAAATTTAATTAAATGCTTAATAATTAATTTATTATCTCCAGTAAGTAAAAAGTTCTAGGGTATTTCAGATAGAAATTACATCTCGTAAAATATTAATATATATATATATATATATTAGGGTAAGTCGATTTTGCAACCACAACTAACTCTAGCAAGAGAAAGTTGCTAATTAACATAAAGAATAAGTGCACAAAATACTTTTCTCTAGAAATTTACCAATTTTTGTGCAAATGTATTTAAATACATAGTCGAATATTCTGAATTTCTTCCTGTGTTGATTGAAAAGATATGCATGTCAAATTAACACCGTATTTTGAAAAAAATGTAGAAAAAAGCCTTAATAAAATGTTTTATTTTATTCCCAATCGTGCTGTTTTTGGTAAAGTAAACTGAAAATCAAACACTACAAAACTATTTTATTTAAATTTTTATAAACAATTTCGAGCGTGTTTTAGACAGTTATGCTTTCAGTTTACTCCTGAAATATCTTTATTCAACGTGTGTTTTGTTTTCAATTATTTCAAGTATATAAAAATGAAGTCTACTCCTTTTTTAATAAACTTTATTGTTAGAAAAATGAAAGAAATTATTTTATATTCCCTGTGATATTTATTTTTTTTTTTATTTTTGAAGATATTTTTTATTCGCGTATTTTTTTTTTTACATGCTGCTATATCGCGTAAGAAGCGATTTGAATTTATTTCTTAAGGTAAGTAACTACATATTTATCATTTCATCTGTTATGATATTTTTCCTTTTTTAAATTTCTCTTTGGAATTTATAATTCAATTTGTTTAATTTCTTATAATAGAATAATTTTATAAAAATGGTCGGAAAATGAGCTGTACTTTTTACTCGCAGTGTTACTGATACAAAATTTGGAGGAACGCCTTGTCCATTAGATAAAACAGACCCATCTACTGTTCATCCAGTATAGTTATTTTCTGAAAAATACTTGTTCAAACTTAAACAAACATTGCTATTTTAAAATTAATGGCTAAGAATATTTAGAAGGCAGTTAATCCACATTTGCCTCTGTTAAGCGAAAAGTATATTGTAAATAAAATACAAAAATTTCCTTTGAGAAAGCGCATCATATACATAGAAGATGTCTCTCTTCAGTGAAAAAGAAAATTATGACAAAATATCTGGATGCATTGTTTGATATTTCTTCTTCTTTCTGTCAATTGCCAATTTTAAGTTGTGAAGACATAACTGAAGTGCAAAAAAGAAAATTGTCAGAAAGTACGTCTGTAGCCGGTCACACGACCAGATTTAATTATTTAAGGACATTATGTGACCAGTCAACAGTCAGGTAGGGTCAGCGAGACGAAACTCCTAAAATGTAACGGGAGAACTTCAACCGACCCGGGCATAGGTCGCGTTGCACGTTGTCCTTCTTTCTCGTGTGCTGATTTCTTTTACTTCTTCTATCATCCAAAGACATTCCTAGCACACAGAAACACACGTAAAAAAACGCATATACTCTTTCTACTACAAACAATTGTACGAACTTTTGATACCCTTAAATTTATCAGCGAACATTTACTGCTCCCTATTCTTGCTATCGTTTTCATTAATAAATTTCTATTTCAATCATACAAAATGTATATTTTTATTCGTACACTATTACACTATTCTGCACTAATTCAAAGATTCCAACCTGCAACAAACCTTCCGATAATAATATCCTGATGATAATTCTGCATAAATTTTTAGCTGTAGGGCGTTAGGTTATATATGACAACAGGGCAGAACCAATAAACGTTAGCCATCTCCCTATAGCTACATATTCTCTCAATATAAACTTAATATTTCAGGTACCGGTGGCAGAGAGAGAATATTGAAAAACCAGAGAGCCAAAATAGAACCCAAGGGTAGTTTCTAACTTGTCCTGTAGATAAAATTGCCATTCAGAAACTCATAAATGTGTAGTAGAAGAAGAAATACAAGAACAAATTGATTCATCTCCTATTGCCTCCATATCTTAAGATCAGGATCTTATTCTTTCCCACTCATCAAATAATGATGAAATATATGAAGGGTACAAACCTGCCAGGCATTCCAAGGGTGGTTACAGCTTTTTAAAAATTCCTTGGTATGCTACGGAGTTGATCAGAAATGTATGCTTCATCACACTTAGAAGCAAGCCTTGCAAATGCCTTTCTTTTAGATTTGAAGGCTATAGACCATTTCAAACCAAGTGTTAATATTGAATATTGAATAAATAATATTTTTATAAATCTAAAATTGACCGTGCAAAAGAAAGAACTAAACAAAATGTCCATCGAAAACACATTGATAAAGCAGAAAACAATTATTTACATTGGTGTTGACGGAAGACATGACAAAGATACAAAATATAAAGAGATTGTGGGGCAGATGAAAAGAAAAAATAAAGAGTACAAAGGGAACAGAACACCATTTGACATTTACATAGATGATGGGTAGTGTAAGTAAAAATACCTCATTCATATAGTTATCAATACTACTGGAGCAGCTGATGCTGTTCTAGCAAAGGAGGTTGCTAGTGTTTTAGAGGAATACATTACACATCATTATTGTCTTTTTGCATTAAAATCAGCTTCCATTCAGAGCGATGTTTTAGCATATTGATGGCAACACAAGAGTCCCAACATCATTCATTATGACTATCATAATTTTCCCCAGGTCAAATTTGCACCCGTAAGTCGTCCTCTAACCAGCCAATTTCTAACATCAAACAGGCAGTTGATTTGATTAGTGATCAGATACTTCTTTTAGAGTATGCATTAGGGATTTCACGAAGGGAAAGACAACACTAGATAGGCTGCATGGAAACTTGGGTCCTTAAATCAAGCAAGATGTTTGACGTTAGCCACCAGACTAATGTGTTTTTGGACTCGAGGCAGTGAGAATCTATAAAAAAGATTTTAGCTAATAGGTAAGTAACTCACATAATATTGATTACAATGAGTTCATCGATTTATAGTTTCATTTTAAAGTACTATCCTAATTTCATTATAAAATTAAGACGAATAAGGTTAAATTTTTATTTTTATTTAAGTTTTTAGTTTTTTCAGTAGACAGTCAATCAGAAAGAGGTTAGAAAATATCAAAAATAAATTTTGATGCAATACATTGCTCTTAGTTGATCGACCGGTCCCAAAATGGAGTTTGTGAGCCTGGAGTCACAGAAAAAACTGATTACAAACATCTGAAGTCTTCAATGAGTGGGACAAAATTAGAGCCACCTGATTTGCCTTCACACTCATAAAATGTCGAAAGAACAGTAAAATTAACAACTGCAGCTTCCCAATTTGTCTATGGAACTGAAACAAGACACAGGTACATCATTACAGAAGTTTTATGTAATGAAATGAGGCCTTCCTTTGGTTCAAAGGCTCTTATGTGGAGCAGTTTGATATGATGTAATAATAAACATTGCTAATATTCTCACAACATTCACGGTTTTGCCATGTCTTTTATAACTTTATGGTTTAAAATTATTAAAATAGAAACTTAAAATCCTACTATTAATAACTAGTAGATTTTTAGAGTGTTTAAATTACACTGATCATTTATATTAAAATAAACCTTTAATTTGTTCCTATCAGAGTTCATACTTGCTTGCTTTTGTTTCATTGATAGAAGAAAAATAGCTGTTTTACAATATCTTGCAATGTTATTACTGACTTATCTCAATTAATGAGGTAAAATAAAGCTTATCTGACCTGTTAGGGTTGGGGTGGAAGTTCATAATTTCATTTTAATTGCTACTTTTTGATATATTGTATTCATTTCATTTGAATAACAAATTTTCTGGATTAAAATCATAAATACTTTTATGCAATTTCATATCTAAATGTATGAAAAACAAGGATTTTCAAGTGCTTCATATTAGAAGATTGTTTAAAGTAAATGTTCAAAAATTAGTGCAAGTTACAAACCAATATTTTGCTGTCAGTGCTTATAACAATACCCAACATTTCCCGGGTGATTATTTTTGATATTCAAAGAAAAGTTGAAAATCAATCTACCCGAATATATATATATATATATATATATATATATATATATATATACCACAGCTCATCAGTGTAGATAAATATCAACTCGTTTCTGGCTGGGATCAAAATTCGACCGATCTGGTGTCAGTCGCAGTCGCGCAACCTAAGCCATAAGCGCATGGTATCAGAGAATATAATTTTTAACGTGTTATATTTATACTAGCAGTGTAGCCCGGCATTGCTCGTGTGTAATGAAAGCTTTAAAACTCTTAGGACGTTGGCACAAAAGACGAAAAAGAAATAGTTGCTTCCAGGTAAAGCGAAACTGTAGACTGAAAGAAAAATGAATGAAAGTCAAATTTTATTTCCTGGTATCGATATCAAAGAGGTGTTTTAGTCGTAAACTGAATGTTGAAGGCTAAATAAGTCTTCTGAGTAAATGGCATCATGGCTGAGACTAAGCACTATAATTATACTTACTTAGAGCCAAACCCGAAGCAAACACTAAAATAAAAGGGCTGAAAAAATACAGACATTAGGTAGATAAACAGACACGCAAACATATTGCCTTTTATATATATATATATATATATATATTATCGATTTTATGCACTATTGTAAAAACTGCAACCTTGAAACTCGTGAATATAGTTTCTTATGTCTTTGTCTATGAGTGTATCAAATTTGATTAAAATCGGACCACTCCTTCTATAACCTGATTTTGTCGATTATCGATTTTTGATATTTATCAGGGGTACCTCGACACACTTATCGTACAACTGTGTAAATTTTCAAGAAAATTGGTTCAGCCGTTTCGGAGTTTATAGGTAACGGACACACAGACACACACACACATATATATATATATATATATATATATAGTTAGATTTGTACTTTATATTTATGAATTTTTCATTAAGACAATTATGCTTTTAATTGTTTTTTCAATATTTCTAATAATTATTGAGATTTATGGTTGATACTGATAAATAAATACTCACCAGTGATATCTGTAAATAAAACAAACCTTTATGGCAGGTAACAGTAGCCATTTTCAAACACGGTCCTTGCTATTTGTGAATGTTGTCAGTTTAACCATTTTAATATTTCCTTTCACGCGTTGAGTTTTATCGCATTTCGTGTATTCGCGAGGGTGTTCGTAATTTCTGTTCTTTTGTGAGAAAGAATGAAGACAAATATATATATATATATATATTGTTAAATATAAGAGACAATGAATGTATCTTATGTTTAGTCATGAGTCGTTCTAAACACCGTATTTTGCTTTAATTTCACGTGAAAATAAAGACAAAATTCTCCAACATTTGGATAATTTTTTATTAAGTTGGTTCTAAGCTTTCGGCTCACATGAGCCATCTTCAGAGAGGTTACAAGAACATTAAAATAAAAATATCCACCATCAGCAAAGGTTTTATCTTGTGTTGACATAAATCTTTGCTAAGCAACGATAACAGTTACCAAAAATAGCAAACAGAATTCGTAAATTTGCAATGCGGTTATATAACGTCACAATGCGTGAGAGCTCGAAATGTTAGCAGAACCATATATTTAAATGCAATGTAATGTGCCCTGGATGTGCGTTGTGGTACAGTGCATATCGGCTCGGAACGAGAAACCAGGGAACCGAGTTCGAATTTCAGTTGAATCCATTGTATTCACTTACGCGCAAATACCCTTGGGAAAGGTGTTAATCCGTCTCTTCCTTCCAGTTATGGGTCAAATAGCAGGACAGACTGGGTTCTATAGTCTGCCGCAGAAAGCAATGGCAACCTATTGCGGGATAATCTCTTTCGAGACATGAACTCCCAAGCGTGTATCACGTATGGCACTAAACTTAATGTGTTATGACAATATTTAAACGTGATTTTATTAAGTGTGGGCTGTTTGGATTTAATGTAGATGGCCTCCAATATTAAATTAAATTAAAACCCAAATACGATTTTTAGAACGGCTCATGATTAAACATAATAGACATTCATTGTCCCTTATATTTAACTGTATATGTTCAGGAAATTATCTGCTGCCTCGCTACACTATATATATCTTTTTATTCAATACATTTTTGCCACTTTACATATTTTCATAATATTTAATTTTCCTCTTAAACTCTCTCTAGGTTATTAACATTGACATATTACAACAATCTATTTGAAACTTTCCCTGGCAATGACTAGGAGCATAAAAGATTCAACGTTGATGAACAAATGTATATTTTTGTTTAGGATAAATATAATGTACGGAAATGCTTACACGCAAGTCCAATAAATCAGTGTATTCATTCCTTATTTTTCTATGATATAAGAAATACAAATTGTCCGTTAATTTTCGGTTTGTCGCAGTAGAATGCAAAAGAAAAAAAACACTATGTTAGATAAGATCTACTGAAAGCTAATGACCAAAATCAAAATTGTATAATCATAATATAGCCAAAAGCACATTTTATCTAATATATGAAAGTCCAGTTTAATGGGGGCTGCATTGACTTTCAAATTCTATACAGATTTCCACAATATTTAATCTATGTTCTCTATCTCCATCAGTCAGTTATAAATTCCATTCCTCCAGCTAAAGAAGAAATAAAATATACATAATGGTCTATTTCTAAAACTAAACACTGAAATTAGTTCATTTTAATTCCACGAATATCAAATACGAATTCTTCCCGGCGATACTAACTTTCCACGAGAACATGACTGATATAACTTTAACTGATATTCTTTCACTAAAGTCAGGCTTAAAAATTTACGAACTTATTTGCTGTATTTACACTAATTGGTAAAGTGATTATTTTTTTTTATGTATTGCTAACATTTTATAGCGGATTCACCAGATGTTGAAGAGGAATAATTAATGATAAGACATGGTTGCATTGGAAGTGTTCTCTCGCAGGATATCGGAAATAATTCCCAATCAGTAATGAATATATATCCACATCTTGGAAATTTCGACGTGGTGTATATCCGTTACTACAGAGTAGTGAGTTCGATCATCACTGCCTCCTCCTTCTACTTTGTGCTACATATATGCTACGGTTAGTGAATCGATATCTTTGACACTACGATGTGGTGCAATTTTGGCAAGCTTGTATTGATAGAGCAACAGAGAAATTTGAATACTCACTGGGTGCTTCTTACCGTGCACTTTGTGCCATAAGTGTGCTACTCTTACTAGATTGCTGTATACAAACATTATTCGGCCGTACATTTAGGAAAATGTGCTCTCCAGCAGGGAATGCAGGTTCCAACGCTGCCACAGTGCATTGATTTCTCCAGTGTGCAGGACGGTTCAGTCAATACAGCTTGTTGGTTTTTTCTTGTCCGCACGTTATTTTCATTTACTATTATTACATATTTCCAAACAAATCTTATGTGTTCTCATTTATAAAAGTTTTCAGTCTATCGATCACACTTATTCAGTGATGTTCATTTTAATTACGTCTCCACCAAGAAGAGATCGATTCAGAAGATCACAATATAATGTACAAAAGAAATTCCGTTTATTGAATTACAAAAGAGACAACATGTCCTTCCATCACTTTTAAACACGAAGGAAAATGATAGCCTATTTAAATGTCTTGTACATTTCAAGGCACAAGTTTCCCCTCAAAGGGATCGAAAAAAGGTTTTGATCGATATGTTGGTTTTTTTTTTTTGGTTTTATTAATTTATTTTAAATTTTATTACCATTTTTTTTATTTATTTTATTTTTTAAAGCTAAAACATCTTTTGGATTTTAGAAGTTGCATAGAGTAGACGGTGTTTTCAAGCAGTTCCAAATCTAAGTGCCGACCGGGCTCGATACAGTTTCACATCAGTGAACCAACAAAATACCGTCTTTTCCGAGTGATTTTACTGCAACTTCGAAAGATGGTGCATATTTTTATAAATCGTTTAAAACTTAGAACTACAATGTTTAGTTCTGATTATAATATTGAATTTTTAGGCAGCAAAATTTAAGGAAAATATGGAAATTGATTTTCTTCTCAGTGAGTCTTTTTTGCTAGTTTATGTGACAGGCTACGCTTAAAGCTCAGGTGAGGCGAATAAAAACTTAGTGTTTGGTTAAAGGGATATAACCGATACTGTAAGATCGGTAAAAGGTATGGCTCGTGAAAGGGAATAAAAGTATTCAATTTGAAATTTCAGTCACCTGAAAATGGTCGTAGCGTACAACGACCGAAACGTCGGGAATGTGGCAAGTGAGGTGAGGACAACGTTCCGAACAATGTAACTAGTGTAAATAATTGCAATATCTCATCTCAGACACATATAATTAAATAATTTTACGATGTGGAAAAAAGGCCTACGCACATTATTTTAAGTTAAGCAAAGATGTTTTGCTAGACTTAAAAAAATGCCACGTAGACGAAATTCAAATTGCCAGCTTTCAATTGACGCGACTGTTAAAATCGAGAAGAAAAATCCTATTAATTTCCTTGTTCGTTCATCAAGACTTCTAGTTAACTGAAAAAATTCTAGATTTCTCATATATAAAAAGAAATTAACTCACACATTTTAAAGCGACCTGCTCACATATTATCATGATAAACGAAAAAGAAAGAACATAAAATTTCAAAGATACAAAAATAGGTATCATTACGAGCTGTCTACACTTCTTTAAAGAGAAATATGAGTTAAGATATATGTAATAAATATATATTTATGATTTTTGCCTCAAGTTATTTCTCGAGGGCATTAATAATTAATGATTACTTGCTGTTAGCGACGGCTATATTAGTATTTATCTCTATCGTATATTTTATGTATATAATTTAAAGATATGCTATATTTCTAGGTAAAAGATAACATCAGAGATGATGGCTACGTTAATGAGTGATATATGTATGGTTATCTATGTATAAATGTGAAGACTTATGCATAAACACAATTGCATTCAAACAGGCTTTCTCGAGTTGATATATATGTCACACATATGTGTGAGTGTGTTAGCGACTGCCAATGCATATATATTTATATTTACATGTTTCAACATGTTTTAAAATATGTGTTTTGTCAGTACATATCACACCCTGGAAGAATGGTAGACTATGAAAAACAGTAGCTTCTCTAGCATCTACGCATCGTTCATTCAGTAATGACTTAGCACACACTCAGTTACATGGTATCTCACAAGCTAAAAGTGCCTTCTTTTATCGAGCGCCCATAGCTCAGAGTTGGAATCGCCAACTGATGACAATTCGGTCGGGTTTCAATCCTGGCTAGAAGCAATTGGATGTCTAACCGTAGTGATGAGCTGTGATACAGTGAAACAGATCTGTCTGCAGATGACAATATATATGTGTGTGTGTGTGTTTGTGTGCGTGCGTGATAAAATATACGATTGGAAATTCAACATGTTGTAATGGGAAAATGCAATTGGTCATCCATATTTCGACCTTGTGCCACGTCTAATCTACACTTAGAAAGTCACTATATTTGGGCACTTCTACGTCGTGCAACGTCTAGCAAGTTTGTCTTCCTAGATCAGTTGCGACTGAGTCATGAATCCGATCCTCAGTATGTGCTCCATATATTTGGCGTTTTGCCACATCAATTGCTATATTCTCACATACTTACTTACACAGGTTCTCAAGTAAATTATTCGAACATTTTTGTTGGCAACTATATCAACACATATAAAGAAAAACACACACGCACACACACACACACATATATATATATATATATATATGTGTGTGTATGAGTATGTGTGTGTGTTTGTGTGTGCGTAAATTTCATTAAAAATAACAGACAAGGTAATATGGCTAGCATTTTTATGTAATGTTTCATGTGATCTTACAATTTTTAATTGTCAGAACATGAATTATAAAAAATGTCTAAATCCTTTATCCTTCGTTTTATGAGAGCTTTCGGCTATATCTCCTAGATTATAATTACATTTGGTTTCATATAAACATATATGAAGGCCATCCAATTCCTATCCGTGACATACTCGTCCATAATAAAAATATAACATCATGCACATGCCGAAAATAGGCTAAAAATGAAATAGAAGCATTATTAAAAAAAGATAAATCCAGCACTTAAAAAACATCACCTACGAAAACGGTAACGATTTGCTTATTGTGTTCGGAATACAAAACATACACATGACACCAGACAGGTACGTAAACACACTATGCATATTCAGTTACATGTAAAATGAAATTCATTCTTGATAATGGCTAAAAGTATAGCTGAAAGCGCAAGAAAAAATTTATGAAATATAAAATATTTCGATAATTTTTATATAATTTAAGTTCAGAAAAAAAAGGTCACATGAAAAGTTAAATAAAACAATTTGATCATAATACAGATTCTGTCATTTTAATAAAACCTGCATAAAATAGAGATCGCTGCCCAATTACAAAATATATATTTGTACAGCTGAAAAGTTCTTGTGATTTATAAAGAAATGTTAATTGCGAAACACGCACGGTCTTTGTTTTTCTCTACCCACCGCCTAGCATATAAACACACGAGTGAGTTATCGATTTCTTGAGAATATTGCAATGGTTTAAAAATTTCCATTCTTTGTAATGCATCTTGTTCATTTTGTCAAGACATCGCATTGAAAATGTTCTGAAATCTCTTTAAAACAACATTCTTTAATGTCTAGGCTTTTCTTTAAAAAGACCATATTTAAAAAGTGTTTCAATTTTGTTAAACATCGAGTTTATTCAAAATGTGAGCGAAATTTCGATATCCGAAGACATGAACATTTTTCACCATTTTAGTTAGCTTTTAAATATAGCTACATTACCATATCATTTTATATCATGTTAGAAACTTTATTCTTAAATGTCATCTCTACAGTAAATAAGCTTTGTTATTTTCTTTTAGATTTTTCCTGTCGTATTTATAATTTTTACTGAATCTTATTCCTTGTGAGAAGAAGCATTCTCGATTTTCATATTTTATCAACGCTTTTATATTGTCTGACTATTATTGAATTGTAAATGAAAAAAAATATTAATGTTAATATTTGATTTGTATTTTTATTTGGTCTGCTTGCTAGTCGTATCAAAATATTCAACAGAATGCCGAAACATTACAAATAGGTAATTATTTTCTGACGTTCCACACGAATGTGGGACGCGTATTCAAGACACGTCGGAAGACATTCTATTTATTTAATTTTTTTTTTTTTGTAATTTCCTCTTTTTTGTTTTCTTCATCGATTTCCATATCAAACCAGTGATAAGATTAAATTTGGGAATATAATGGATTCAAATCCGAAAAATTTTATCAATCTATTACACTTAGATGTAAGTAAATACACCATGTGAGACCTTAAAAAAATAAATATAGAAATATGAAAAAATATATTCAAGAACAAGAGTACTACTAAGAAGGGCGGCCTGTCTGAATGTAATAAAACTAGAAGAACAGAATTTACAATATGATCATCAGGCAGATTAGATTTAATGCTCCAATTTCCACACTCAGAATAACCCCACGAAGACTAGCCTGGTAGATCTTTTTTGTGACACAGTAATTGACTTCAATCTCTGAAGTGGGCAGCGCAACAAGACGAGATATCATACAACATGAACATTGAAACGAATACAGTCAGCATTGCAAATCGTAAAGTAAAGGTTACAATTTGAATTTTCTTGTGGGTTACTTGCATAGAAAATATCAACAAAGATGAAGAAAATAGCACGAATACAAATAATGACAACTCATTCAACTCTACACAGAAAGTAGATAGAGTTTAATATTTAAACGATTATCTTTCCATTTGCCATTCCCTTTTTTTATTTGAACGTATTGATATTAATTTATTATAATACACGTATTACAATTGACTGAGTTAGGCTTACAGTTTATCAACCCTTTGTGAGTTTATTAAAACCGAAATGTATTTTGGATTGTACGAATAAACATTTTTGCGAGTGAATAATTTATTACTTTTTTTTAAAGAATAACAATTATTTTTCAGATATAATACTTACGATTTAACTCACAGATGTCGAATGGCTTCATATATTTCGTAAAGCATTTTACCTGAGTGGATGTAACACACTAAACTTGTATTTGAACTCTGTTCCTTTATTTTATATTCCGAGCCGCTATCCATTAAACCACCTGTATATTCGAGAACAAAATAGAGGTGTTCGAATCTTTTCGGCCATGAATCAATATCGATAGTCTGTCTTGATTCTGACCGATATTTATCTTCTCAGCTGATTGACCTTCTCAAGTGGAACCCCAGCATACCTCCGACAACGTAATAATAATATGCCAGAAGCTGGACATTATCCAACTCTCTGAGCAGCTAACAAAAGCAACAACAACTGGGTCAATCCGCGAAATCTCAACACAAATACATCGGCAATAACACTAACAAAACCCATACGCAAGACTCAAACTAGCCGTTTCTCTCAAAGCCATAAATTAAAGCTGCAAATAGAAACACTCAGTCCAAATCTTGATGCGACCCACAATAATAACTTACTCGCTTCAACGACTGCCTCGTTTACAAACTTCAACGTCGTCTATTTCTAAGCACTCGAAATATCGTTTCTATGATCTCGCTCGGCACTGTGGTTTGGAGGCGACATTTTGTTTGATGAAATGATATTCGACATTTTATTGGTATACGCAGCGATTACCAGTATTTTGTGTTTGTAATCATATCACCACGCTACTATAAAACGGCACATCCTATGAAATACAAGACAAATCAGTGCATCACAAACATTCAAGCCCTTAAGAGCTCATGACTGGAAGTTGGGAAGTTAGAAGTATTTGCACGAATCTTATTTATAGATCCGATATCTATTGTACTCTGTCGATTTTTATCTAAAGAACAGATTCTAAATGTGCAGCTCTACATCGCCAGTTATTTCTTTCATACTTACGGTCACAAAAGCATTCGTCCACACAGAGATATCTAAAGAATACTGCTCCGTCTTAGGCAAACTGGTGTCTAAAAAAAGAAGAATATACATCAAAATGTCTATAGCAAAGTAAAAATTAATATGGAGAATTTGATAAGTAAAAAATATGTTCCCAGTGGTAATGGTATTAATGGCGGCTTTAGTAAGCGGATGTATTCGTTATTCACTAATCGAACAGCCAGTGCATCTGTCGGTTTAAATTCTTAAATCTCAACATTCAAATTTTTTTTTCAGAAAAATAGTTTTTTTTAAATGTAATAACGGTTATTGCTTTTTCCAGATGTTCATGGGCAAGCTTCTTTATTAGTACTGAAATATATATTTATGTAAGTTTGGTAAATAATAGAAATTTATTTTCTAATTTTGAGTGATGCCTGTATAAAACATATAAAATTATCAACCGAACAGTCATTAGAATGGAAGACTTTGAAAAACAGTAGCTACTCTGGCATCTACGCATCGTTCATTCAGCAATGAATTAGAACACTCTTGGGCGTGTATAGTGATAAAATACACGCTAAAAAGTATGCCTCCTTCTACCGAGCACCCATAGATCAGAGGTAGAATCGCCGACTGACACCAATTCGGTCGGATTTCAAGCCTGAGTTAAACAAATAATCGGAGTCTAACCGTACTGATGAGCTGTGACACAGCAAAACAGATCTGTCTAGATGACTATATATACATATATATATATATATATATATATATATGACAAAAATTAGGAAATTTAAATTCGTTGAATTGTCATTTCAGCGAAAAAATTCTTGTCTAATCAGCAACGATCGAAAGCAACAATTTATTAATTTAAATATGGATCGTTTATAATGAAGCAGAACTCATCGGAACATGATGCGATATCCTTAAATATGGACATCTTAAATTTGCTGAGCGTTTAAGTTAGATAAGATTGCTTTATTTAGATATAAATTGAAAAAATGGGTAAGAACAAATAAAGATTTCTCTACTTAGATCTAGATTTATTTTACAGGCACATCAACCCCACTGAACATTTCGAAAATAATTGTGTAGTTTTAAGTTTTATTTTTTATTTATCTGGCAGGAACATTCATTTTAAGAAGATCGAAGACATTTGAAGAAGGTCGAAGGGCATAAATACCGAAGCGTTAGGAAAAATTGAAGCAGTTTTTATCTCCAGTTTTAATGACCATGCTTAAATCGTGTGGATAATGCTAACTCCTATTTACAAACCGTCTTGCTAATAACCAATCCATATTGGCCAATGTTTTAGTATATAACAATATTTATACGCTAAATGTGCAACGTGAATGTCAGCTGATATTCCCCAAAAAGATATATTAATTTAATATTAACTTTTATTAATGACTTATTTTTGTTATATTTTATACGCAGCTATAGATTTAGAAAAATGAAAATATCTGTATATCTACTAAAATGAAAAGATGTATATATATATATATATATATATATATATATATATATGTGTGTGTGTGTGTGTATATATATAATTCTTTTTAACCTTAGATATGTAAATATTGTATTGAGCGATAGTAAAATTTCAAAATTATTTAATAATGTAAACACTACATAAAGCATTCCGAAACGTTAAGTAGAAATTGTAAAATAATGTAAATAAAAACGGAAACATTGGCAAGAAGAAAAAAAACTTGATTTTCTCGAATATCATAAGCACTGATGAAAGACAAAAGGCTAATACACAAAAAGAGGAGCTTACAAGTAAGATATCTTTCAGGGACTGAAGCGACAAATATTTGAAAATCGAAAAATTAAATAAATATCACTAGCAATATAGCCCGGCGATGCTCGGGTGTAATGAAAGCTTTAAAACTAATCCATGGTTCTGGAGCTCAGACTGTTAGAACGTTGGCACAAAAGACTAAAAGCAATAGTTCTTTCCAGTTAAAGCGAAACCGTAGACTGAAAGAAAAAGGAATGGATATAAGCCAAATTTTGATTTCCTGGTATCGATATGAAATAAGTTTTTTTTCGTCGTAAACTGAAATTTGAAGACTAAATAAGTCCTCTGAGTAAATGGTATCATGACAGACTAAGAACTACAATTATACCTACTTAGAGCCAAACTCGAAGCAAAATCTAAAATAAAAGGGCTGAAAAAAATACAGACATACAGGTAGATAAATAGACACACACACACAAACATCTTGCCTATATATATTATCAATTTTCTAAACTATTGTAAGAACTGCAACCTTGAAACTTCTGAATATCGTTTATATCTTTGTCTATGAGTGTATCAAATTTGATTAAAATCGGACCACTCCATCTATAATCTGATTTTGTCGATTATTGATATTTATCGAGGGTACCTCGACACAAAACCTGGCTAAGAACACTCGCAGTCACTTATGTGTAAATTTTCAAGAAAATCGGCTCAGCTGTTTCGGAGTCTATAGGTAACGGACATACACACAGACAAAGTTCCATTTATATATAAGTTTAGATAAAGATAATTGAGAAACATTAGCCTAAATATTTTTTGACACTAATGTTTCCTGATTTATGTAGAAATCTATTAAACAAGATTTTTGACTTGTATAGGCTTTGGGAACAACTAAGAACTTATAAGACAATGGAGTTAGTAGCGTTTGCTCAATGATTTTGAAGGGAAGATAAATGCAAAGAATTTAATAAGATCTCTACTGAGACAAATTTTGCGTTTATTGGTGGAGGTCACAAAGTGTGTGCATTCATGCAATACAAGATATCTTCTCGTTGTGAAAATCTCTGTTAAACACCTGATCTAAAAGAGATATGAAATTGCACAGAATTAAAAAAATAAAATTACGCTCGTTCTATGAACATAGTAGACAATAAGCGTTCGTTGAAGTAATGCAATCATTATAACCAAGGAGTTGGGCGTTTAATACCCGGTAACTGCAGAGCTGAACTGCAACAACTGAAAGAGTTCAGTTACTAAAGGGAATAACTGAAACGGAGATATCCAGTAAAAGATTGCACGTTGAACTTGAATAATCTGAACTCGGTGGACGAAATAATTAACTGTTCGAAATTCCATCGTATATCATCTGAAGAAGGCAGGAGCCTATAGCGGCCAAACCGTCGTGAATATGACAACAGTCCGAACTATGTAAATAGTTCTAATACCTTGTCTGTGAAATACAGAGAAATATTGTATATTTGACATCGTATAAGAGAAATGTCCTGTTGCTCAGAGATTAAACACCAAACATTGCAAAGTGGAGAGATTTAAAATATAACTATACATTGTTAAATAATAACCGCTCTGTAAAGTTTTATGTATCACTTGTACAAGTGTCAATACAAGCAAATGAAATACCAGTTCTTTCTGGACAAATAAATATATTTATGTCAAATTCAGTCAACCAGAACTGTTCACTTTGAACTTAATACGAAGTGGCGCCGATATCTGTTGTCCCGGAAAAAGTGCTTTTAAAGCTGACTGAAATATTATTCATACGATTCAATATCAATTTTGATAGTGGGAAGTGAAGCGCTTATTTTTGTATCTTTAGTGCAACACTCAAATTTCAGATATTTCTGCACATAAGCGAGCATCTTTATGATTATTCTTTAATACACAATCAATATTCCTAACTTGGCGAGTATGTACTGTGACGATTCTCCTAAAATTTCCGAATGCTTTCTTTCCAATCTTAGTCCAGTCTCAAATTCTCATTCTTGAATATCTGTCCGCCTAACCCCATTCTCTTGGTGGTCATTTTTAAGTAGATTATCTTTTAAATCCAGCATGCCACAAGTTTTCTTTCTTTTAAAGCAAGGGATTTCGGTATCAATATAAGATTAGTCTCGGCCGCTATTGTATCAGTGCAGCACGACTTGGCGTGTTAGTGTTATGCCAGTAAAGCAGAGAAATTGAAGTCGTGTGATCCGTTATTACATTGTAAGTTAGAAGATTACAGATCACGTTAGAACACGCTCTCTTAAAATCGGACGAAGGTAAGATGAGTGACCTTTCCTTAGTTTTAGATTATGCAAGACAACAAGACCGTCTGAGATTAGGAAAATCTCAAAACAAATCAGTAGCCTATTCAGTGGAAAACAGTATTACGTTAAGTTTTGTGCTTCGGCTCTGGTCGATATTATAGATGGACAGTAATGTAATATGATTTTTAAATATAAAACTTAATATAAATTTCAATTAACCAAAAGCAAGTAGAATTTAACAGACTTATTATCAATGAATTGTTTTATTCTCTAATCGTTGACAATCCCTTGTTTTCTTAGTTATAATAGCAAAACTCTTAGCGATGAACTTACATTAAACCCAAAATTACTCTTGCCGTAAAAAGTGTTTAACTATGCTTTCGCAGTCTTAATTCATGGTGTTTGTATCTTCGCCTACCGACTTCCTAAATGTCAAATTACACCATCATCATAAAGATATAATTTTTTTGAAATGTTTTACAATTATCATACAGACACTATCATTGCAATATAGAAAGCATTGATACATCAAAATGTTATACAAAATACAGACAATGTTACTAACAAAAAACAATATTTATAGTTTGCAATATATTGTGGGACGAGTGCTCACTCTGCAGTATTTAGGGTTTTAAGATTTAAACAGTGTAGCCTTACAAATCAATACTAAACATAAAATCACTTGAATAAATCGAACTTTTCGCAGATTGTTTCACGAATCTTATTCGTGATAACATGTCCTATACAGCTATCTAAATTGTTCGATATTATTATACCTTTTGGCTGCAGTGATATTCGATTGTTTATGCTGCGTCGAACATTTTACATCTGAAATAGTTACGAAAATAGAATCTGTTTCCGTTTTCATTTCATAAGACTTCATTCAGTTATATTAGTACAAATAACATTCGGAATTTTATGAATGAAAATGGATTTTAAAAGTAAGGATGATTGAGCCTTTTCGTCTTGAAGTTACAAGCATTCAACAAACAAGAAAACTGAATTCATAATCATCCTGAAAAGAAATAGGCGCCATCAGGTTATCTTGCGCGAGAAAATCCACTGGTGCCACGACTGCAGTGTGTCTGGTACCCCAACGACCCCAGTTTATAAAAACTCTTGACAAACTAACAAACAATAAACAAATCAAAGGTTTTTTGTGAAATGGTTTTATTTAAATATTTTTGGCAAGACATTGCAAATAGCAGCGTGATAGAAAACAGAGCGTTTCCACCAAAATTAAACTAAGAGAATATTTTATTTTATTTTTTAAAAATCATTTCACCCAAGCAAGGCAGAACTGTCACTGTCAGAGAATCAGTAAGAAAAGGATTAGAATACAGGTGCGAAGAGAGCTGCATCAGAGTAGAAAAGAAAAGGAGGAAGAACATGATAAAATGGTTGTCAGGGAAAGGATGTGAGTCAAGTAGATAAGAGATGGCAATTGAATTTGCATTTAAATTCTGGGAGATTGTAGCTATCAGTATACAAAAGGGGAATTCCACAGGTAGGAAGTACAAGCAAAGAAGCTGCTAGAGTCGAAGTTGCAGTCACATTTGATAGGTTTCACTGGCTTGACTAAATTCATGCCGGGAGTGGGCACCAGGGAGATAATCTTATTGGTTGCAGAAGCCATGAAAGTTGTTGTAGAGGAGACAGAGAGAAGCCACATTATGTTGGTTAGAAAATGACTGGAGTTGAGCAACCAGGTTGGGATAAATTACATTGCAGATTCTTTGTTTGTCATTTTGCTGTTTTTGCTAATCATTTTCCTGCCAACCATTCACACAAGCTTGTCAGGTACGTTATTTGCTGTTTTACTGTTCCTCATGCCTTCCATACATCCCATGAGTGTCAATTTTTTTCTAATCATTTCACGCTAAAACAAAGCAGAACTGCCACTTTGTGCACAGGGGGTTACATAGGAGGTGATTGATGAGAATGAGGAACAAGTTACAGGGAGTGTCAGAGAATGGACAAGAGAAGGATGAGAACACTGATGTAAAGAGAACTGCATGAGAGTAGATAGGAAAAGGAGGAAGAACATGATACCAGGGTTGTCAGGGAGAGGATGTGAGTCAAAGAGATAAGAGATGGCAATTGGATTTGCATTTAAATTCTGGGAGATGGTAACTGTCAGAGAAGCAAGTATACGGAAGGGAATTCCACATGCGGGAAGTGCGAGCAAAAGCTGTTAGAGTAGAAGTTGCAATTAAATTTGATTTGTTTCACTTAAAAGTGTCGTACCTAGCTGCTAATTTAGTAGCTTGAGTAAATTCATGAAAAGGGGGCACGAAAGAGCTAAGCTCATCAGAGCAGAAGTCGTGAAAGTATTTGTAGAAAAGATAGAGAGGGAAGCCATATTACATCGGTGAGAAAATGACTGGAGTTGAACTACCAGGTGACGATGACTTATAGATATTTTGTTGTATTTTGTCTAGAAGACCGAGAGGAATAGCAGGGAATTCTGACCAGATTTGACAGCAGTATTCAATGTATGTGTGGATGGTAGATATTTATATGTGCAAAATGGATTTAGCTTAAAACATGATGCTGCCGTAAGCATGATGTTTTGAAAGAAAATTCACTAATTTTCACATTTAAGCACTATCTGAGCGTGGCAAATTTTCATAACTTGTGCAAATTAAAAGCTCTCACAAAGTTATCAGAAATAAAAATATCATTTTAGTAAACATCATGTTCTTTTATTTTTCGGATTTTTTTTATTTTTCTCATTTTCCAAATCCCAACATAGTCAGATGCAGTACTATAGAAATAGTATGCTGAATGCAAAGAAAAAATTTATAGATGTCAAAAATTACTACGACAGTCAAAGCATTTACAAAAACTTATCTGTTAAACTAGCAAAAATAGTAAAAAAAATTCAGAATTTGCTTATATATCGAACTTCATTTCAACACTGTTTATTTTTTTGTTTTGGTTTTGTTATAAGTTACTTGTGTAAAAGAGGAGGTTGTTTTCATTTTAAAAGAAAAAAGTTAGTAATTCATTTTAATGTGAACGAGATATTTATGTTCTCTTCATATAAGCAATGATATTATGTAGGGAAAAAGAAAAGTAATATCTATTTTATATTTTGTAAGGAAGGTCGTAATATCAAATTAGAGTAAAGAGACATGACTGACTGTGCAGAAGATTATCCCGCAGTAGGTTGCCATTGCTTTCTGAGGTAGACTGGTTGCCGACCAAGGCTATAGAACCCAATCTGTCCTGTTATTTAACCCATAACTGGAGAGAATAGACGGATTGCGCGGAAGTGAATGCAATGAATACAACTGGAATTCGAACTCAGCTCCCCGATTCCTCGTTCCGAGCCGATATCCAATGCACCACAACGCACATCCTGAAAAAATAACTATGTATGATCGACACCCCGCCTTGTAAAACAATACAGTTTAGACAGTTCAACATCCATTATAAAAAAAATATAGAAATACTTTTTAATCACTATGTATAAAATGAAAATAGAACCGACATCTCATTTTTTAATCATTTCACCCCAAACAAGGAGATACTGCCACTGATACGCAGGGGGTTACATAAGCGGAAACGTGTAGGAGTCGAGGGGAAAAAAAGACGGACCAGTTACAGGGAATGTCAGAGAAAGGGCAAGAGAAGGATGGGAACACAGGTTTGAAGACAGTTTTTAAGGTAGAGAGAAAGGAAAGATATACAGGGTGATGTAGTAAGAACTGGAGTCAAGTGGATAGGAGGTGGGAATCGACATTGCATTTAAATTCCTGGACGTCAGGAAAGCAAGTATATGGAAGGGAGTTCGACAGACAGAAAATGCGAAAAAAGAAGCTGATGGAGTAGAATTATCGGCTGTATTTGGTTAAGACCTTGTTGCCAGTCTGGTTGCACGAGTAAATTCTTGTGGTGGGTGCACCAGTAATTTAAGTTCGTCGGAGTCGAAGTCATGAAAATATTAGTAGAATAGACAGAGAGAAGACACATCCTGCCGGTTCAGAAAGTGGCTGAAGTCGAGATGCCAAGTCGAGACCTATCACATTAGAGATATTCATTTGGAGCCTGTCAAGAATAATGAGATGGACAGCAGAGACTTCTGACCATATATGACAGCAGTATTGGGATTATCTGACAACATTGACAGTGTTCTCCAGCTATTTTGACATGGTGCGAATTCATGTTACTAGACAGAGCCTCTTTCAGCAGCCACCATCTTGACACAGGGCAGCACTATGCCATCAAGGAACTTGATGTATATTTCTGTGGTGAGTGTGAGGGCCTGTGAGAAGATGAATGGAGGAATAACGTCGTCATCAAATGAAAATAAAACACAAAAATATCCTGAAATACTAATGATTAAATTTATTCAATAACATTGCCATTGTCTTCAACCACGGTCCAGAGCCAAATTTAAAAATCTTGCCTTTCCATGGTAAAGATGGGGAATGCTGCCATAAGTCTTGCATATATTATCATCATTGATGTTACAGATATTTTTATTCTCTTCTTCAACTGCGTTCCACGTGTAATAACCAAGGGTTGACCGCGTGGGGAATTACGTAACCAGATGTAAGGTGTAATTTTCGGGCATAAATTATTTAACAACAATGATGGTTTACTCTTGCTTATCTGTCATTGTGCAAAATCATGTTACCAGATAGAGGGTCTTTCAGTAGCCATACCCTTAATGCATAGCAAGGTACTTGAAGTCGGTTTCTGTCTTGCGATAAATGTAGTCATAACGTGGCCATCACTAGCGTTCTTTTCAACCTCCATGATGTTGCATGGCTTTTTGATCTTCGGGATTCTCTGTACTATTTTGAGCACATCATTTTATGCTGCCCTCAGATTGACATTCAAACACGCGAAAAATGTTCGTATTGGAGATTTCGGCACGAATGCCAAACATTAGTGCACACCCTTTCAAAATTTCTAGCAGAATGAATTGCGTTATGGTGATCTTTTTCTAACAGATTGTGCCCAACTGTGTCTACAGCACTGTGCAGGTGTCAAAACCGAAAACAAATAACGCGCATGCGTTAAGTTTAAAATATGTCGGCAATTTGCATATATAGAAAGAGACATACGTATATACAGATACAGACACGCATTCCCACACTTATATACACGCACAAACACGAACACACACTTCTAGATATGCATGCACACAAACACACACATGTATGTATATACACACATCCATAAACACGCTCTAACATTATATATATGTATATGCAGACACACAGAAACACACACACATATATAACATACGCAACTACTTATGTATGAATATATAAACACGTACAGATATATATATATATATATACGCACATACATCTAAATCATATATATATATATCTATATATATATCTTAAAGTTGTGCACAAATGCTTTGTTAATCGTTTTTTTTAATCGTTACACTCAATAAGTTCAATATTCCATTTCTACATATGTCTACAAATTTTTCGTTTTTAAGTTTATAGATACTTTACTGTAGATGTCAATGTGTTCACATTTACACTGGGTTTCATTTCCCATTCGTGTACACTAGTGGCTAGTCTTTCTTCATCGTTTAATATTTGTAAATGTGTGTTATCGTGAGCTGGCGTATAAGATTTTTATTAGATTGCAGACAAATAATTGCAAAATTACTTTTGATACAGTATATATATATATATATATACATACACTGAAATTCACACACATAAACACACCAGCACTCCCATATATATATATATATATATATATATATATATATATATATACACACACAATATCAAACTCATATATATATATATATATATATATATACTCTGTGTGTGTATATACCCTGACACAGGATTGTAGGTGTGACTAATACTTCAGTAAATCTTAAAAATGGGATTGTCTGAGAAGAAAATATCATCTGAAATTCTTACTATTCTCTAAATTTGTATGTATACGTGTATGTGATCACTTAATTATATCAATGTAATATATCTATTACGTTGTATATTTATGGACGTTGGTGGAACGTGTGGGGTGAAGCTAAAGCATAAATGGTAGGTTGGACGTTGGAACATCAGCAAAATATAATATAAATATTTTACCCATTTGTAGGATAGCTGGTCAAGTATTTATGCCTCATTCCCCACTATATATATCTCTCTCGAGATATATATATATATATATATGTATGTAGGAAGGTAGGAAAGGAATCGAACAATGATAGGTTAACCCAGGAGGTAAACAAAAAACTTGAGAAAAACGAGATGAGTGCGTGTGTGTGTAGGTGGAGGTGAGTTTATCATCAATAAACGCTTCCAGAGTCTTTGAAGTCATGACCCACTGGTAAAACCTCGACAATAAAGCTGTCTGCTTCTTTGTGAGAGTTTCAAAGTGGCTGCATCGATTTCCAGTCAGACTCCGATCTACCAGAATCAAAATCGAAGTCAAATCACCACGTCGCAAGCTGTGTCGTGTCGTGCAGGTTTTAATATTTTATTTCACTCGTTTATTTTACCTAGAGATTTTTTGGCTTTGTGTTTTTGTGCCTTTTCACCTCCCGATCAATTTCGAGCACGTGGCCGTCTGTTCGTTTTCGTAGCAAATGACGTAAATAGCTATGGACTTCAGCTTGGAGGTTAATAGTTCAGTTCTCTGAAAGAGATATCGGATGGAAAGGTAAGTGAGTATATAGATTGTATTAAGGAGAAAAATGAAAAAAAGACGTATTATGATGTTGAAAGGGAAAAAGAGGAAGAGAGAAAAACAAGAAAGTCACTTGATCGATGAATAAGTACGAATGCAGGGGAAGATGGAAACTGAAGAATCAGATAATTTAGTTGAGAGAAAATTGAGAAAAATATTAGAAATGTAAATATTCAAAATCGAATCACATAAGGGAGAAATATTGTGATATAGAGTTAAAATGTGTCTGTCTGCTCTTGACTCTTGTATAGTTTATGTACAAGTATAATGGTAATAAAGTTAAACACAATCTGGCGATTGGCGAGAAATATAAGTCGCCACGCAATTTGGTGTCAATTTCTAGATTTCAAAGTTTATAGCCTATCCATATTACCGAGAGAAGGAACGACTGAAGTCAAGTATCATGCAAGATATTAATTTACTAGTTCTTTTGCTTAATAACGAGTATCCGTTTACCTGCCTGAAACATATCTAATTCTAGTCTCTGTAAATACATAGCAGACATGTTTTTTTACAAATGTGATCAACGTGTCTTTGTTTATTTTTCCCGCATATCTCAATGGTTCGACATTGCGAGATTTGTATGGAATTTTTGGATGCATGGATACACCTCATTTCTACTAGCCATTCAATACTTAGTCTCTTTTCAGCTGGAATGACTTATCGGTCAAGGAAATCAGCATTTGAAATATTGACATCTTAGTTAACACAAAATGATATTTAGTATAAACCATTCGTTAAATATTGCGTAATTAGCGGGTGTCGAATAAACTGAACGATTGAAATTAGTTCTTTAAATAATGGTGAGTTATTGGATATTTGCCGCCGAAGACTCATACAAAACCACAATCCATCTTGTCAATTTTCTCAGACTTTCATATTGGCTAGGTCGTCGCTTGGATAAATTTTGCCACCTCTGCTGTTGTTCCTTAGAATGAAGGTATAAAGGATATAAGCCTGACCAAATCAGTAAGTAGATTTGATGATCTCTGTGACCTGTCCTTTCAAGACGTAGGCAATCATGGCTTTCCACGTCTCCCTATCCCTGGTGGCTTTGAGCAAGACTTCTTCTGTTACACCGTGCAATCCTCGTTTCGTCGTCTACCTGATTAGTATCCTTCAAATATATCCTTTGCTTTCCCCTCTCTCTTTTTAATTCTATCTGTCCTGTTAGTGTCAGGTTCACCAAGCCCTCTTTCCTCATTGCATGTGTCAGGAATTTAAGCTGTCTATTTCTGATGCTCAATATTAATTTTCTTTTCGTTTTCATCATTTCTAAGACCTCCTCGTTGCTCACATGCTCGATCCATGATATCCGCAGCATCCTTATGATACTTAACGGAAATTCAGACAGTCACAACGCCAAAACATCATTTAGTCATATATACAAATGTCCAATGGCCATAAAACAACATAGGGTCATGAGACAGTTAATGACGATAAAAAAAAGAGATCGTGTATATATTGAATACGTACTGTGCAAATCTGTCGAAAATATTGATATAATAGGGTTATTTTTTTAAAAAATTGCAAGATGAATGAAAAACGTTGATGAGAAGATTTCAAAGTGGTTAGGGATGAAACGGGACAAATCAATAAAATAGTAAAAACGTAATACTAGTTGACAGATGAAACAGATGGAATGTCTTTTCTCATGGCAGGAGGGTCGAGGAAGACCAGAAGCTTGCTGCTTTATCGTGTTGTACATGAAAGGAAAGAGCGTTTACTATTGGCTGACGTGCTGATCAGTTAGTACAAATTGGCGCCATAATCGTTTACATTTATTTTTGGTTGAATTAAAGCTGTGCAACTAATGTTGAATTTGGTTTGATGCTGAGATGCGTTCGATCGCGTGATCAACAACCGCGAGGTCATCTGGAATCTAAACTCACAATAAACCCGAAATTACCATTATTGACGCCGATTCCCAACGCTACTTTGCAGTCTGTATTCAGATGAGAGGAACATCGAACATCGATTGTGATGTATATTTTTTTTTGTTATCTCATCCCAAGAAAGGTAACAATGCCACCAACACGCCAAGAAGACAGAAGGTCGTGATTGATGTTACATTTAAATCTTTGAAGATCGGAAGTGACAGGAGAAAAAGGCAGAAGTGGTGGTTAAATAAACCAATAGAATAGAACATGAAATAATTGAGTTATTTCAACAGTATAACGATGAGAGTTATTTCAAATCTGTTTGTGCGTTTAAATTAATGTGGTCACGGTAGCAACAAAGATGACTCATTAGATTAATTGTCATAAAAATATTTATAGTAAGTAACCACGTCATTTCATTGAGAAAGGGGGTAGATTCGTGATGTAAGGTCTGCTAATATTTTCATCTTTTGTTCGGGAATATCGACATATACATTGCTCTCCAAAATCATTGGAATGGCAGAGCCAATGTCTGCGGTTTTGTTATCCCCTGAAAACATCTTTGGGGTTGGAAGTTTGCATTGTCATGCTGCATGAAAAAAAAAGCGTTCCGATTTGATTTAATGCATTTCTCTGAAAATTAGGATACACATGTTTCTGTAAACTTCTGAATTCTTACTGCTATTTAAATAATGTCTTAAATCATCAATAAATATTAACGAGTTTGTTCCACAATCAGCCCTGAAAGTCCAAGCAAAAACAACCTCTACGATGCTTCACAGATGGGCTTGTATGCTTTGGGTGATAAATAGATACAGCCAATCATCACACTTTAGGCTTTTCCATCACTTCGGTAACGATTAATCAGTCTGATCAGTCTATAAAACTTTATTCGAGAATTTTTTGGCGCATTTTTTTTTTTTTTTATAAACGTTTCACCCCGAGCAAGGCATGTCACTGCCACTACTGTGCAGGGGGCTACATAGAGAGGAGAAAGGCTGGTTAAATATAGGACATAACAGAGGGTGGGTGATAGGCGGGTGAGGATACCGAGAATGAGGGTTGGGTAGATGAGAGTGTTGTGAGAATAGTTGGGAGTTAGTGTGATAGGAGGTGTCTATTGACCCTACATTTAAACACCTGGAGATTGTAACTGTCGGGAAAGCAGACTTGTGGAAGGGAGTTCCACAGGCGGGAAGCGCGAGAAAAGAAGCTGTTGGAGTAGAATTTACGGTTACATCTTATTTGTTTAACTGTAAAAGGGTGGGACCTAGTTGCTAATCTAGTATCTTGTGTAAATTCGTGCTTGGGCGGCACCAGTGATCTAAGCTCATCGGAGCAGAAGCCATGAAAGTACTTGTAGAAGAGGCACAGGGAAGCTACATCACGCCGGTGTGAGAGCGGCTGCAGCCGGTCTGCCAAGTTAGTATCAACCACGTTACAGATCCTCCTTTGTATTAAGTAATTTCTTGAAAATTCCAATGTATCCATCTGATTCTCACTGCCTGTGAGTGGTTGGCATCTTTGACATGGCTCCTATATTTCTGCCCTGTTCATCTTTGAATGGTGGATTGTGAAACATACACCCTTGCACTGTGGAGATTGCTCATGAAGTCATTAACTTTTGTTTTGAGATTTTCTTCATAGCACTCACAATGTTTCTGTCATCGACAGCTGCTTTTTTTTAATCATATCACCCCGAGCAAGGCGGTAACGCCACTGATGTGCAGGGGGCTACATAGGAGTGAAAAGATTGGAAAAGAGAAAGCCGTAAACCGCATCCTAAACAGGGAACGAGGGATGCGCCTCTACCTCTATTCAATAGACGTGGTTGGAGTGTGAACCGGGCGATAGTTTAGTCTATCTACTCCAATTAAATTCATTGTCTAAAATGTTTATGTCTGTTGCTCAGTACACCAGAAGTTTCCTTTTTTCCATGTCATTTCGAATTGTTGTGTTGGTTATACTAAATCGTTCTGATAGATTTTCTTAGCTTTAAAATGATTTGTTTTCTCCCTATTGAACGCACTCTCGTCTTCAAGATGGCTTATCATTTTCAACAAGATATGTTGTTATTGCAAAGGAAACTGAACGCTAAACGTAATAGTAGACTGATTAGTGAAATGTTAAAGAGCTCTGACACTAAAATACAACGCTTGGTCAACAAGAAAAATCTATCAATCAAGTGTTCTAATAGATTTGCTCACTTCAAAAATGGGTGTGTTCAAAACTAAAAGTGGTATGTCAAGACGTGTTTAATACATATAAAAGTAATTAGCATAAAATAAAAGCTGATTTTCGGAACTTTTATCTCACATTCATCTTTTGATCTTAAAAAATATATTCATTTAACATCAGAAACAAAAGTATTGGACTTGTCATTCCAAAATTTTTGGAGGAAACTGTATAGCAGTGGAACCTGACCAGATACGACAGCAATAGTCAACTCGCGGGTTAATGCTAAATTTATAAATGTGCAAGAATTATAATACTAAGACACATTGACTGACATGAAAAAGTAAGCCAATTTTCCTACTATTAAACTAAGCATCTGATTCAATATAATCACTTCATGTTAATGGCTATGAAGTTGAATATAGTTGCTTTTCTGGAAATGAGGAGTAAACATGCTGATGAAATCCATAAATGATTCTCTATGAAATCAGTAGTCAATGACAGAAACATAGTGGGAGATATGAGGAACACACGTTAAGGCAAAACTAAGTGACATCAAAATTTCTACAGTGCATGGAGTTGTTGATGTTTTACGATGCTATTTTGTGCAATTAAAAAGTAGAAGCCATTTCTTTCTCCATTTAACGGCGAATTATAGATTATTTTCCAGAGGCCGTTTTACTTTGTTGGCCTTGCTATTAACGGAAGAATTAACTATTGTGTCATAAGCATAAATATATATTTGAAAAATAACAACATCTGGAAGGATGTTGATAGTATGAAAAAATTTAGTTCCAACGGAAATGATCTTGAAACTGCGTTTTTCAACACACTTTTGATGATAAGATTTGTTAAAAACAATGGTATTATGCCAATTATAAATTTAGCTTTAGAAAGAGACTACCAGAACAAACCCTGTCAAATGTCTTTGCGATATGTTCTTACCTAAATCTTGATAAACAAATTCAATATTAACCATTAAGACCTCGGCGGGTGTCATAGAGAAACGAAGGAGATGTTGTCTATCTGAAAGGATATATTCTGAATTAATATACATAAGCAGTTCGGGGATTATTAGATTGTAGTAGTCTAGAAACATGAGGTAAAAACCAATAGGGCGTTTATTTGAGCTAACAGAAGGTTCACTTGTGTCATTAAAAGTATACAGAAGAGGATTTCTGAAAAGTAGGATAAAACAGAAGTGGCATTTAAAGATTCTGGCAAGAGAAGGCGTCTGTTCATGTTTTTAGAACAATTCCAGAGATAAAATCAAGTTTGCATTGTTTCTAAGGCTCTAGTTTGTGGATGGCAGATGAAACCATGGGTAGTGTTATGTACATATTTTTCAGTAAATATTCCGTTCTGAATGCGGGGATCAGAGTAAAATAATTAAGCTATATCTGGAGTGTTTATGGAAGTTAATTTTGAGAAAAAGCATTCCACTTTATGAACAGTTTAAAACAGTGCTTCAAATTGATTGAAGAAATGTGGTGCTAAAGGCATACACTTGTTCAAAAACTCTTAAAGAGTCAACAGTAATCTATAGAAAAAGCTTGAGAGAAGATATAGTGTGTCACATTCTATCAGCGAACAAAGACAGCTTCGTTGGGGACACGCTGACACTATAAAATAAGCAACAACCTGAGACCCAAAGTATTTAACATGTTGCACAAAAAACATCGAAAGTTTGTGTTCCGGTGTGCACTACATATTGATCGAAATGTTTCTTGTAAAAGGACAAAATAAATCCCACACAAATGTATAGAAATCGATACTGAGTATATTAATATCACACACACACACAAACAAAAGAAAACACACATATGCATATATATATATATATAGCAGGATGTTTTAATTGAGAAGTTAGAAAC
>JBBBDQ010000260.1:2135000-2192500 GCA_037127315.1 Ascarosepion bandense
TTTTGGAGGATATTGCCTGAAAATCCACCAACCGTGTCTGTGCAGACAGAAAGACCTTTCGCTCCTTGCAGTTACTGGAGGGTCTGTGAGTGTAACATTTTTCTTTTTTAAATCACTCTTGTGGAATTATTTTTACAACCCCCATCACATTTTAATGTTTTTCATTAAAGTTTATTTATAAACCAATTCCTCTTTCTCACAGTACTGTAAGTAATTCCCCCTTTGATATTGTCTTCGTTCTAGCCCTATTCATAATTTTGCCAACGAAGCCCTTGAAAAGTGTTGGCCGAAAGGTTCTTCGGGTTTGGGATAAGTATGACGTCTTTTCTTTTTAGAGCAGTATATATATATATATATATATATATATATATATATATATATGCGTGTGTGTGTGTGTGTGTATATATATATATGTATATATTTATGTGTGTGTATATATATATGTGTGTGTAAGTATATATATATATATATATGCATGTATATATTCTTATCACATTTCTCTCCGTGTCTAGCGATCAAAAGCTGCATCATTCCATGTTGTTTTCTTTGAAAACTTTGATGAAATGCACATTTTCTTATGTTTCCAGAATAACCATTCCGATAGACGTCATTCACAATCATGAAACAAAAAGAAATATATAAAAACTTTTGTTGCATGTTGCATTACCAATGATATCCCTCAAATGAGGTACAGCTTTATTTATATATATATATATATATATATATATTTATTTCTTCTGGAAATTAGTTATTTCGCGACCTAGGTTTCTAACTTTCACTATCTTTCAGCAATTTATAATAAATAATTTTAAATCGCCTGTAGACCACGAAAAGTTGAAACACTCTTTGCGATAACACTAGTCGGCAAATGAAAAATTTCCAACAGTTTTACAATAAAATTGTATTTAACACTTTTTAATACTACTGTGTAATGTGCTTCATTGATGACTCTCTATGAGAATTTACTGCTTTAATGGTTTTTTTTTAAACAATCCGTACGGTTAAACTTCCACATACCCATGTGCGTGCATTAGTGTGTTTGATTTCTTCTAAAGAAAGGGAAAAGTCGTTTCGTGTATGAATATTAAAACCAAAAGAGACAAAGTTGCAGAAACAGAATAATAGAGAAGCAGAGAAAAAGAATGAATTCAGACATGTGTCGTGCCTAGCAGTTGAATCAAAGTCGAAGTGTGGAAAGAAAGTATAAACACAAAAGAAAAATTTAAAAAAAAACATTACATATAAACATGAATAAAATTTTACTCTGAAAAGTAAAACACTATTTTTCGTCTACTCTTAAACATATTGGTCACGTTTCTATGGCGTTAATAAATTTAATGTTCTTTTATTTGTATTAGACTTTGGTCACATATTCATTTCCGTGTATAGCTTTTACCAGCTTTGATGTTGCATATACCCTGATAGCAACCAAAAATCGTGCATTTCCTCAATTAATAACTTACACGAAGATTTTATATAGTCATTAAAATGATATTGAAATATCAGTCTTTTCCTAATAACTCGTTCATTTGCGACATTATTTTCTTTATAGCAAAAGTAATGAATTGTGAGTAAAAAAACCTCGACACATGATATCAACAACTAATGGAGAGAAAGAGAGTCGTGTAGGTTGATATTAACTACTTATTTACTACTAGATAATGAACTTACTTTCATCGAAATAAATATTTTATTGGTAGGACATAAAGAGAAATATATTTAAAATAAAGGAACATTTTTTTAAATTTCTTGTCAACATGTAAATAATGTTTATTTACGTTATTTGAACTCCTACAAATGTCATGATTTTTCTTGCTGTTCTCGCAATATTTTAGTCGTTAAAACCCCCGTTTTTCTCAAACAAAATCAACTTGCTACAAAATTACAAGTTTGCAAAAGCGATTTATTTAAACATTCCACAAGATACCTACAACGTATACTACCGGCAATAATTTTTAGGCAACCTTAGTGTTTAAAAACAAAATGATGTATTTCATACAATATTTTAGTATTTATTGCAAATCAATAATTGTAAATGAAAATAGAATAGTTCTTTTGTTAATACATTACTAAAGCATGTGCATCAAATGAATTTATAAATATTTAATAATTACCTACATTACAGTTTCATCAATGAAAGAATGAAGAAAATTTAAAGGTGGGGTGTCGGAGTGTTCATCATTGTTTCCTTGCCTTGTAAAATTTTGCAAAGTAATACTAAGAAAAGAACAAATCTATTTCCTTTTATAATTATCCAGTAAATGTCGTATGAAATACATCTTTTCTTTTTAAAACAACCGGGGTGGCCTTATAATTATGGTCGGCAGTGTAAGTTTTGTGAGACTTTATGGTTTTAAACATAGCACTAGAGTGGCAGCAACGTCTAATCTACATTTGAAATGGCGAGATGTAACCGTGAGTTTTATGCTAACAGTTTCTTCTATCGCTCTTTTTGATTTGGGAACACACTTTCGGTAACTTACCTTATAGTCAATTTTAATCTTCAGAATTTTAAATAGAATTTCAATCGTTATCGCTTGTTCTGTTAGTACTCATTCTTTTATCGTTATCTCTAAAATTAGTTTTTCTCATTTCTTAACACTCAGTAAATTCTTATGTGTTAATGGCTTTATTTCCCTGCTGGGGTGGAATGATGAATAAAAACGTTATCTTTTAGTGTTACATTAGGAAAACTGGGGGGTAAATTCCAAGAAATTATTACAACGTTTCAGTCTTTTAAGTGCCATACGTGAAACGCGCTTAGGCGATCATGTCTCGAAAGAGACATGACTGACTGGGCAGAAGATTATCCCGCAGTAGGTTGCCATTGCTGGTTGCCAGCCGAGGCTATAGAATCCAATCTGTCCTGTTATTTCACTCATAACTGGAAGGAGGAGACGGATTAATACCTTTCTCAAGGGTATTTGCGCGTAAGTGAATGCAAGGAATTCAACTGGAATTCGAACTCGGCTCCCTGATTTCTCGTTTAGTGTCAATATTACAACGTTTACTCATCATTAAAATGACTGATTCTTATTTTTAAAAAAAGTTGTATAGCTTCAAACAGCGTGCGGTAGATGAATTGTCGAGAAAATGACGAAAAAATTAAAATAACACTGATTTTTTATTTAAACAGATATTTATAAAAATTACACAAAATAGTAAAAAGTAAATTTATTCATTTTTATCGCCATTAGTTCTAATCTCAACCCCCAGACAACATCAGAATCTCCTGGATGGTCTATTTAAATTTAAGTCATAAACTTGGCCTACAAGTCATCTTTGGTAGTACAAGGACTGTTCGCACCCCTCACAATAATAATAAAAAGTGATGTATTCGCAAAAATTGTTTAACAGCCATGAATGTGTTCACCTGCTTCTGTAAAATTGTGCAGAGTCTTATTGCCATACGGGGTATTTCAGCGATCACACTCTTGACCCATCTCAACACTACAGCCTCAAGTTACTTGATATAGGCTACCGTGTGGATTTTGAGGGCCTATGAGAATATTAAAGCAGGCATAATATCGCCATCATGAAGTTGACAGAATATATCATCCAAATCGTCTCGACTATTGCACTGTCCTCAGATTAACACCCAAACATTGAAATGTTCATATTAGATCATCCAGTACGCATGCCAAACTGTACATCATGTCGTTATAAAATTTATGGCATCAAGAATTGAGTCGTGGTGCAATTTTTTTACAGACGGTACCTAACTTGTTCTACTATACTCTGCAATCGGCAAAATCATAAACAAAAAATTCGGATGAGCAAAATTAAAAATAAGAAATGTCGAAAATTTAATCATCACACTCTGTACATATTGTGAAATAATGAAAAAGAATTTTGTATTATTTGATAACAGTCAGTCAGTCAGTTAATTTCCATACGTGATACTCGCTTGGGCGATAATGTCTCGAAAGAGATATGACCGACTGGGCAGAAGATTATAACACAGTAGTTTGCCATTATTTTCTGCAGTAGACTGGTTGTCAGTCGTAGTGATATAACCCAATCTGTCCTGTTATTTAACCCATAACTGGAGGAAAGAGACTGATTAATACCTTTCCCAAGGGTATTTGCGCGTAAGTAAATACAAAGAATGTGTTCCATGTTATATCGGTCCTCAGGTGATAATTCATCTGTGTAACTTTCAGGTTATTTTTAAGAGATTTTTTTTTATTCAATCAACAGCAGTAGAATTTCCTCCATGCTTTCCCTTTTCACGGTTACTAAGAATATTTAATTATAATCTTATTTAGTAACGCTCACTTTTTTCTCACACAGTTTGCACTGAGTCTATATGTGTACTACTTTGCCTAAGGATTGAATTCACAAATACTTTACGTTATTTTATGTCCGTGTACCTGCAGGACGTAAAGGATCATGGCCACATATACTTGTTCCTTGTAGTTTTTAATCCCTTTTTTCTTGGGATTTCTTTCTATTTGCTTGATGCTATCAAGTATATCACGCGCTGTTTTTCCTTGTCTCTCTTTCCCTTTCTCCGCCTTGGAAGTATCGGATTCTCCAATTACAAACCAACGTTTAGTTCACCTTACTATTTTTACATAGATGTAGACTCAGTGTAAACAAAGCGAAATATTAACGGTACTGTAAACATAAGCGGAGATATCACTGGATATTACAGCGGTATGTGATCAATGTACCCTAATAGAGTAAATCATGCATTCAGTCTGAAATGTCTTAACGATTACTCGGATTGAAAAACTTTTGAGGAAAGAGAAGACAGTGACTGAAAATGTCGTAACAATATCAACAGAGATGAGTACAACACCCTTGATGCAAATAATGTCTGAAAGGAACCTGCAAGACCTTCTACAGAAGCTAACCAAAAAAAGCGGAACGAAAGAACTACAAGTAAACTGAATGCCTGCTCATCAGCAAACGGGAAGTCCAAAATGCTAACTACAGGCGGGTATACTAAAATCAAGCAGGTACAGATAGTTAATGATCTTGGAAATATTCTAAGAGAAGACAGAATGTGCGACATTGACATACGAAGGCAAACTGGCGTGGGAAATGATACATTCCAGAAGCTAAGCAAAGTATTAAGAGACAGGAACATTTCTCCAGAAACAAAGACAAGAGTACTGCATTGCTACATGACGTCCGTTCTTCCATATGACAGTGAATGCTGGATAGTGTGCTGACAGATGAGCGACTTGAACCAACTGGAATGTGGTTCTACAGAAAGATGCTTAGGATACCATGAACCGAACATGTGAGCAACGACGAGATTTGAAAGGGGGTTGACACGTAAGGAATATGGTACTTAAAACCAGGAAGAGAGAACTAAATTTTGGGCGACATGTAATGAGGAAGTAGGGCTTGGGGAATCCGATGCGCGCAGGTTAGATTAGAGGGATCAAGAGAGAGAGAGAAAAATCAACGCGTAATATACCTGATTGGCTAGAGTAAGTGACTGGCAGAGCGGGGTTTGGGTGGGGTAAAAAGTGAAAGCATGTTAATCGTCAGTGATGATAAAAAGATGTGAAAGGCTATGGTTGGCTATGTCTTGACGGGAAACAGCCGATAGAAGAAAAAGAAATCATGAAAAATCCTCATCAATAAATTCAACCAGAAAATATCAGAAAGCTAACACTACGTCAATGAAGATGTTAAAATTTAAAAAAGTGAAAAATACAGAAAATAGGATTTACTGGGTGCAAAATCCTTTTGTTGAGAAAGTAAATGAATTTATCAAAAGTTAGTTATCTATCTCCAGTCACAACATCTATCAATGAGTTTAGACGATGTGTGTTCGTTGGTCAAAATATTGTCTTGGGAATTTCCTGTGTACTGGATTACCAGGGCATTTAATAAGAGCAGGTAGAAAATAAGAGAGGTGGGATATCGAAATGGATAAATGTAATAGTTTTGATTTCGAGATGGTAAGGGTGATACAGTGAGGAGGATAAAAACCTTATACCCTTCTTTCCCAGACCAGTTTGAGTGCTGCTTAACAAAATCAGAATGCATGATGAATTTAGTGAATCGGGCACCCGGGTCTTGGACAGAAAGGTTGGGAAGAGGTTGGAGAAATATGGTCAGACTGAAAAATTCGCCTACTACTAGAAATAAGATTAAGAAGACGGGAGGGAGAGGGAAATATTTCAAATTTAACCAACTGATCGTCCCGTCGAAATAATATAACACGAATATTCTAGTGAATACCAGCCACTGATATTTCTTTTCTGTCACTTATCTTGTACTTATTCAATATATATATATATATATATATATATATATATATATACCGTTTTGTTGCGGTCTTGAATCTAATTTTGTATCATATATCAACTCTTCGCAAGTCTGGTCTATCCTTATCAAGTGGTACTAAGCGGTCCTGTTTTGACAACCCTAAGATCAACAACACAACCTGGGCAGAATCAGCCAAAGATCAGGGAGGTTGACTGGACTTGCTAGGGTTTGGGTTATAAGAATAGTTCCCTACGAATCTATTACATGTTTTTGGTTTATATATTTTCATACTTCACGATCAAATTCCTATAATTGTAGGTTCTGCGGATTCCTTGTTTGAATTCGCAGTTTCAAATCTCTCCATACATTTTCTACCGGACTAAGATCTGAAGATTGACTTGGCCATTTTAGAAATTCAATTTTATTTGAACTTAAATATGATTTAGCAAACTTGCACGATATTTAGGATCGTTATCTTTTTTCAAGTGCCAACTTGGTTTTAAGCACAGCTGATATTCACCCTGACGTAAATTCAGCTCCTAATACCGCTGCAATTGTACACTGTGTTGAATATTATTTTACTGCTCCTTCTAACCCCTGAAAAATTTCGTCACTTTTTCTCATGACCAGTGTGTAGATTCTATGCAGAGTTGAATTTTTTCAATGTAAGTAATTTGTTGTATTTCTCTATGACTCTTCTTTTGCTAAATTGAACGTTCTGCTATTTACAAAAACTAACGTCAGAAATTTTGATTGCTTCTAGTTTGGACTTTAATTCCATTATTTTATTTCATTTTCTTTTTTTCCTTTATCACCCAGATGAAAACCCCTCTTGGATGTTCTCACGCTTTTACTTATCTATATTAACGATCTCCCTGATATAAGATCCCAAGCGGGCATATATGCTGACGGCTCTACGGTTTACTCTCGTCTCGATCAAAAATCTCCCGAGGCTGACAAAGCAAACCTCACTGCTGAGCTTGAAAAGGACATCCAATCCATGGTGCACTGGGGTAAGAAATGTCTCGTTAAATTTAATGCTTCCAAAACGAAGCTGCTATCTAATAACCACCGCAGACAATCGTTCCTCCCGCCCATTTACAAGGATCAGGCTTCTCTCCCTGAAATTAAAACGCTGCGTCTCCTCGGATTAAGTCTCACATCAGACCTCGAGTAGTATAACTATACAGAATCCATAGCTACATCCGTTGCTAAGAAAATCGGTTCTCTGTGAAAGCTTTTCCCGTCCGAAACAATCCTGCACATATACAAATCTACCATCCGTCCGTGCATTGAATATTGCTGCTATATCTGGTCGGGGGCTCCTGCTATCCACTTAGGTGTCCTCGATGTGATCGATCCCGACATGGCAGCTAGGATACAGTCGCTTTCTCACCGGCGCAGTGTAGCTTCCCTTGTCTTTTCTACAAATACTTTCACGGCTTCTGCTCCAATGGATTTAGCTCACTGGTAACTCCTATATATGAATTTTCCTCGAGCCACAAGAGTAGCAACTAAGTCCCACCCTTTTTCTGTGAAACCAATAAATTGTAAACGCAAATTCTACTCCAGCAGCTTCTTTTCTAGTACTTCACGTCTGTGGAATTTAATTCTCCAAGAATTTAAAATGTAAAGTCAATAGTCATCTCCTGTTTCACTAACTTACAACCTCTCTCATGCTTTTTCTTCGTTCACCCCACTTATCAGTATTCTCTTCCTTCTACTCTCTTCCTGACACCCCCTGCAACCTCTCATTTCTTTCTCATAACATACCTCCTATGTAACCCCCTGCACAACAGTGGCAGTAAAACGCCTTGCTTGGGGCGACACGATTAAAAAAATATATTGTGCTCTATTCCTCCGTTCTATTTCAATATTTCCTCCACCCTGGGCACTAAATCAACTACAGATCATGATTTATTCGTCTCTAATTTTACTGTTGAGAAAATATTCGTCAGTGAATATTCAATATCCTTTCTTTCTCAAGACCTTTGCCACAGCATTTCTGCTAAAATGTTCAATTTTTGTTTCGTCTACCCAAAGTACATTTTCCCAAATGATGCAGGTTCAATACAATGCATGCGTTTTTCAAAATTTGCTTAAAAAATGGATTATTTTTCTTTTTTTTTTTAATTGGAGTCCTTGAAAAGATGTTACACACACCAAGTGAAAGACCACTTGAATCACTCCTTATTTTATTCAACTTATTTCTCGTGCCCCCTGATGTTCTTTAAGCATAACACTTGTTGCAAACTTTCACCGCCAATAAAATTGCAGTACGTTCCGTTTCGTTTCTAAGACGATCGGAGCGTTTTTTGAGGGGGACAAATTGAATGACTTTTTCAGGGCCGAATTTTCGTACCAACTAAATCCAATAGCCCATTTAAATGATATCTTCCTATAACAAAGTACATTTTTATGAAAGTCGGCAATACGTTTACATAGGTCTTGACCAATTATTTTGCTTTTCCTAATTTTGTTAATGTTTAAAGTAGAGTTGACAGAGAAAGTATGACAATACTTTAATCATTCATTAAATTAAAGTAGAATTTTCAAAAAACAGATACACCACAATTAGAAACTGTCTACTAAAATTTGAACACTTTCCTAAAACATCTGTTGTAAACAAAAAAAAAATGTGTTTTAAACGTTTCGGCTACTAAATATCGTTTTCTCTTCGTTGGATAATTTTGAAGCTTTAGAAATAATATAATTGTTTAAATGAATACCTAAATATATGATCCACGAGGCGTAAATGTGTATATATATATATATATATATATATGGAGAGAGAGAGAGAGAGAGAGAGATATGTGTGTATGTGTGTGCAAACAATATAAGTTTGTTTTTTTTTATCTAAAAACATTTAGAGAAAACTGTGACAAATTGGAAAAAGGTTTTCGAGTGACGCGTTTTATCTTTTGCGATTCATCGGACTGAAATAATGTTTGATGAGGATGCAGGCAATTTTTTTTTATATAATGTTATACAAAGAATAAGATTTATTTGACAACAAACTCACTGTAGGAAAACTTACACTAATATTCATTTATGCTACTCTAAGTTATTGAGAAAGCAATTTATTAGACGAAAATGTATAAAGAATGCTTTAATTGCTAGCTCATCAATGGAACAGTGCATGAATAGCGTATAGTATTTTAAGGTGTCTGAGTTTTCAAACAACAGATACATTGTTTGAATGAAGAGCATTATAGTCGTGGCATAGGTTCTTGTAATGTTAGTGAAGTTGAGACCTCGATCTGCTATCTAAAATGTTCCGTAATCTAAATTTTGTCACTTTTAAAACCTGTTAATTTCTTACAAATCATCATCTAAAGTAGCTTTTGTTCATAAGAAAATATAAACAAAAGCACATTCTATATGCATATCGATAAAACAAGAAGTTCTCTGCTAACGGTTCCTTTTCTCGTTGTGGAGCACCCTTCCAGTTGTATCCTTTCCATCCAGCTAGTCATCAAAAGTTCAAATAAAATGGCAATCTCTATCTAATGTCCTCCAGGATACTCTTTTGTTCTCGATCCTTATAATTATTACCTATCCAACAACCTCTTATTTTGTAATACTTTTACTGTCTTATCAGGGCGATCTCGATTTAAAGACCATCTCTACGTATTTTATAGAGAATTAATTTCATAATTCTGAATTCTCTTATCCATGAATTGTGACTCACTATAATTAAAAGAAAAACATCTTAGAAATGGTTAAAACATTTTAACAAGATAATATAATCACAATGACTAAAATAACGCCAGCAAACACCATAAAATATTATATACAAAAGACACACGCTAGTGATGAAAATTCAAATCTCGATAGTGAATTTATTTAGTCTATTAAACGCAGAAGTCCCACCTATTTAAATCAGGAGATTTAATAAATCAATCAGTTCGAAGGATGCTATATGACATTGTCATTTCGATTCGAGATTGTCTCTATACAAATCTCAATATACATTCAGATACTATCAAATAGAATGTTATTCAACAACTTGACAAATCCTATGACGACCATCTCAAACCAGCATCCGTATGAAGTCAATTTCACATAATAAAACTATATTTTATTATATAAAATTTTCTAAAATATAATATAACATGTAATGTTCGCTCAAAGATAGCATTGAATTTCAGATAAAATTATTCTTTACTGTAAGTTTAGTATAAAACACTTATATAATTATTTTTCGAAATGTACTTCACAATCTAACTTAAAAGACTAAGTATTTATTTAATGCGACTACATATTATGACACAAGCATCATCATTATGTACTCGTCCCAAATACTTTGCACTCACCGAACATATTTTAAACGATTTAGAGTCGTGTACTGAATAGAGAAAAGTTACTAAAATACGCCACCTGTAACCTTATTTACAGATGGCTGGTGTTCATTTTTTATTAATTTTACAGATAAAACAAGATTTCTCTAAAATAGGAGAATACAATTAATTTGTCGAGGAAAGTAACCAAAGTGATAACATTAAATAATACAATTATTTCTGTCAGGAAGAATAACAAAATTGATTGAATCCAGTTTAAACAATTCTAGTCATAATACTGACATCCTCTTTTGACAAAATGCAATCATAGGTTAAAATTGGACTGATAATTTTCAGTTCTGAGCTACTAGACTGTTGAAAATGGACAGGTATCTAATAACAGCGAGTGGGTTCCCTCGCCCTCATTAGTGAAGGGTCCAAAGACTCAGTCGAAATGGATAACTGATATTGTTTTCATATCGAGCTGGAAAAAGTTATACAGTGAGAGGAAAACCGAAACACCTTGTGACTACCTTTTACTACCTCGGATTTGTACTTGCTTAATAAAACCAGGGTAGAAATAGAAAGTAGTTCGGGGACAGTGATTAGGATGTGACGGTCAGATTGAAATTGACGAGTTGCTTAAAAGACGACCGAGTAAACCCCGAATCTGAGAACATTGTTACTGAATGTATTTGTTTTTGAAATACCAGCCAAGTGTAAGTGTCAGAAGCTTTGACTTGCTTATTGTATCTATGTTTATAATATATATATATATATATATAATAATCATATCACCGAGCAAGTCGGGAACGCCACTGATGTACCTGGGGCTACGTAAGAGTGAAAAGATTAGAAGAGAGAAAGCCGGAAACCACCAATTCCTAAACAGGGAACAAGGGATGAGCCTCTACACCTGTTCAATAGACGTGGTTGGAGTATGAACCAGGCGATAGTATATATAAACTACAACCGTGGATCTTAATTGTACTATTGATTTTATTCCTTACTGAGTATTACGCAAATACGGACTTAACAATATACTAAACCCCTCACCTGTCAGGGCTAATCTAGCAAGGTGATAACGGGCAGTTCTACTTTGGCTGGTCCGAGATTAAAACAAACACTACGTGGGCGGACTGGTTAAGGATCGGGAAGGATTGATAAAGAGACGCCTGTGGTAAAATTGATAATACTTTCTTGTCATACTCGTCGTTTTGATAAAAAAAAAAACCCCAAAACATAGCAATGAAATATTTAATATTTATTTAATATTCAAAGAAAACCAGAATTTTCGCCAAATTGAAAGTGAGGAGCAACCCATTCTGCATAGTTTTCCATTTCTTCAACTTCCTTTTATTTCACAAATTCTAAAAGTTTTGCTCAACTATCTTTCAAACTTTCTTCGAGCCGGAAATCTTTGATGAGAAATAAACTTTTAATCTTGTTAACAGCTTATAAATGAATGTGTTTCGAGATTGTCTTTTAGAAAATTATAATGTAAAGATTCTAGGTTTTAATACTAGTTTATCTTTTATAGCCATTAAAACATCCCACCGCGAAATGTCATGCCTTAGAGAATTTTTCAGCTGATAATATATGCGTTTCAGTTGAAATCAGTATTCCACTGGGAACTTTTATATAAGTGAAATAAACTCGAACAAGATAAGCGTACTGCCGGGTGAAAAATAAATTAATAAATAAATATAAAACAAGCTTCACGTGCAAAAAAAATGTACCATACCGAAGGTAAAGATTTTAAAGAAATATGCCTATTGCATTTAGTGCCCAAGCGACATGCGTTGTGGTAGAGTGGATATCGGTTTGGAACGACGAATCGGGGTGCCGAGTTCGAATTCCAGTTGAATTCGTTGCATTCACTTACGCAAAAATACCCTTAGGAAAGGTTTTAATCCGTCTCTTCCCTCCATTGATGGGTTAAATAACAGAACAAAATGGGTTCTATAGCATTGGCTGGCAACCAATCTACTGCATAGAGTTATAGCAAACTACTGCGGGATAATCTTCTTCCCAGTCAGTCATCTGTCTTTCGTGACATGATTGCCTAAGCGTGTATCACCTTAACCACTTAACTGACTGACCCAAGCGTACGTAAAATTACGTTATAATATACCGCTTCCTCTGTTTTTAATCAAGTGTTTTGCAGAAAAGCATAACAACCGTATATTATTTCTATAAAATTTTGATGTTAAACCAACAGACACTGGGAATTTGTGTATCATAGCCTCATCAATCTAAGTATTGCTACTGTGGAATCTGAGGAGTGTAGTATGAAGATGCAAAATTTTTAACAAATCAATTTTAATTCAAATACATATTTCTTCTGGAAAGGTTTTGTAACCAAATATAATGAACACTGCTTGCGCTGTTTTAACCCATAGCTGGGAGAGAAAAATTACCTGTATTTCTATGTGAAAAGAAACCAAGAAACTGGGATTTTAACTCTATATAACAATCGTATTTTTAGTGAAGAACAGGTATTGTTTGTTTACATCCTTTGGAATTCATTCCAATTAATGTTATGTCATGAATAATGTGTAAAATCAATTGTTCCACGTTAACCACTGTCATTGTTATAATCACTTTTTTTTATTTTAAAAGTTTAACTCGAATTATCTTTTCTATACAATTATTAAATAATCCGAAACGCGTCTGTTCGAGATATTCAAAAAAACATTTTACATTCAACTTCTATTCAGATTTCTACGTGTAACATATCAGAAAATAGAGAAAAAATCTATTGTGTAATTGTGGTAGTACTCATGCTTCTGTAAAAATCAAGTAGAAATCAAAGAAAGTTTTCAAATCTAATGATTGTAATCAATGATAGCATTATTAATATTAAGATTAATATTACGATTATCATATTCATCCATACTTTCATCGTTTAAAGTTTTTCATAATTCATTTATATAAAAAAGGAATTATTCCGATCAATTGTAACTAGAGTTCTGACGTCACCTTCTTTTGAAGCTCGCATAATCTGGAAAGGAAGTGTCAGAACATATTTATGCATTTCAATTGCTATTATTGAGAGAGTCTTTTGCTTTGCAGGAAGTGCATGATCAATTTTCGAGAACAATTCTACTCAGGAATTACTTGATTTTACTTTGCTGTAAATTTGGATATAGATGTGACGTGAGAAGAGAAAATTCCGGGAAGATTAGAGAAGATTTTGCAAGCGAATAATAAACATGAGCAGAGAAAAAATATAGAGAAAGTATGAGACATAAAAAAGAATGAAAGAAATTTTCAAAGGTGGAGGAGTACAATAATCTGAAGAGTGTCAGTTACGGTTATCCCTGTGAGAAAGCAACAATCAATATTAAAATGAGATGGAAACATGTTACACAGGAGGTTAGAGAAAATGAGAGACAAAATAAGGAAAAAAAATGAAAATTTATATTGCGTCGTTGGACCTTCGTGAATGAAAGAACAACATGAGATACTAGCGATGAAGAAAGATAAAGAGAGAGAAACAGAGGAAAGCGAGTATTTGCATGTTGCTGTCATGGATGTTAGTTCATCTAAGAGAACGATGTTTAAAATCGCAATACTCCTTTCTGAAATTTGTTCCCTTATTGTCTTTTTCCTTACAAAAATCTAGCCATTCTATTGCAGTCTAGGAAATGACTTGAAACTTAACAGCGGTTCTTGGGATGTAAGAATTAACAATTACTTAGAATAAGGCGATATAGGAAAAAGTCTTAGCAACAGGCGAAAAAGGAGAAACGTCTGAGCAATAGGCAAAAAAGAGTAACGTATTAAGCATAGTCAACAAAAAGAAACTTCTAAGCAATAAGAAAGATGGAGAGATGTATTAGCCATAGGTAACAAGTAGTAAACTGAGCAAGAAACGAGAAGAAACGTCTCAGCAATAGGCGAAAAAGAGAAACGTATCAGGCATAGGTAACAAAAAGATATGGCTTAGCAATAGGAAACAAGGAGAAACATCTTACCGAGGGGCAACAGGGAGAATCATCTTTCCGATGGGTGACAGGGAGAAAGGTATGCACGAAAATATCGCAGAAATATATTTAGAGGAAAAGAAACATGATCAATTGATATGAAAACGGTAAAGAAGTACAAAATAGAAGAAAATAAAATTATTTAAGTCATTTAAAAGAAATCAATTATGAGAAAAAAAGAAAAATTGGTAAGCCCCGAAAATGAACCTGCATAAAAAGCAGAGGATAAAATTCACAAGTCAGTCTCAAATAAGAAGTCAGCGAAATATACAATCTTACCTAAGAAAAAAAGAAATTGTGTAAAAATCGAAAGCGTGAAGAAAATAGGAACTAATACATCTGTAATATGTATACAGATTTAACAAATTCAATTTTTTCGATATCAGAATATCTAGCTGAAAACTAGCTGAAACCAATACACAGAATTCAGCTTTAATCTGTTCAAGATATTTTCATTTCGATTACCAGTTTCCCTTTCTAAATATTATCCGCGTTCAGATATTCAATTCGTAATTCAGTCAGTTAAGTGCCATACGTGATACACGCTTGGGCGATCATGTCTCGAAAGAGACATGATTGACTAGACAGAAGATTATTCCGCAGTAGGTTGCCATCACTCTCTACAGTAGACTGGCTGCCTACCAAGGTTATAGAAACCAACTGTCATGTTATTTAACACAAAACTGAAAGGAAGAGACGGATTAATACCTTCCCCAAGGGTATTTGCGCGTCAGTGAATGCAACAAATTCAACTGGAATTTGAACTCCGTTCCCCGGATTTCCCGTTCCGAGCCGATATCCACTTCACCACAACGCACATTCACATCCAGTTTGTAATTACACCTCCGAAAATAAGACATTTAATAAATTATTAACACAATTAAAAAGCTGATCATATTTTTCTCTCTTATATTTAATTCCAATTTTTTTATATTTCTGGGGAAGTCTTGTTCAGTATCACAGATGGTGCCTTTTTAGTCAGAGCCACTTGAGATAAAATGATCAACCATGCATTTCACGCCTCTTGGGATTTTCAGGCGCTTGTTATATTTTGAGAAACAAATCAAACAAAATGTGTTGCCTGTAGGTGATTACAAGTTAACCTTCTGTTTGTGCTTCTTTCCATTGATTCTTACCTGCAGTTATTCAGTTTTCAAAATTTGTCAGTCACTAAAATAATCAGCAAGGAAGAGCTAAAAAATATTGTGTCATTTTCTAACCAATTTCCGTACATGTATGCACATCTTGTTTTTGTTCGGAGTTCACCGCACGTATAACTAAGTAAAAGAAGTTAAGTTAAAAGGATTAACGAGACTAACTGGGAAAGATTCAATTACACTTCTCAAATTTTACTATTATTCTTACACACACACATATATATATATATATATATATATATATATATATATATATATACACACACACGTTTTTATATATATATATATATACGCACACACACACACACACACACGTTTATATATTTTTTTTATAAGCGTTTCACCCCGAGCAAGGCATGTCACTGCCACTACTGCGCAGGGGGCTACATAGATTAGAGAAAGGATGATTAAATATAGGAAAAGTCAGAGGGTGGGTGATAGGCAGGTAAGGATACCGAGAATGAGGGTTGGGTAGATGAGAGTGTTCTGAGAATAATTGGGAGTTAGTGTGATAGGAGGTGTCTATTGACCCTTCATTTAAACACCTGGAGATTGTAGCTGTCGGAAAAGCAGAGTTGTGGAAGGGAGTTCCACAGGCGGGAAGCGCGAGAAAAGATGTTGGAATAGAATTTACGCTTACATCTTATTTGTTTAACTGTAAAAGGGTGGGGCCAAGTTGCTAATCTAGTATCTCGTGTTAATTCGTGCTTAGGCGGCACCAGTGATCTAAGCTCATCGGAGCAGAAGCCATGAAAGTACTTGTAGAAGAGGCACAGGGAAGCCACATCACGCCGGTTAGAGAGTGGCTGCAGCCGGTCTGCCAAGTCAGTATCAACCACGTTACAAATCCTTTGTATTTTGTCAAGAAGCCCAAGGAGAGCAGCAGGGGAACCCGACCAGATATGGTAGCTATATTCAATACATGGGCGGATGGTAGATTTGTATATGTTCAGAATAGATTCAGGTGGGAAAAACTTCCGGGCCCTGCACAGAGAGCCGAATTTTCATAGCAGCAGATTTGGCAATGGATTCAATGTAGTCATTCCATTTGAGGTCCGCCGAGAGTGTAAGGCCAAGGAGGCGTAGTAAAAAAAATGCTTTTTCTGAGGCTAGCCTGTCCCATGCTAATGGGAGGTAGATGCGATTGTCTATGGTGGTTAGTTGATAACAGCTTCGTTTTAGAGGCATTGAAATTTACTAGCCATTTCCTACCCCAGGCCACTACGGATTGGAGGTCATTTTCAAGTACGGCAGCGAGGTTCACTGTCGTCCACACCTGGTTTTTGATCGATGCGAGAGTAGATTGTTGTGTCATCGGCATACATGCCAACTTGGGATCTAATGGCGTCGGGGAGATCATTAATGTAGAGCAGAAAGAGCGTGGGACCATAGGATACAACCTTGAGGGACGCTATATATATATATATATATATATATATATAAAAACACTTTTTTAAACTTTGGTTTTAATGGCTACTCATATTTGAGTAGATTCTATGTTTTTATTGTTAAAAGTATATTTATCTATTTGCATCTACCGTCGTGAATATTTAGGTTACGTGGTCAAAGCACGTTAATCAGTAACGGTTTCACCTAGGGAACGTAGGTCTCAATCCTGCCCGAGGTCGCATAATTTTCTAACAAGATTTCTCTAATATTGCGGCAAGACGTGGTAAAAAAATTAAGATAGTGATTAATAATAAAATCAAAGAATTTACCCAATTAAAAAATACGTGTAATCAAAAAAATTAAAAATATACCGGATTTATTCTACTGCCTAAAATAAATATGTATATGTGTGTATGTGCTTGAGAGTGTGTGAATGTGTCTTAAAAAGACGGCATAAAAGAAAGCGATACTAAAATAGACTTTTCCGTCTTCAAGTATTATTTTTGAATCAAAATGTTAATGACGAAACCATCCGTTGCATTATTATTTTTGTCGATTTTGTCTCATGTCAAAGTCAAACTGCTAGAAAACTTCTTTAATATGCTATTCTTTCATATAATTTAACTGACAACTGAACATTTCACTTATAAGACCAGTTGATTAGTATTAAACAAGTAGTAGTTGAGAACTTTTTTCCCCAAGAAATGAACATAATGTCGACACACTGATTACGAGTACTTGATAACCACATGTCGGTGTACGTCTGAACTTCTTGCATGCTCAGATATTATTTGCAATTCTTTAATGAGTAGCTGTCGAAACAGCAATCTCAAACGATAATTTCCAACGTTATATTTGTTTTTAATTACAAATTTGGGATTCCAATTTGTAAACACACAAACATTTATAATTGCTTTGTCCATAATTACCTTTGGAGATCACGCATAGATTACATTAATTAACAAAGTAAAAAAAAATGCTTTTTCTGAATGTTTCTTCCTTATTTATATGAAACAGATGTCTTTCTTTAAGATCGTAAATTTAATTTGGTCGGAACAAAAGGCATATTTATATTTGAGAATTCGCGTCGTACAATTTTTATATTCCCCTTGCTAATTCGTCGAAATTACACGGTTGCATTCTAAAATGATACGATAATTTGAACATTTCTACAGATGATCATGTGTGTGTTTTTATCTGTCTGAACATGTGAAATATTGTTTGCTGGTACATTTCACGAGACTAATGTTTTTGCATTGTTTCCCAGTAGTAATACACGTGTATAAGGTGAGCTTATGTGATATTTTCAAAATTTTAATGCTAATCTCTCCTGAAACAACTGGCCCTCATTAAATCGACGAAGTAAAGCATCACCAAAACTGATATTTACTTATACGATTAACCTTCAGACATTTATCTGCAGAAATGTGACAGACGGAACTAATATTACGATGATTTATTTAGGCTGGCTTTTTCTTTGAGGTTATGAAATGCCATTGCTTGTGTGTGCATATATGTGGAAATGAGCAATTGACAATATGCTAAGAATGATTTAACGTTGTTAATGTTTCGAATCTCAGAATGGTTAAATTATCAACGAGGTGATTCTTTGTATAATTCTTGTAGTTACCCCAAAATTATACAACGGGTTGCCAAAATCTAGTAAATAAAACTGAGTATACTCAACTGGGAAAAGTTGAAAATCACTAACAAAAATCACATCAAATTGTTCAAGCTCTCCCTAAAACACTAAGACTACTTAGTCTCATTATTGTATAAATGAGCGATCGGCTCCGTGGATGTTAAAATATACAAATGTGCATGAGCTGGTGCTTGAAAATAATTAACAAGTTTCTGCAGTATACTCCGCATCTCCCAGGAGTGACAGATGCCGACCTAATTAAATAAACGTGTAAAGAATGAAACTGTTATATTTTAAACTTGCCTTTCGTAAAAATATAATTAACAAGTAAATCTTTTCGTCTATTCTTTACACTTTGACCTCATCAGCTATTTCATTAGTAGTAGTCAAATCTGGTGGAAAATAAAAATTAGAAGATATAAACCTAAAAATAAAAATCTGTTAAAATTAAACAGAAAGAAGATAATTACGAGATGATAGTGGAACTTAATCTTAAAAATCTAAGATATTCACATGATAAAGTGTTAATTGGAGATGCAGAACGAAACTGCGTACACTCCGAGAATATAGAGAATAGCGTAATCCTGAATTTCGTCCGGACCTTTGGATAGCAAAATGTTACTGCCAAACACTAAGCAGAGCATTAAGAAACAGGAGAGGATGGGTTTTTAAATGTTATGTAATATCATTTCTTTAATATGGCAGTGAATGCTGGACTATTTCCACAGGGATGAACAAGAGAGTTGCATCACCAGAGACATAGTTCAACAGAATGATGGTGCGAATACCATTGATAGAACACGAGATTAACGTCGAAGTTTTAACTCAAATGGGATACATAAAAACAGAAGCTTAACATTAAAATCCAAACAATCGGTTAAGATTTCTAGGACAACTAAGATGGATAGTGGGGAAAGAGAAATTGACACACGCAGAACATATTTTAGTTCAACAGATAGCTAAAGGGAATAGTGAGTATATTAGCTAAGAGGCGTGTCTCATTGGGCGGTAGAAAAGAAATGTGAGTGATGGTCTAAAGATAAAAGGTTACTAGAAACTACAAACGAAATTTATAGATAGGGAATTTTAGAGGCATTTTTGCTCACGCACTGAAGGAACACGTCACAAAGACGGAGTCGAAAATAAAGCCAGAACTAGAAATTTACGTTTCCACGCTAGCAGCTTACGATGTGATGCTAAAAGAATACGATATTTATCCTAAATATTCGGAACTTTTTGAAAAAAAAATGTAAGTGTACGTATTAAAACTTCAGTTATAGCTTATAATATCAGATAAACTTGGTTCTAACTCAATGGTTCTCAAACTTTTACTCTTATTTCTTATAGATCCCCCTAAAAATTCGATGACAAAGCTTGTATTATATTATTTACATTTATCGAACCGTTTTGGTTGTTGTACGCTGCGACCTTAGGGTACCTAGAATTTTGAACCGAAGCTTTTAATTCGATCACTGGTGTATATCATACTCGTTCCATATCTCAGGCTACTAATCATGGAGTTATCGCACTTTAACTCAACTCTCTAAGTAATTTGTTCACTACTCTATGCATGTTTTGAACTCACAGCACTTTGGATCTCGTCACTGGATCTAACCAACACTTTTATCCATTGGGTCATATGTCCTCAGAAGTATAAAAAACAAGTTATTTCAAGTTTTATTAATAGATCGGTTTAGAAATTGTATTACAAAAAGAGTAAATGTATAAATATATTTATATAATGAAAATAAACGTATATTTAACAGCTAAATTCAATGATACATTTATATACAATAGTTAAATAAAACAAAATAAGTTATAAGTATTAAATAAGTTACTAAAATTGCAGATTTACTCGATGAGTTCCCTGTGGTTGATGCTATTCTGCAAGTTTTGATGTTTTTTTCTATTTGTATTTTAATAAATATAAATTACAATGGAAATTCCATTTCGCAGTTGTAACAATAGTTCCGTTCTGAAAACCACTAAAATTATTACTGTGGAACCAAATGTTCCAATATTTTGCGTATCCCTTAATGTTACAAGATGCCCTATAATTTATATATCTCTCTTGATCAAATTTAAGTAAACAAAATTGAGACAATTATACACGTACAGCAATATATGAAGGTCTCTGACCAACCATACACAAACATTAGTTTTCCTACTAGAACACTAAAACGAATCAAAGGGATCACTTAATCTCCTACGTAATCTAGTATATATCTGCTGGGAACATGAAATTGCTTAGAATGCAATCGTGAACATATGAATAATTTAAAATAAGGTAGATGAAGAAAGTCAAAATAAAGGACTACAAATAGACCATAAAAAAACTGAATGTGTGGTCAGCAGCAAACGGAGGAACGCAAAATGCCAATTACAGTTTGCGGATACTAAACTCAAGCAAATAGAAAAATTTAAGTACTTGCGAAGTGATCTAACGGAAGAGGGAAAGTGAGACACAGATCCGAAAGTGAATCCGCATGGAGAATGACGCATTCCAGAAGCTGCGCAGCGTATTAAAAAACAGGAAAATTTCGCTATAAACAAAAATAGAGTACTGGATTGCTATGTGATGTCTGTTCTTCAATATGGCAGTAAATCCTGGCCAATATCATCGAAGTTGAAGAAAAATTTAAAGCAACTGAAATGTGGTTCTATAGAAGGATGCTGCGAATATTAAGGATCGATAATTTGAACAATGATAACAAAGAGACAGCTAAAGAAACATGTGATGAGGAAGGAAGCCTCAGGGAATCTGATACTCACAGTTCAGATAGAGGAAAGAGAGACAAGAGAAAGTATCGGAAAACATATTTTAAGGTTTGAGCAAGTGGATGGTAGAGCAGGATTTGGGTAGGTTAACAGGAGAAAGTGCAAGACAACAAAATATTACCAAAACTAGCCGAAAAACAGTGGAAAATTACAAGCCCTTCATTTGATTTACTGTTTGTAACATTAAAATAATTTATAAATAAAAATATAAAAAAGGTATTGACCTTATTAATCATGAAAGCATCCAACAATGAATTTCCTCTTGCTACATTGCTGTTATTCCTATGTTCCACCTGCTCAAAGCGAAATACCGATAAACATGTTACCACTGTCAGATCCTAAGAAGCGCAAATGTCTGAGAACAGAGGTCAGACTAATTAAGAAACAGAAGAAACCCTCGGACAGAGTATAGAATTTGTGCTCATTCAACGTACCAGAATTTAATGTCAGTTTACGCTCAAAGGGAATTATACAATGCTGGAAATGCAACACTTCTAGAATCCCCTATTGCCTAAAACGAAATACTGTTACGAATATAATATTAGCAAACAGTCAAATTTGGCACCGAAATATCTGTCGAGATGTATACCTTTCTTTTAAAAATTATTGAAGAAAACAGGTTTCTCGTTTCCAATTACTGATGAGAGTTTCCGACCGACCCTTTTATTTGAATTAGTGTATAACGCCATCATGTCATAATTTTCTGTTGGTGCTTTAGATATTTCTTTTCTTGAATGTCATCAAGTGATGAATTTCTGTTTTTTGGTACAATTCTTTGTGGATCTGAATTTCTAGCACATTATAGTAAAAATGCTTGTAAAGTTTCAAAGATTTCATTCTTTAAAGCCAGTTTTAGTTATTGATCTCAAAAGGCGATTATATACAACTTTCTGTCAACATATCAATAGCATCCACATGAAAGCCTTGATCCGAAAATATTGTCTAAAAATATGATTAAAGTTTTAAGGTTAATTTTTTTTTATTTTTTAACAATTTGAGTTGTTGTGCAAAACTGTACTTAGCTCAGTCTATATTGTGCTAAATTACCTCAACTTCTAAATTTAATATAAATAGTTATTTTAAAAGTTTAGTATTTACAAATTAGATGTTCTGAATTTTTATAAGATATTTAGTGTATATGTCATCATTGCTTTCATTCATATTCCAGATAAATCATTTCTATTTTGAAAATGTTCAACATGCAACATGTATAGATTACCAACTGCCATGTATGAACGAGAAAGATGATGCCCTTATGTCAAATATATTCAATCATTTTCAGCTTGATGATATTCATGATCCCTTCCACAAGTATGTTTGTTTTCTTTCAGTAACTCTGATAAAACTGAATTCGACCATTTCAGACAAATGTATTTATTTTATCACAGCTCAAACCTATTCTGAAAAAGCAAATTTTATGGGACTGCAAAATTTAGGACATACTGCATTAGAGTAACCGGAATATATCATTAAAAACCTTTTCCACCAAAGAAAATCAAACATTAACTGATGTGTGCTTTCTATTTGGCGGGGAAACTATAAAACATTTCAAATCTTTGCCAGAGATCTTAAGAAAATGTGACTAAAATATCTAACAAATAATGTTCAAGTATGATGTAGATGAATACATCTTTGTCATTAATGTTTCGCTATTATGCGGAATGTATTTCTGTCAAAACCTGTAGTAAGTTTCTCTATACTGACTATTCCAGAATAGCCTTCCCGCAAAGTCCACGAGAAAATCCAGTTATTGAGTTTACTCCTGAACCCCAATTAAATGTGATCAACACAGTTGCACTTGGAATCGAAGAGTGTGAAAGCATCCATTCCAGAAAGGAGAAGAGAGGTTTTTCTCAGAGATCACACACACACACACACACACACGATTAGTGGTTTGCAAAAGTATTAAACACATCATTTTTATAAAGTTTACAAGAAATCGTTTAATTTGAAAACTACTTCAGATATTTTAATAAATATTGACTAATTAAATATAGAATACAATTGAGAAACATTGTTTTTATGTATTTTATTTCCAATTTTCGAATGTGACTGTGTGCAAATGTATTTAACACGATGCATTTATATTTAATAACATATCCTCTATCCTGACTTACAGCCGCTAGTAATTTTCTTTTAGTTTTCAACGATCTACTTTCATGAAGATTTTGGCAGTTTCACCCATTCTTCTCCACAGACTGTATTCTGTTCGTTCATATCTTTGATTTCTTGAGTGTATTCTCAACTTCAAGATTTTCCATGAATTTTCTTTAGGATTAATATCCGGTGGCCAACTAGGCCCTTCCATTTTATCAATTCCATTTTCATTGAACCAGAGTTAAGTCGCTTTAGCGCTGTGCTTTGGATCGTTGTTCTGACAGAATACAAAACCTCGGTCAAGCAACAAAGTTGTTGCACGTTTTAATAGGTGGGTTGAAAAGATTTGCTTGTATTTTGCAGCATTCATTCTTCCTTCGATAACTACCATTCTCTTACTCCGTTATAGGAAAAGCAACACCGCATGATTACTCATCCACTCCCACAGTAGTAAACAATATGGCGTCATTGAAGTTTGTCATATATGATTACATATATTGGGACCTTTTAAAAATTTAAACATAATTCTATGTTCCATTATACATTAGGTAACAGGTACATCATACAATATTGGCATCATATAAAGAATATTATATTATTTTGTTCCTTTATAACGAGATATATTTTAGAGAAACATTAGCAATTGAAATATCTGAAATTAAAATGAGCATATTGATAATTATACTGCTGTGCTATTTATTAAGAATTTATAAATTTTTTCCAAAGACTTTAATGATGTTACCTATGTAAATGAAAAAATATCCAAACATACAAGATGTTTGAGAAGCAATAAATATATTATTAAATCAAGTTGATGCCGAAAGAGCAAAATTAAATTATGGTCATATTGTTTTTTTACGGAACATCAAATATCATATTGATATGTAGAATAATAGCAGAAATAATTCCGTATATGTCATATTAGATTTATATTTCCTTTATCTGTCTTTATCTGTAAATCAAAATACATACTTCACTGAGTTTGTTGATAATTTATTATCAGTAGTGGTATGTACGGATAGAAGATCTAAGATTGAACTTACACGGTAAATTATTAATACGCTGAAGATTTTATCCAAGTTCTTCATTTTAAACAAAATTTCTAAGAGATTCGCTTGGAGGCTAATGGGAAAAATAAGTTATAAATGAATCCGAGATCTAAGTTACTAAATGTGTCTGAAATAAATTGAAAAAAAATGAAACTTTTTTGCTGGGAAAACTTGATAAAAACGAAATATGTGTGTTGTGGTGCAATGGATATCGACTCGGAACGACATATCGAGGATCAGAGTTCAAATTCCAGTTGAATTCCTTGTATTCACTTACGCACAAATACCATTGAAAAAGGTATTAATCCGTCTCTTCCCTCCAGTTGTGTGTCAAATAATAGGACAGACTGGGTTCTATAGACTTGGCAGACAACCAGTTTACCGCAGAAAGCAATGTTAACCTACTGCGGGATAATATTCTGCCCAGTCAGTCATGTCTCTTTCGAGACATGATCGCCCAAAGCGTGCAACACGTATGGCACTTAACTGAGTAGGAGAATTATTAACATACATAAAAAGTCTTAATTTCCAATTCGATGTGTCAGGTACTTATACATTATTATTATAAATAGCTATCAGTTAGGCATATGGCAATGACTGAGGTATATTTAACTTAGAGATGGAGAGAATGGTCGAGGTAATAGAAAGGTAACACTAGTAGAATGCTGAGTATAACATTCACTGAGCATGTGAGTGCAAAGACATTTATTGAAAAACGAAAAGAATACATATTTTAATCAGAAATAGTAGAAATCTTTAATAGACAAATTTCAAAGAGGGCTTGGAGAATATGACACTGACAGGACATATTCAAGGACAGAAGGATACATTAACTTACATACATTTGTAAATAAATGATAGAAAAATGACTTAGATTGATAAAGATAAAGACGAACATTGATAACAGTTACAAAGGATAGGAAACAGAGAAGAGTCGCGATTTAAAAATCATGAATAGATACCCTAAAGGAACATTTTTTGGAATTTTACCGAAATTACCTTATTCCCAACAATAGAAATGCAAAATGCATAGTCGTAAAAAAAGCTTATAAATAATAAATAATAATAATAATAATGATGATAATAATAAAACGATGAAAAACAGTTTGATACAATTCTATGATATATTCTTTCTTAGAAACAATAGGTATTTATATTTATTCATTTATTTATTTTATATATTTCTTTAATTATTTTTTTCGATAACCCTATTTTCGACGATTTAAGAAAAATAACTGAATATACAGAGGACGATGAAATTATTTTTTTAAATTTCAAAGCAATAAAAAACTAAAACGTAAGACAACTTTTCTTTTCCATTACTTTTTTTTCTTAATTATGTTTGTTACAAAGACTAGTGATGGTAGCAACAATTTGTCTTTTTTAGGGATGTTTTATTTCGTTGAGCGCCCGTTATGTCCAATATTTTTTTTACCAGCGTCTTTCTCTTTGAATTCCGGTCATGCCTCTGTCAAATGTCGCTTGGCAACCCATTCAAAAGAATGGGAAAACCCCGAACAACAACCCGCAACTCAAGGTGTTAATCGTGCCGAGGAGTGAATGGCTACTGTGTTATGAGGTCACAAGCGATCCCCTAGAGTCTTCGGATCCCTGTTTGTAAAAGACCGTTACCCAACGTGCCGGGCAACTTTGGGTGGACTTTTGGATCCGTGCGTCACTCGTGGGAAAAATACGAGAATTACAAACAGAAATAAAAAGTCCAGTATGGCTCTTTCATTGGATAAACAGCGAGTCCGTTCTTCAGGAGGAAACCTACCTGAGGTCGAAAAATCTGTCATAGGAACAAACTCATACACAAAGAAGGAATCTTCAGGTTCCCACAACAAGTATAATCTTATGATGGCCCTAAAAATTCTCCAGCTAGATTTATAACTGTATATTTAAAAAAAGAAAAAATAGAATGGTCTCGTAAGGAGTACAAAGTCGTTATGACTGCATTTCATGAAGCGTTACTCAAATCTCAAAAAACATCACTCGCTAAACATGTCATTTGTCGAGAAAAGGTTAGACAAACAATTAGAAAGTACATTAACTAAAATACATTAGCCAATGTACGAAGATACATCATGCGAAATAACCAATTGACAGAGGCTGAAATTAATGAAATAAAAATAATTGTAACAAGACGAATCAACAAAATATGAAAGGGAACCAAAATCAGAAATAGAACATAACATCACACAAGCCACAGGTCATAACTGAAGAAACCGAGATGCACACACATCACTGAAGATAATGCTGAAATGTCAGAAGTGTCGGGAAAGTGTGATCTTAATCGGTCACAAGACGTCAATAAAACGTATTCAAAACCCACAGAACGGAATTTTTACGGAAAACAACATAATATACAAGAAATCAAGGAAGGTATCAAGACATAAGTCAGATACACAATATTGCAATACACGAACGAGAACAGCATCCAAATTTAAACCAACAATGCATATCCTAGAAACTATTAAGCTCTACAATGCAGCACTCAAATTAATTCTGGATAAAAATGACGCTCATATAAATCTCAACGAAGCAATATGCGCATCGGAATAGCAGCAACAAAGACATTGAACATCAGATTAAAAAGCAAAAGCAGGCTCTTATACATGAAGATCCACTTTGGAAAAGGAAAACAGAAAAAATATCAAACAACTTAGAAGTAAATTATCAGTACTCGACGAACTGGCAAGATTAATAAATATAAGAACGAAAAAAGGCAGAAGAGTAAAAACAAAATACAATATTAGGAATGAAAATGAAGTCCTATAAAACTAAAGATAAATTAAAGCAAATAATACAACAGGCGGTTCAAAGAATAACTATGAGAAATGATCAAAATTCTACAGACAGAATAAAATCTTTCAAACCTATGCAAAAACAATTTAACGAGAAATAGGTAAACAGGGTTGAAGTGACAGTCCCCCACCTAAATTGGAAGGCATTATACAGTTCTGTGAAAAGTATGGGATTTCTTTAAAGAACACAGCAAAGAAGCAGATTCGATTGCGCAAGATATAGAATGAATGAAAAAAAAACAAAAAAAAAAACAGAAGAGACATGGACTGAAACCACAGAAGATGATAAATGTGCACTGAAATAAAAGCAAACAACTGGAAATTTCTAGGAACCTATATAATTTCTAACTTTTGGCTATACTATTTAAATACAGCACACAAAAACCTACCCAGGCACCGACTGCGGAAACGACAACGTCCCAGTCATCTGCAAACCAAGGGCAAAACTTCGGAGAATGAAGAAGCCTGACACAGCAGCGAGACTGAAATACAACATGCTCGTGAATGACGTCAACCTGCAGAAAGAATACACTAATAGCGTGAAAAACAAATAAGAATAAATAATTGAAGAAGGATATTTAAAATGGGATTCACTAAAGGAGGCGATAGTGACATAAAACAACGTTGCCCCAAAGAAAATCAGACGCAGATGAAAAAACGAGTGGATGTCTGAATAGATTCTTGACATGATGCAAAGGAGACGAAAAATGATGCCAAGAAATGGAAAAGAATACAGATAAATGCACAAGAAAATAAGGATCAAATGCAAGGAGGTAAAGGGGAATGGTTCAACGACAAATGTGCAGAATTTGAGAGACTGAGCAAAGCTAATAAAGCAAACATACATAAGAAGATAAGGAAACTGACAGGACAAAAAACCTGCTCTTCAACAGGATGTATAAAATCCAAGGATGGAACAATAATACTAAAGAAAAAGGAAATACTCAAGGGATGGGAGGAATATGTAGAAGATCTTTTCTACGACAAGAGAGAGCAACCGAGAATACACAAAGATGAGGACGGACCAGAAATATTAAAGTCCAATGTGGAAGCTGCAATGGCCAACCTGAAATGAAACAAAGCAGCTAGTCAAGACGGTATTGTAATAGAGCTGCTGTTAGTCCTGAAAGAATTCGTCATAGAGAAAAATTACGGAAATAATAAATAAAATTTATAATAGTGGCATAATGCCAGAAGACCTATGCAAATCTATTTTCATAGCATCGCCTAAGAAGCCAGGTGCAAACGAGTGCGAACTACACCGAAATATCAGCTTAATGTGTCATATTGCAAAACTGACCGTCCGAATACTGATGAATAGAGCAAGAAGCAGACTCAAGCCAGAGATAAGACAAGAACAGTGTGGGTTCGTCAAAGACACTGGGACAAGGAATATCATATTTATATTTAGGATGCTCTCTGAAATGGCAATACAAATGAAGAAGGACATACCTGTGCTATACTGACTATGCGGAGGCGGTCGACAAAATACGCCACCACAAAGAATTGATGGTAATTAGGAATTTCTACTGGCATCAAACTGCCTACATAGGAACAGGTAACGAATTCAGTAGATATACAAAGATAGAAAGAAAGGGGCGTAAGACATGAATGTGTATTTTCACCGGATCTATTTAACTTGTACAGTGAGAATATTTTGAGGACCCTAGATGTTATGTCTTGATTTGTCATCGGAGGCCACAATCTAAACAACATATAATACGCAGATGACAGTATTGATTGCAGACACGGCAAGGAAACTGAAGGACCCCCTGCAGAAAATAGCTGAAGAGAGTGACAAAAAGAAACTACGAATAAAATGCAAGAAAACAGAATACATGGCCATCAGCAAAAAGAACAGGCCAAAGTGCCAAATACAGGTGGAGGATGTTAAAATCAAGCAGGTACAAAAATTCAAATATCTGGAAAGTGTTGTAACTGAAAACGGAAAGTGCGACACAGAGATCTAAATGCGAATTTTGCATGCCGAAGGATGTGTTCCAGAAGCTGAGCAAAGTATAATGGCGCAGAAAACTTTCACTAGAAATAGAGAGAGTATTGGATTGCTATGTGATGTCAGTTTTTCACTATGGCAGTGAATGATGGACGATATCAACAATGATTAAGGGGAAAACTCGAAGCAGCTGAAATATGATTCTACAGAAGGATGTTGCGGATATCGTGGACCTAGCATGTGCGCAATGACGAGGTGTTGGAAAGAATGAAAACGAAAAGTAAATTACTATTGAGCATCAGGAAGAGACAAATGAAGTTCCTGGAACATGCAATGAAGGAGGGTGTTGGAGAATCTGATACTAACAGGCCAGATGGAGAGAAAAAGAGACAGAGGAAAGCAGCAGATAACATATTTGAAGGGCCTGAACAGGTGGATGGCAGAACGGGGACTGCGAGATGTTACAGGAGAAAGCGTGCTAAAAGCTACCAGGGATAGGGAGACGTGGAAGGCCATGATCGCCTACGTCCTGAAAGAACAAGGCAGATAGAAGAACTCCAACGTCAGCGCAACAATGATAGCAAGTAATACTATTTCAACTACAGCTACTAGTTTAGCGTTCATAATAAGACCCACGTGCATGAAGAACAGCAAATGTAAAGCTGAAAAATATTAAAATGATAAAGAAAATATTTGTTCTTAATTCTATTCGTAGTGTAATACCAACACTGCCGAAGCGTATACGCTGCTATCAGCAAACATTTCTATTTGTTGCCAAGTTTTTAATCATTTTATTCTCCTTGTATATCTTTTCGAAGAAAAAAGTTAAATAAAAAAACTTATATTTTTATTTTTGTTATGAAATATTCTTTTTCTTTTGAATAATTGGTCACATGTTAAAACCTTAATCTGAATTTATACCTCCAAGATTTTTCATTCTGACAAAACTACACAATAAAAGCAGATATTATATCTTCGTTTTAATGATTAAAAAATGAATTTACAAAATTCTCAAACAATGCTTAATCATCGTTGATTAGCGAAATTCAAATTTTATTACAAAAAAAAAAAAAAAAAAAAGAAACAAAGAATTTCCCGAGTTAAAGTCGGGCTTCTTTCTTCATTTTTTTCTTATTTTCCCATTAATTATGATATATCTTTCAGCACACTTCAGGTGTTTGTGAATACAGGTAAACTTCAGAATATTAAAAATAGACAGAAAATTTGAAAAGGGTAAAACAAATTTCCCTGAATTTTCGCCCATCGTGATGAACAGATGTTTTCTCAAGGATGCCTCTACCTTGATACCCTATTGCGATTCAACGTTTCTCACTGTTATATTCTTATTTTATAGCTGCTTTTTTTCAATTTCACCAGTTCTAAATTTCATGACTAAGATCCGCAATGCAACGCTCATTGTAGCGACCAGATTCTTACAATGGACAGTTAGCTTTATGGGACGATTTCCAAGAAGAAGCTTCTCTTTACCACAACTTTTTTTTTAATCGTATCACCCCGAGCAAAGCGGTAACGCCACTGATGTGTAGGGGGCTACGTCATAGTGAAAAGATCGGAAAAGAGAAAGCCGAAAACCATATCCTAAAGAGGGAAAAGAGAATGAGCCTCTTAACCTGTTCAATAGACATGGGTGGAGTGTGAACCGGGTGATAGATAGATCTATCTACTCTAATTGAAAAAAAAACAAACAAAAAAAAAACAAAATGAGAAGATTGGAAAAGACAAAGCCGGAAACCACATCCTAAACAGGGAACAAGGAATGAGCCTCTTAACCTGTTCAATAGACATGGGTGGAAACACAAATATCTCAAACACCGCCTCGCTCTCTGAAACCTTATATTTCGAGTAGAATTTGTGCTTGTGCAAGAAAAATTTAGGTCTGAATAGAATCCTTTAAGCTGGATATTTAAACAAGAAAATTCGAACTAAATACAATGAAAAAGCTAACAGTATACACCACCATCTTTCTTAATGTATCATAACAATATACCGGCATTACCGATTACTGCCTTACAAGAAAAATATCCTTTCAAACAAAATTGCACTATTCCATTGAATCAGATATCCATCTATTTATGCCATGTTTTCAGTGAGTTGACAAAAGGAAAAGAAATTATGTTTTTTTCTCAGTTCATATAAAAAAAATTATACTATACTAAATTATATGCACTAGCGTTTTCAAATGAGGTTGTCGAATTCTATATTCAAAGTGCATATTGAAGATACAGGGGCAAAGGGAAAGATATGTAACTGGATAGCAAAAAATAAGTGGCAGGAAGTGTGTCGACCAACATATTGCTAAACGTTAAAAATCCGAGGATATTTTTTTCAGAAAAATGAAGACTTAGTTCCTGAAGGGGAAAAGAACGTTGAATAAAATCTAAGCTATTATGAAATTGTAAAGAATAAAAACAAAGCAAAATAAGAGTAAGATATTGAACTTGCTACAAATTTACCTCCAGTGTAGCGTACAGGGCCAGCAGCCTTACTCTCTGTGTTGTGTGATAAGAAAAAAGCCAAAAACTTGCAAGCAGATAAACTTTCCGTTGATCAGGTCAGACAAACCAAATTTGTTCCACTTGGATGATTCTTTTCTCCCGCTCGTTCATCTCAGGTGGCTAACGACGTGAGGTGTGTCATAAAACTGCTATTAAGTGATACCCCCTTCACAAAAGATAACAAAATAGGATTTACTTGCTCGTCTGGAAATAAAAGGAAACGAAAAGCCAACATCGTTTTCTCATCATTCTCGTGACGTAATTGTTTTGGTATGACGAGACCTTTTATGTTTCTTTTCGACATTTTTTATCATCATCTCGTTGTGCGTCGTTCTGTGTCATTGGTCTAGTTGTTGACTGCCCTGCTAAGAGGGAACCTGATTATACAGTTCTGGAAGATGAAGCGTCGAATCTCTTTGACATTAATTCCGAAATACAAAGGATATTCTCACAAAAAGATAACCTATCCTATCTAATTTTCTTTCGCATTAATTTGACTTTTTCTGTATTTCATCATTCTTCACTGACTATAGATTTGATTATATAAGTCCGTATTTTTCTATCTTTCTCGACATTTGAATCAGTTTTACATGTCCTACAGGCGCAAATGATCGATGTTCAATCAAAAGGAACCAAAAATAAAAAAGTAAAATAATAAACAGAATATCAAATACTGATTTGATCAGATAGACCTTTTTTACTTCGTAGACAAAAAAAAGAACAATATCTGTTAAGTAATATGTAATTTCCTTGAACTATATGGGTAATATAAAAATATCGAATCAACCATAAAAAGCATTTCATGTACTAACTTACTAGATGAGTACTACAGCTGTGCGTTCAATTTTGACTGTCCTTACTCAGAAGACTCGAATATTTGATAATAATGTTAATTATTTTAAGATTTGTCTACTTTGCAGTATTTGAAAAATTATTCGATCGTGGTAACTCGGGTATTCATGCGTCTACCACGCTAACAAACACGGTTACTTATTGCGGTCGGAAGATCATTAGGGTGGCATTCTGTGTCTTAACTTAGCTGAACAATTTAGGTTGTTGTTGGGCGAATGATCTTTTCTGTTTCATGGCCAGGTGTCCATATCAGTAAATTCCACGAGAGTTCTTTTGCTCGCCAGATGTTTCCGGCAATGTTCATTCTGTATTCGCGTAAGATAATGGAACCATCCGTGATATTTCTACAGAGTTGAGCTGTAGTTTGATGTCTCCAAGATGTGTTAAGCATAGCTCTTTGCACCCACGTGTAGTTTCCATCCTTAGACTTTAGGTTTTTAATTAGTGTCCAGAAAGTAGCACCATACGATAACATTGTCTCCACATTGTCTAGAAAGTATATCTGCTTGATGTCCTTGTAGATAGGATTTCCTGATTATAGTCGTGTTATTCCAGGCAGCTCAGGCTTTTGCTATCCTAATTTTTACAATAAATATATGTAGAATTTAACTCACTTTATAGCTGTATAGACTATTCTATACATTTCATTAATTTAACTTGCTCGTTGAAGCATAGGAATTTAGTTGTAAAGAACACTGGCATAGAATCCAACACTATTTGGAGTATTTTCTAGATTTTGTCGGAGAACAGTAACATTGTTAATTGTGCCTGTAGTGATAACTAGATTAATATCGATATAGCGGATATATGTCAACTGTTTTTGCAGGATAATAACTTGAGAGATTTGGTAATAAATTAAAACCATCTAATTATGTTTATCGAGAGAAATACTTAATTAGGCAAGGCTGATATTAAAGAGAAAATTTGCAAGAGTGTCACCCTGAATGACAGCCTGTAAATTCATTGCCAAGACTACCTCAATAATCCACGTAACAATAACATTCAGAATTTGTCTAGTAATTGGTTTATTTTTCGAAAGTCATTTTTCTTTTGTGTAGCCTATTTTATACTTCCGACAGTGTTCTGTTGAAAGTATTTTCCGAAATGAGGAGTTTGATTTCTCTATATTTTTTTTCGGAACGTATATCTTTCTTTGGGAAAAGAAGTATGTGGCCGTTTTTTCATCGTTCTAGGACGTCTCCGTTATATGTGGCCTTACAGATTTGGAGTGGAATATCGTTAAAATTATGAGTCAAAAACACTCGGAGAAATCAAGTACCTTTCATTTCTGATGTTTTCATTTTCTTAAGCCATTACAAGTAGTGCATCTGTGAACATTTAGGTTAATTGTAAAACGGATATTAAATGTGTTTCTCGACCTCTAAAACATCTGGTACATTTACAAAGAGATTTTTCAAATCGTTTTGCCATTTATTCAGCTTGACTACTGGCTTTTAACAATTTGTTGAGGTTTTGCCCCTGGTCACATTGAGGTTCTCCAAGCAAGAGTAGATTGATTGTTGTCAGCAGCAGCGTTGGAGATAACAGTTCTTTCCTGGATGTAATCAGATTTTTGATCTTCATAAAAGTGGTTGATTTGAGCAAACGCTTCATTGAAGTCTTAAATTTGTGGGAATTTATCGTGGCATCTTTTTCATTTAGATTAGTTCTTTTTAATTAAAGGCTATTTGATTCATAAAAGATGTGTTGTTGATGTTTAGGTTTATGCGTGCTACAGATTTTTCATTAAAAGTAAGAAAAAAGTTTAAATTAAGAGATGACTTATCAACATTTGATTATAGTCTTTAAAATTTATTCCTGACAGAAATGTTGCATGGGTCTTTCAGGTGACACTTTGTTTTTAGGAGAGGCTAGTTATACGGTACAATGGCTGGCTGGTTTTACTTATTGGCTCTAAAGCTACGTCGGATGGTGGAATAAATTAGTTGATAGCTTGTAGATACACCTTCACATAGTTCAAAGGATTGGTAATTAATTGCATTGTTCTTCTATTTCTTGTTTATCAGGATGAGATCCAGCTGGATTTTGCATCATTGACCTGGGTGAACCCTCATGGCTTAGATCTCTTTTCGAAATTTCGTGTTTAGATATACGAGATTATTTTCCTGTATGAAGTCTTCGAGATAGATCCACTTTCTATCGAAGGACGAATGTTATGAAAAATTGTAAATATCACTGACACAAACTCCTGCATCCCATAACCAGGTCGCTAATATCTGTTGATGATTAACAGCAGATGCTGGTCGTTATAGCGAACATAGTATCTACCTATTATGATTCTGCGTTCGGCTTATATTTTCATGGGCGCTTTATGAACTATTGGACTGAGCAACATGCTAACAACAGCAAATGTAAAATTGTAGATTTTTGCCAAGCCGATCCTGAGAATATTTTCCAGCCTTTGCGGATACGGAGATATTTGAGAGTGACTCATCAGGATAAACATAGGAATGTTCCTGAATACCTATGACATTGATATTCACTGCAAAATGAGACGACTTCAGGAAGCAGCTTTATACAATAAAGTGTCCGAAAGTTGATTTAAATTAATGTTGATTTTTGTATGGAAGAAATTTGGGTTGTTGATCACATAGAAATATAGTTGACATTTCCCCAGTCAAAGATAGTACCCTCAGCAATATCTCGCAAAAGATAATTCTGCCATCTTTTACCAGGCAGCATGCAAGCTAGAATATAATGAAATACATTTAAGCTAATATAGTTTTTACCAAATAATTGAGAAATATTTCACCTGCTATCGAAAGGGAGAGTTTTATATATATATATATATATATATATATATATATATACACACACACACTACACAACCGCATCATAATTGCCTGATGATGAGAACCTATCTCGAAACAGAAATTTCCATGTCGCAATGTAAAATTGATACATAACTATAATTATATTACATTAAACTCTATAATACTCATTACATTGAGAACTGTGTATAATAAAATAAATCCCAGAGTACTCAAAAAAATAAAAACCTTTAGTCCTCTTCACTTGGAAATAAATAAATATATATATATATTATCTGCAGGCATACATCTCCGAAAGGATGATTAAGTTCACAGCCGTCCACAACTCTGTAACACCTTCAAACTAAGTATGACCAATTCCGAATTTGTTGAAGATTTTATACCCACAACACTTTCTGCATGTCCACCGATAAATTTTGCTTGCACTTTTTTCTTGTCACAGACCTACTTAAAGTCTGGCATCCCTGAGACCTTGGAAAATGTGATGTGCACACTAGATTCCTTGGTGTTGCACAATTTGTTGGAACAGAAAGAAAGTACTTGTTTTCCTTCTTGGCAAATGTTAATTCATTCGCCGGTTGTTCAATAGCCAAAGTGAAGTCTTCCTGATGACTATATATGAATGTGTTGTTGGGTATATTATTCAAAAATGAAAATAAATCTGACATGTCAATTTTGATAGATATATAAATTACATATAGAGTGGAGCACGTTCTTCTATTGAAAATGGATTGTAATTATATATTTTTACAGTAATAAGATTCCTTATGGAAGACTCGTACAAAACACTTTTTTCGATCATGCTTTTCTGCTCACGTCTCTTCTATTAACACAATCTGTTGATAATAATATACTATACTCTCTCTCTTTCTCTGTGCTTGTGTGTGCATTTCTACTTTAAATGCTATAAGATTCTTTCGAATTATTTTTTTTATATCTCTAAATCTCCCTGTAGTTAAAATACTACTAAAAAATAAATCATAAAAAATTCACAAGAATGAGATCATTAAGGATAAGAGCATATTATATATGTTATCATTACTTATAAAAGCCATGAAATTAAAAAAATGACTTACAAAATAGGAGATTAGTGTCTTTCTGTTTTCCTTTGATCTATCTGAGATAGCTGCTTCATTTGAAGTAAATCAAAAATATACATCATAAACTGTAAACGCACTCGCGGCTAGACTTGCACAGCCGAAAGATTTCATATTTTACGTAGAAAATTTATCATATTTAATAACTGACAGTAGTGTTACTTTACGTATGGTTATTTTCCAATATGTATTTTGATGCAGAAAATTTAAATTAACTCTTACTATATCAGCTTAGCTCATTCAATTAGCTTTAACCAATTTCAGTAAGCATGATTCTGCCCAAATCTGTTATTAACTATTATCCATAGGGAAGTATTAAATCCAGATTAACGTTATTCTCACCTTACGTAAATATATATAATTTTTATAGTCAAACATTGATTAAATAAATAATACAGAAAATGTTATTAAATATATGTAAACCTCATGATCCACTCATAATAGGGCTTTACTAAGGAATATGGCGTAATATGGGGATATTATAAGCGTAGCCGAGATGTGGCATAAGACCGAAAAGGAAATGAGGGACCCAGTGAGGATAAAACTCAGTACTTAGTCTAGTGAGAAATTCGTTAACCATTACACCACGTCAATGTGATCTATGATTTTTCAAGCTTAGTTTGACTCTGGATGTCTCATGGGTGGGTAATCTGATCGTGATCGATTACATGTGTCTGGGTTTTAAAGAAATTCAAAATGGTGCGATTTCACAGATGTTATCAAGAATACTGAAGCGTCAATATGCCTACTACACCCAGGTTAACGAACGGCTACGACCAGCTGGAGGGAGACACTGAGCCAATGTGCAACACATGTTCCTGTGATGTCACGCCATCTACTGACACTTAAAATCCAACCTCTCTAATGAAGCGAATGAGAAAAAAGAAATTGTCCTTTTCTTTTATATATTATGTTGTATTGTGCGGACACAAGGACGACACAGAACACAAGCCGCAAATGATAGAAAAAAATGATCTATCAACCCAAGCTTGCTAATCATTACGCAACACTGAAGCTGTTTGGTTGGTTGGTTTTGTTTTGCTGCATGTCAACATCACTATGAATTATTAAATGCCAAAATCTAAAGAATTTTAACAATTTTATGGGTTGAATTAAATATATTTTGAACCCAGTTGTATGTTTTCAAATACATATATAAATGTTGTGGGATCTCTTTTTTTATATATGATAAACGACTCGACTGAGTGTACATATACTACTGCCATAAAGAGAAAAGTAGTTGCAGGTGGCGGTGGAGAGTATACATAGAGATCCGTTACAGTTATCGTAGAGATACCGAACTTACCCAGAGACTACCGCATCAGAAGTCAGACTAGCTCTGGGCTCCACTCAGCTAGAATAATATACACAGATATACTATTTTCAAAGACTTCACTTTAAGACTTGTATATAATTATTTTTTACTAATAGTATTCCTGGATTTACTAACCTGCGTTCAGGTTTGTATATTACGCTGAATAAAATCTATTTTTCTATCTTCATACCTGATTTGTTGTTCATTATTTTATATATTCCTCACTCGAAATCCACAACAGAAATGTATGGTTGGTTATTTTGCTATAAAATGTATTATTAATTTTACTAAGCATTTTTTTAAAATACATTTTTTGTTATTCTGTAATATATATTTTGTTGGTCATTTCCATATAAAGTATTGCTTATATCTTTGCTTTAAAATTTTAAAAACTTTTTTTTGGAAGGCATCACCATGTGCCCATATATGGGAAGCTAACACGTTCTACTACCCCGGGTCAAGGCTCACCAGTGAGCCACTGTATTTGAGAAGTGGTACAGAGGCGTTGCTGCTGGATGTATTTTAACGTCATACTTAGGACTCTACGTCCAAATGTGTTAAGATATAAGTGAAATAGAAGTTGGTAAGAAGTGAAAATAGTGCTCAACAACAGACTGTAAGTGTTTAAAAAACGGATGTCCAGGAAATAATTATTGAGAGAGTAAAGATATGTTGCATAAATGAAGATATTAATGAAAAGATGTATGACCAGAGTGGGCGCTTTTCAGGTTTTCTTTACTTCTCAGCGGTAATTAAAATAAGTTGAAAAAATAAATATTTAAAACAACCATTCTGAATATATTCATTTCTTTTGCGTAGTTTACATTTGGCACAATGCTAAATAGTAAGAACGAAAATGATTAATAATAGACTAGTAAGACCTGGAAGAGTCTACAGCAGTTTAGATAAAGCCTTTGATATTTTATAATGAATTATTTAATCTTCGTAAAGCTAAAAGACTAAACAGCATGACCATCTCAAAACATTGTCATCATTGCTGGGATTGTCAGAGTCGATAAAGTATATCATCTATGCATTAATTTATTCAAACCAGCTATCAAATTGGTTGTTAACGCTTCAGACGCTGTACACAGTCTTGTTTCCAGTGTTCGTCATGTTTGTGGGAATTTGTCATGCATTACCCGTTTTTACGCATACCATCCATACCTATTTTTTGAACATTCGTTCGTCCATCGTTCTTTAGCATCCAACTAACAAGTAATGTCTTAGTTTCTTTCCCATACTTTCCAATTCATATATGTATGTTTATTGTTACTTTGGTGAAGTTTACGCTTTCTGGCAATCTTTCTACATATTCCTGCCTTTGCCCTCGATTTTTCTTGTATTCTACTTTCTTAATCCCTTCAGAGCAACGACAATCGTGATTTTCTATTATTTCTTATCTATTTTGGATCCTAGGAATGATTAGTTCCTTGATTTCAATTCTTGTTCAATTAAGCTCCTTAATTATGTTCCTCGATGTTTCCTTTTGTATCTCTTTCCTTCTAAATGATAAGAGTGTCCAGTTCTCAAAGTCATCTTTCTTCATTATTGGTCCCAGAAATTTCAACTGTCACTGTCTAAAGCTAAATCAATGTACCTTTTCGTTACAATTTCTTCGTTATTAATATGTTCTAGAATATTCATAGTAATCTTTTATAGATATTTAAATTTCTCTATTTGTTTAGGTCTGAGTACTATTTTGTGCCACACCATGTTGAAATAATGGCCCTCATACGATCACCAAACTTAAACAACGTCGAGCCTATGTTAGTACCTAGATGGGTGACCAATTGGGAATACCAGGTACTATACGTTTAAATGTATAAATGGTGTAATAGATAAGGGCTCGGTATATTTAATGAGAGAACCGAGTTCAAAATACCGTTGCGTTATATTCACTTAGTGGAAAAAACATTGAAAGAGTATGAATCTACGTATTAATTCCAGCAGTTGGTTAATTTTAATGAGTAAATATTAATGGTTCAAAAATAAAAAAAAACCTCCTCTGCTTCAACCCCTATATAGAAACTTTAGTGTCTACCATCAGTATGGTTGAGGAGAGTCTTCTGGAGAATAACACAATGCCTCTTTGGCCACGGTTTGCCAACCTACATGAAGTGGAATGACTACATCACATTTATAGCTGCATAGACAGCTGGGCATGTTGGATCACTGGGTTAGGCTAGAATTTTTTCTCCTCCGAATCTTTGCCTTTTTATAAATCTACAATTCGCTCGTGTATTTAATTCTCGTGCAACAATCTGGTGCTCCAGGTATTCATTTCGAAATCCTTGAAAAAAATTAAAGAATGTAATTGATCATGACTTTGCGTCTCGATTTTAGTTATTTTCTCACTGACGAAACGTGGTTTCCCTGGTGTCTCAATCACATGAATTTAAACGCGTTACCAGATTGGAATCTATGTCTCACCATTTTACAGTATAACCAACACTTCTACTCCAACAGTTTCTTTTCTCGCTTTTACGCCTGTAGAACACCCCCACCTATTCACTTGCTTCACTGATAGCTACAAATCTCAAATATTTAATTGCATAGTCAATTGAAAATTTATTTTCTTGAATCACCCTCTTTTTTATAATTTCCTTTTTTTTCTCACTGTAAATCCTTACGCACTAGTGGCAGTCTCGATTTGCTTTGGGTGAAATGATTAAATTAAAAAAAAAAAAACATTAGTCAATCTGACATTAGTAAACCATTAAAAGACTTCATGGAATCTACATCTATTTCATGGCTTTAAATATTACATAAATGTTTGATAAGCCGTAAAAAATGAATCACAATCAACCTAAAATTGTTAGCGTTTAAGTAGATGATGTATACTAATCAGATAAGGAAAAGTGTATCTGTTGTCCATATAGAAAACCGAACAGAATAATATGATTGCCAACGCCGACCTAAATTGTCAATATATGTAAACTCTAGGGAGGAACAATGATAAAAGTTTCATAGCTTGTTTAAATAAATCATCTTAATTGATGTTATCATCCTGCATGTTAGTCCTCTTTCATATGTATAATTTGATTTTAAATCCGTATGAATTTGAGCATATTGAATAATCTGGCAATCAAGTGTAAGAGCAAGTTTAATTGAAAGAAAATAACTGTTTATTGTTCAAAGATCAATCTTAATTTCCTGCTAAAATCCAGCGTCAGGTCAAACCTGGATTAATGGCAAAGATGAAAGTGCAACTTTTGTAAAAAAAAAAAAAAGAAAAAAAAACATATATATATATATTTCACTTATTTTCCTTAACATATCCGTTGACAGGCGCAGTTTTTTATACGGGAAGGGGATATATTCAGAATTTTCAGATAAAAAGAAAATCTCAGCAATAAATTAGTATTCATTGCCTAAACATATAATTTACCTAAGAAATATAAAAGAATCTAACAAAATTGTTAAAATAGATAATTAAAATATTTTTAACACATTTTATTCTAGAGGCATTTTCAATCCCAGAGAACATCTACTTAATAGAATTTTGATTGGGAAACATTACAAATTCTATGCTTTATATTAATTTCTATCAATCGCGAAGGATTTTTCAATGTACATTCGGTAATGGAGGCTTACGTGTGCGGGAAAATTTTCACCGAGATTAATAAAAACATATGTAAATTCTATATATACTACGATCCCATCGATGACTCGGCATGTAAGATTCCCCAGGAGTACAGCGTTTTTTGACTGGAAAAATAAATACCATTAATATATATTTTAAACACTAATTATAAATATCTGCTACTTCAACAGCAGCACTGTTTTCTTATATTTGCAATGTCATTAAATGACGATGACGATAATGACACTCCATATTTTCCAGTTTTTTGTAGATCCCATGTTCCAGCATATATATATTCAAACTTGCTCTGTAGTTTAGTCCTTGTTTTTCTCTAAATTTCTTGCTTTTAATCTGTCCTTTGCGCATCATATTTTCTAGTTCCCTCTTATCCCGTTATGTGTTCTAGACATTTTTAACTGTTTCTACGAATCCGATGAAGTTCTTTTTGGTCTATTTTCTCTAAAACATCATCGTTGCACTTGTTTTCAACCCATGAGTTTTTCTCAAAATCTTTCTATAGAAAGTCATTTATGTCGCTTCAAGTACGTTCTTCATCTGTGAGGAGATAGTTCAGCATTTCACTGCCATAGAAGAGAACTGATATAGCATAAAATTTCAGTATTTTTTCATTGTTTGTAACGAACTGTTTCTTTGTTCATACACTGTTTAGCTATATGTTTTCGAATTTAAGTGTTGCACATAGCAGATAATTAAATTGTTTTACTTGTTTCGCGGACTAATTACCTGAGTTATGCGACCTGTTTTAAATTTGGCCTTTATTTTGTCTACCTTTCCTTCCATTATGGCGGACAGTTTTCGACATTGGGCTGATTCCGGAGTACAGCGGTGTCGCGACTAATATGCCAATCGTGGAATGGATCGAGAACGTTGAACTTGTTTGCGAGCTTTGTAACATTGACAAAGTTGAGCTCGTCTTGCCTCTACGACTGCGCGGCGGTGCTCTCGCTGTGTATCGGCAGTTTATTAAACCGCATACGCAACAGATGCATTTAATGCTTACGACCAATTTGTGGCGCGTCACCTTAGGCCGAAATAGCTTGTTGCAAAAAGAAAAAAATGTATTGGTAGGAAGCAACCGCAGGAAAGTTTTTCAAACAGGCAAACCAAATTCACACGTATTGTCTTCATCTCCGAATCTATTCACACGCGAACGACGGCTCGAATAACTACGACGATCACCCACCTTCAAAATGAGCATACCACGTTTTATCCACTCGAAATTATAAAACTCAGCCAGTGCACAGTCAGCACAGTAAATATGAACGGCTACAAGTGACACTAATTCTGTTTACCACGAAATGCTGTCCGATTCTCCATCTAACCAACGCTCGCCAATTCGCTATCGCCACACTCCCATACAAAACATACACCCGACTCTAGCCCGTTTAGGCCTCCGAGGTAAATCACTGCTACATTTTCATACCTCAAATTTTAAATTTTCATGTCGAGCTGATCTCTTAAAAAACAACAAGGGCGGTCTTCTTGCAATTGATGTTTAGTTCTTTCATTTCAACTCAATACCCACTGTAGCAGTTAATTCAGATTGCAGTCTATGTTTTTCATCAGTCAGTCAGTCAGTTAAAGTGCCATACGTGATACACGCTTGGGCAATCATGTCTCGAAAGAGACATGACTGACTGGGCAGAAGATTATCCCGCAGTAGGTTGCCATTGCTTTCTGCGGTAGACTGGTTGCCGACCATGGCTATAGAACCCAATCTGTCCTGCTATTTAACCCATAACTGGAAGGAAGAGACGGATTAATGCCTTTCCCAAGGGTATTTGCGCGTAAGTGAATACAATGGATTCAACAGGAATTCGAACTCGGCTCCCCGGTTTCATCAACATCGTTAAAATTGTGGCCGCAAAAATAATCCTGGTTAAACTTATTTTCTTAGTACAGTTTTAATGTTTAGGTTGAATAAATCCGATGAAATAACAAGTCTTACACCATTTTTAATTGTATTTACTGAATTCATTTTCTATCTCTACTCCGGCAGGTTGATGAAAGTGTAGATTATAACTCATTCCAATATTCTTTCTATAATATGTTAAGTTACATAGCTTGAACGGTTCATTGAGACGACGTACTTTATCAGACGTTTTTGCCTTAATTACATAAATAAACGGTCCTCCCGTTTGGAAATTTTGCATGTGAAACACTTAGTTCTACAATGTAACAGTTTGTTTATAGATGATACAATTTACCTCTGGACGAATTTCATCAAAAGTATGCATATAAAGACTTTAAAAGATTTCAGCAAATCAAGTTTATTTGTCATTCTTTTCTTTCGGTCTATGTATTTAGGTGTTACTATATCACTGATATTATAATGCCAATTATAGGGAAATATAAAGTGGGAATAGTATTTTCTGCCGAGGACCTCAAATACTAGTGTAACAAGAATGCATACAAAGTACTGGCTAAAACAAAAAAAAAGCGCTAACGAAGTTGTAAATTTTTTTTACCTCCCTCATAAAAAATATACTGACAAAACCAATCTTACAGATTGATTACTTATAAGATTCCTTTTCGTTTGCACTTTCTTTAAAAACATTGCCTTTGCTCACCTGTTCAGTCCATGCTATCTTTAGAATTCTTCTGTTGAGCGACGTTTCTGTTTATATCAAAGCTCTCCATCTTTGAGGAGATTGTCGAGCAATCGCTTCCACAAATATAACAGTCTAGTACTCTTTTCTTTGTTCCTAACAACATCTTCCTCTCGCTCTGGGCTTTCAAAATGCATCCTTGGCCCCACCAATGCGCCTTCGGGTCTTAGTATCACACGTTCCACCCTCTACCATGTATCTAAATTCCTGCACCTGCTTGATTTTAGTATCTCCGACCTATAGTTAGCATTTTGGACTTTTCTCTTACTGCATTCTGTAGGAGGTCATGTATTTTCCTTTTTGTATTTGCTATAAGCGCTGAGGGCACCTCGCCGTTTGTAATGGTTAGGAAGCTCGTCTCACTAGAATCATTATAATTGACTAGTAAGTACGATCCTCACTGGGTAACCCCTACTTTCGGCCATGTGTTACGGCTAAGCTACGCTTAGAATACCACCTTCCATGTATGGGGGTTAGCGCAATGCTAACTACCCTGCCACATAAAAACCGTTTGTTACGGAAACAGCAAAAGCTCTGCCCTACATACCATTGGGTGTAACGGAAAAGTTTATTATTTTTATTAACACTGAGTTATCTGCGTATTTTACATTGTTGAGATTGTGGCCCCGAGTGACGAATCCTGGCAATATTTCTTTTACTCTCCGAATTGTTTTCTCTACAGGTTAAATAGATCCGATGGGAAGACACATCTTTGTCTAGCAACCCTTTCTGTTTTCTGAAAACCTGCTGAATACATTTCCTCTTCTGCTGGTGGTTTGCAGTCAGTATAGGTTCTGGATTATTCTCATATCTTTCCTGAATATGTCGACGTTGCTGAGCATCTCTATCAAGTCTTTGTAGCTTACATTAACGAACATCTTTGCATAGTTTATAAATTACAGTTACACGTCCTTCTGAATTTTTATTGTTCTTCCTGATAACATCCTGAGCATGAATATCGCGTTACTTGTTACGGCGATTTTGATGAAACTACCTTGTTTCTTGTTCTATATCTCGCCTAGTTGTGCCTATTAATCAGAACCCGGGTGAGGAATTTTGTTGTGTGGCTCATTAAACTGATTGTTCGGTAGAATTCACATTCATTTGCGCCTGGCTTCCTAGGCAGTGCTATGAAAATTGATCTGCTTAGGTCTTCCGGTTTATTACAACTTTCTTTATTATTTCTGTAATCCTGTCTTCGGCGAAATTGACTGAAGCTGCCAGTATATCTATTACAATACCCGCACGTGTTGTTGGTTTGTTTCTATTTAATTGCGATAGTGCAGCGTCCACTCCAGTTTTTAAAATTTTTAGTCTGTCAGTATTTCTGGGCAATTCTTTCTCTCTCTTGCAATTGACATATCAAATATATTCGTCCCCTCCCTGAAGAATTTTCTTTCACTAATATGAGCACACCGTCATAGATTTTTATACATCCTTTTGCTAAGTATGTCTTTTGGCCTGTTAGTTACCCTATTTTTCATATATGTCTCCTTTATTTGCCGAAATCAATGTTTATTTCTGCACATTTGTCGTTGATCCAGTCTTATTTAGATTATCGAAATTTCACGAGTAGAAAATCTGCATCAGCTTCCACAAAGATTTCAATAGCTTATAACATTTGCGACAAAGGTGATATTTACTCTTCTCCCCCACTTATGAGAAATGAGACAAGATAGTTTTTTTTATGTGGGGAACCTGAGCGCGGACACTCAGGTTCTGGTCAAAACGTTACCTATCCACCGCAGTGGATAGGTTCAAAAACCGATCTAAACTGATGTTATTCGGTCTTAATTTGGCCATTCGGATCCCATTCTTCCAGAGTGCTCAATCAGGGTCTGTTTCGCTGTATCACAGCTCATGAGTATATATATATATATCTCAAGGTAAAGAAAGTATATATATATATATATATATATATATCTCAAGGTAAAGAGTATATATATATATATATATCTCAAGGTAAAGAGTATATATATATATCTCAAGGTAAAGAGTATATATATATATCTCAAGGTAAAGAGTATATATATGTATATATATCTCAAGGTAAAGAGTATATATATATATCTCAAGGTAAAGAGTATATATATATATATCTCAAGGTAAAGAGTATATATATATATATCTCTCAAGGTAAAGAGTATATATATATATATATATATATCTCAAGGTAAAGAGTATATATATATATATATCTCAAGGTAAAGAGTATATATATATATATATATATCTCAAGGTAAAGAGTATATATATATATCTCAAGGTAAAGAGTATATATATATATATATATATCTCAAGGTAAAGAGTATATATATATATATCTCAAGGTAAAGAGTATATATATATATATATCTCAAGGTAAAGAGTGTATATATATATATATATATATTTATCAAGGTAAAGTGAACCAACAGTCTTACAATTTCGAGTTCTCTGGCATTTACTTTTTATTAAAAACTGCTCAATACATTAAATATTGTAGGGCATAATGTCATCATATAATTAAATTTGTTTATTAATTAGAAATACACAGCGACACGAAAGTTCCTATGTTTCAAGAGGAAAGATCGTTGATAAACTTTAGCCCAAATAATTTTTAAATTTGACTGTGCAGGTTGGACAGACTTCAGGGTTTCCTGAGCACATCGTTGTTTGTTTTTTTTGTTTGTTTTTTTTCAGAAAATGGGACGAAATTTCGAGGTCGGTATGATGCCTCTTAGTTAGACACGTATTCTTTGCTCTAAAACACACACACACACATATATATATATATATATATATATATATGCGATTAATTAACGGTATGCTTTGTTTGTATCTATCAAGGACGTACTCTCAGCCAAGACAAGGGAGACGATATGGATTTTAAAATATAATTACAAGGTTTAAATATCTAATACAATACTTAAGATTTATTTCGTTGAAGAATACTAGCTTAAATCAGTAGGTTACTAAAATATTCACAGTATATTTATGACATTATCACTCTTCATAAAATATTATTAACTTTATATTATATGTGAATTGTATGATTTACATGAAACTGCGAAATCTAAACACTTCTTCGTAATTTTGACGAGATTAAAAATTGTTTTGGCTTCTTGTTCACATGTAAAACTTAGGTTAGAATTGTACTTTAGATGTTTCTGTAACTATACTCACGATAGTATATGTGTGTGTGCGTGCGTGCATGTGTGTGTGTGTTTATTTGCTTGTGTCTGTCTGATTAATCTCTTATCATATCGACTTCCATGAATTGAAATATTTCCAGCTAATTTATGTTGAAAAAAAGAATGAAACCTAATTTACCGATAAATTCACGAGCTGCAAGGCATAGAAACTTCGATGAAGTCTTTCATTAAAGAGGCAATGCTGAGATATAACTTTCAATAAAAAGTCGAGGAAATATTTAATTATCAGAAATTACAAAACTGGGATTCGAATCAAATTTATAATTACAATATTTTTTATTGTATATATTTCCGTTTTTGCAGACCTAACATATATCTGCAAGTAAACAGCATAATAAATGCAGTATCATGCTAATTACCTATGGATTTATAAATCTGTAATGTGCAATCAAAGAAATGACAAATGAAATACGACATTGTGGGTAAAAGTTCTCAACCAGACTTTCTTTTCAAAATAAACAAACACGAATATTAAATGTAGTGACAATATTTTTATGAAACCAAACGAGTAATGTGTAAACAATTATTCCTAAATAATACTCTTAAAAGAAAAGGCTTTCCTTTAAAAATAATTAAATAGCTCTTACACTTCAATACGTGAAACTTTTCGAACGTTTCACGTATCTTTTCTTTTGACATGTAACACACATTTAAAAAATTAGCTGAAAAATTCACATATGACTGCAGAGTTATATGCAATATAGAATTTCAAAAGAATTTTTGAACTATCAGCCAATCGTATTAGTAAAAAACTTTTAAAAAATATTAAAATTAATAACGTTACTCCAAAAGAAAAAAAAAACAACTGCGAGAATCAACAGTATTTTAAACGTGATGAAAATAGATAGACTAATTGAGGAACAACAAAAAGCAAAAGAAATAATATTGTTTTGCGCTCTGAATTAAAGCATGAAAAATCTGACTTTCTAGACAACAGCTGTATTTTATTAACTAGAAGAAAATAATTTCTTACAGCTATGCAAGTATTCTCAAATTTAGTGTTATTTACCAATGTTTCAGCTGTCATATGCTCTAATTCTTATTACATGTACATTAGAAGAATATTCGTTTGTAGATGTGTATTTTAGTGCCAGCAACTCTAATCATTTCTTAACATTTCTGTATTGAGTAAACTCAATAAATATTATATATATATATATATATATCAGTAAAAGATATTCCGAGGAACAGTATGATTAAGATAGACAAAAGGAATATATGTTTCTATTTTATTCAAAACGAAAGTATTATAAAATAAACAACTGGAACAAAACTATTATACACAACAATGAAGTAAACAAAACTTACACAAAATTCTGCCTATTAGCTCGATAGCAGCAACTATCCAGAACAACTTATTCCATCTATACGTAAATATTCACAAACATTTTCAAATATCTTATTGATAGAATTAAAAAAAATGAGAATAAAACCTCAGAACCCAGCATATATAAAATAAGTACGCAAAACAGCTGCTCACAATAAATGGAGAAACATGTAGAAATAAAAAAAAGCATATATATGAACACAAAAGAGAACTCATGAATAAAAATATAACAGATGCACTGGTTATACACAGAAATTAATTCAGCAACAATTTCAACTTACAATAAATTATACTCATCAAAAGAGAATAATTTACCCGCGACGCCATCGAATATAACAAAGATATTAAACTGCGCCTAGAATTTTCCCAATACCACCATATATCTTAGAACCAATATTTCCCAAACTAATATATACAACAGATATAAAAACATCAAAATGAAACGGTTAATTTCCACCATGTAAACATCTTGTAGCAATCTATTTACCATGAAAAATTTATCTACGCATGTGAATTTAAATTTTTCAAATATTTAATTTTTTACCAGTTGACTGAATAAATAATGATGAACGATTTATTTTCAGTTACCAGTGAGAATTTGCTTTTATTAGTTCCAAACAATTATTTTCGTTTGTTTGCCTGGATAAAATCCGCCGTAGCTTAAAATAAAACTAGTTTTCCTTTAGTCTCTTTTTATACACACATATATGTAAAACTTTAAATTCAGATAAAACTTAGTGGGGATATAACCAATTTCAACATGTCATTTGAAGGAATGCATTCTTTGACCTTTTATAAACAGAGAATGAGAAAAAATGCTAAGCCTAGAGGTTAGCTTAGGCAAGTGGTTGGGATGTATTGGTTTAATTTGAGTTAGGCTAGGGGAATGAATTTAGTAGTAAAATTGAAAATTTTAATGTTTTCTGTCAAATATAAATTAAATATATCTCTTAACCTATTAGGGGCTCTATCCTTGACTATTAGTTTCTATTTATCTGGGGATCTAAGTTACTTACTTTTAATTACCAGTATTTTCTAGAAAGGTTTGTTTGGTATTTTAAACTAGGGTTGGTGAAGGAGTGTTTGTGTATATAAAGCCGTTGCTTTCAAATTCCTGCCGAAATTCCGATATAAACATTACATCTCTACTTACTTTCCTTAGGGTAGATGGTGGCTTGATAGATTACATTTTCTGATCTACACTTAACCTCAACCGGACAGTTATTTCTAGATCTACAATTACAGGGTGGTATCATTCTTTTTTCTGCATTGGATTTCATACACTTCTTCAAGTTTTGGTTAGTGTGCAAGCTAATAAATGTTATTGATACGCGAATAAATAATCTATATATATATATATATATATATAGCATGATGACAATCCACGTATACTGTCTTAATATGTATGTATAGGAAAAACCACTAAAAGTTATAAGTTAAAAATGTTTTTTTCACAGTATTCATATATATTTTTGATATTTCAGACCGGCCTTTCATCAGAAACAAATTATTTTAAATTAGAAGCGTCCGTTTCGAGATGTGTACGTCGCGTGATGTATAAAGCAGTAGAGTTTGAATATTTTTCAACATAAAACTGACTGTAATAATATTTTCAAATGTAGTTTTAAAGAAAATGTATCTAGAAAATGTTTAAATATTCAAATATTTATAAAGATTCAAAATACTGAAGTCCCTATTTATCCCTAGCCTATATGTATTTAATTTTAAAATCCAGTATTTTTCTTTTTTTATGTGTATGTGGAACTAAAATCGGAATCTATCAGTAAACATTTGCATTTTTCTAATGTGTGTCCTGGTTGATTGAAGTGTTCAGATATGGGGGAATAAGGGTTGTTTTGGCGTATGTTTAGTTTATGATTATTAAAACAAAATCTATCACTGTTTCCAGATTCATCAATATATCCACTATTTTGACATATTGAGCAGAAGAGAAAATATATTTTGGCTGTCAAAGGTGAGGCGTGGTGGGTGTAATTTTATGTTGGTGAAAGGCTGATGCCGATCTGAAATATATATATATAACAAAAATACATAAATACTGTCAAAAACATTTTTACCTTACAATTTCGTAATAGTCTTTTATATATATATATATATATATATATATATATATATGTGTGTGTGCACACAAACAGGTTAAAATAAGTAAATAGTCATCATTTTATATTTTTATGTCCCGCATGAGCGTAGTTTGATTCTGTTGACGGCGGAAGGTCAGTTGGGCACCGGCTGTGAGAAAACGAGCAAATCATTTTCAAATTATATGCGTTACTGGTTGGCATACGCGCCGGAATCTTGAATAAAAACATAAAAAAATGATTGGGTTTCAATTTGAGGACAGTGCAGAAGATTTGAAAAGATTTGGATGATTGAATTTGTGATTAGTAAGATGTCTGCAGTAATCACTTGTGATGAAAGAGGTTATGTCGGCATTCATCCTCCCACAGGGTCTCAAACTCAACATTGATGACAATATGAAGTGCCGTTCTAGCTCAAGAGTGTGATTGCTGGAAAACCTTTGCTCTGGCAGCAAAAGTGTCACATTCCACGCATTCAGGAGAACCCAGTCATGGCTGTCATACCATCTTATCGACTGCATCGTGTCTTACATCTATCGGTATATCATCCCAGACTTTAACAGTTTTTATTATTATATATGGGATATAACAGTTTAACAGTTTTTATTATTATATATGGGATTCAGTTAAGCGAGAGACCCCCAGATGTCTGGAAAACACCAACGATGAACTGAAGAAAGGTATTAAAGTAACATTTATCCACTTAAACAGAGGGATCTCCCAGAAGAATTGCAAGAATTTCTGAAGTTATCTGGAGGCCCTGATTGAAGCCAATGACGATTTTTATTGAATACGTTTACTCTTTACTATTTTCAGGTAATTTTTGCAAATATATCCGTTAACATGAATAGACAGTGTTATTTACATTTTTGCCTATTTTAGACGACCTATTATCTATCGCTTCTCTCTCAATCAATATATATATATATATATATATATAATTTCGTAAAGCATCATGATGTTATTTTTTAAATCCGTGTGCTTAATCGATATTAATATAAAGAAAAAGCATCTTCAGATCACGAATCTAAAAAAAATAGACTTTATGAATTCATGTCACGTGCTGATATTTGTTTGAGTCTCAGTAGAGATTCAATTCACAATAGATTTATATAGAAAACCAAAGCCGCAAATTTATATGAATACATATTTTATATTTTAATATAAATAAATTTTAAATATTTATTATCTAGACTGATTACTCCATATTGATATGAAAAATATGTCTCCACACGATTAACTTTATCAAAAACGTGACTGATTATTACTTTTCTGATGTGATGATTCTAGAGTGATATACAAAGTAAATAATGATTGCAGTTTGAACTTGACCAAAGTTTACCTGTATCGGTAGACAATACTAGAAATATTGCGACAGCAAAAACGTAAGAGGACTTAAGACAGCTTGGAAAATATTGATATCAACTCAAAACCTTGAATTTAGCTTTATTTCTGAAATTATATTGTTGAATTATATAAAAATTATATGAACAAACATTCACAGTATTTTACTGAAGATATTTTGTATGCAAATATACAAAAATATGGAACATGGCCGAAAAAGGAGAGTAGAGGGTGGTTTCCGTAACTATCTTATACTTAGCTGTATATTTTCACAACTCTACTACTCATTAATCATTTACACATTCACCACAAGAAGCCATCCCATCACCTCCCAATCCTTCATGCACTACAATACCACGTATTTACACGGGACACCTAAAAAAGAGAAGCAAACCCATGACAAAGATTTTCTAATATATATACAATAATACAAAAATATCTTTAAAAGATTTGATGATAATGAAATGAAAAAGTAGAGGGGGTCGATATACCGAAAAGTATCTAAAATATAACAAAATATTCAAACTAAAACATACAAATGTTAGTAAGACCGTCCTTCCGACAAAATCAGAGTGACTGCTGTATTCCGCCAAAATGGCGAAATCAAGTAGCCCATTCGCTAGGGGAGTGGGAGAGAATAAAATAATAATGTAATGGGGAAATCAAATACTGACACGGCCAAGATGAACAAATGAGACCAAAAACAACCTGAGGAGGTTGGGAATCTTGATTTGAATCATAGCAAAACAGAAAGCCGGGAACAAGCTAGGAAAACATTCATTCACATTAACTAGTTTTACAAAAGACGTCTAACTTAACCAGGGAGGGGATCACAGAAAATCGCACAGTTGTGTCATAACAGACTTAAAAAAAAAAAAAAAAAAATCAAAGCTGGCCCCACTCAGGCGAACAAGATTTGCAAATTTTATTAATCTTTCGCGGATATCCGTCGATATCAAGCGCTTTCTATGAGATCTGATCTTCATAATGAGCTTAAAGAATCTAATCAGATGCTGATAAGAATCGCAAGATTCCCTCCTGTTGCATCATCTAAATCACCATTCGAGCTACAGCCAGCAACGTGAAGAAAAACCATCCGTTCCTCCCCATAATATAGCAGCGACACATCACACGCGTACACAATATCGATGGGAACAAGAAGATCGGGCGCGGTACGAGCTGTCAAGTCGCCAACATAATCCTAAAAGTGGCACATCTGAGGACAATGTTAGAAGGCGTGCGCAGCCGTTTCTTCCAAACCAAGGTCACACCGATGAAAATCAGGCATATCCGCCCCGCCCCATTTGAAGGCCCTGTCATTGAGAGATAGCAAGTTTCGAATCAATCGCCGACTAAACGAAAACTCTCACTTATGTTCGGAGGTAATTCACCGCTGTCACCCAAAATCAAAACGAGCATGACTCGGCCACCGACAAGCCGAGCCGATCACGTAGAGGGTTCTTCGTTGCGACCCCCTTCACTAATAAACGATACAAGTGGCCCTTAGGCCAAGAAAGCTCAGTAGACCAAGGAATGACCCGGCAAGATACTTCGACACTCGAGTGAAAATTCCGATTAATTTCGGGCATTACGATGGCGCTCAGCCCGAGAAGAGGGGAGGAGTGATAGTAAGACAACGGAAGGCTTCCCTGACACTCCTCTCCAAAATCGAATCCTGTGTCAACAAGAGTCAAAGGAAAGCCAACCTTGAGGCCTGTCGATAACTCGCCACGTGTGGCATTCCCAGCCCCCTTGAGACCGACGTATGTAGCAGAAGTATTTGTTGAGCAAATGCTTGCTATCATCCCACAAGATGGTGCCTAACAAGCCTCGATTGCCAGCCGTATGTTATGACAAAGAGAGAGTACCGACAACCGGTAAAGGACGAGGGGAACGATGCATGTAACACACACTTTAGTCCTCCACTTCACAGACAGCCACCGTCGAAGCCAACTCTTGACAGACGTTCCGACCTTTGCCAGTACCTTCGACCAATTATTCTCCAGCTGGAGACTCGAACCGAACAACAATCCAAGAATGCAGGTAGATCTGTCAGTCCAACTGAATGGTCTCAGGTGAACAACGCCCTTCCAGACGCCTTACCGCAAGACTTGTCGCCGTTAATATTGGCCCCCGTCACATTATCTTATCTCTCAAGCGCCTTCTGTACGACCTGAATATCGTTCGGGATGACACGAAAATGGATATGTCTTCGGCGCACGCAGAAACCCTGGATCGAATTCTACCAATAACGGTGATTACGCGTAGGGTCGAACTGCACTCCTTGTCCTTTAGTCGGTGAAAGAGGAACTCCAACGCCAAAAGGTAAAGTAAGTGCGACAGCAGGCAACCCTGACCAACCGACCGAGACACTGCAAAAGAGTCCGACCCCTTTTCGTTCACCTATACCACACCACTGGGGGAGCGATACAGTATGCTGATCAACTTGCATAAGTTGTCTTTGAATCTGGCGGCCTAGATACCAATGGTCGCGCCTATGAAATACTTTGAACTGATCCAAATATGATCAGCGCGGTTTGCTCATCGTCTTTTTACCCTCAAGGGTCTTGCGGATCAAATGCAGGTTGCTCTGAACTGAACAGCATGACAGACTATGTCAAACCAGTTAAAGATATCCAGGGCAATAGATCGAGCTTCGCCGTTCTTATCGTGAGCCTGCTATATATACTCAGTGATGGTCGTTAGCATATCAACAGTAAACCTGGTGAAGGGGAAAGCATACTGTTTGTCAAAGATGAGACCGTGGGCTGTGAGATGTTGAACAACCTCTGCGTTGATAATGATCTCGAACACTTTGCAATAATTCTGTAGGAGGCTGATAGGGCGATAATTAGAAGGGTATGAGTTTTCTCCAGAATTCTTATATACAGGAATCAATGAAGAGGACTTCCAGCAGGTAGGAAAGCAAGAAGCAAAGAGACAGTAGTTGTAGCTTTTGGAGATGAGAGAGGAGAGTTCAGGGCCACATTTCTTCATGATAATGATTGGGATTCCGTCGCCTCCGCTCGCTTTATTGGGGTGAAGCTTTGGAATTATGTTAGAAACCAGCGAGGAATTAATGTGGACGTCACTCAGTTGAGCCTCAGTTCTATGTTGGCAGTCGGATATGGATACCCCAGACGAATCCAGTGACGTTCTGAATGAAAATCTGCGATCAATGCATTAGTACTTGTCAACTGAAGAACTCAAATTCATTGATTAGAGGAAGAATTGAGGGCTTACTGTTATTAAGTACATTTTTACAGAGCCACAAATATTCTTTGAAGCCAAAGTTACGGGATTCGATACGCCGCTTCATTCTGTTAGCAAACTGCAGCTTAGCGAGGTTAAATATCTTCTTGCTCTCATTGCAAGCAGAAGAATAATGACACCCGTTAAGAGGATTTAAGTCTCAACTTTCTGGCTGGAATGAATACATCGATGCTAGCCTTAATCCAAGAAAAGACCTTGGATTCACCGTTTCCAACGGGAAGATTAAAATCATTGTTCCAAGGGACGTCAGACACGAAATCACGGAACTTTGGTAGCAGTAAGATATTCTGCTAGTCAGAGTTTCCAAGTGGGCAAAAGTCAGCAATGGAAGTGAAACCTGACCTAGCACCGAGCTATGTCCATAAGAATTATAAGAGAAATGGTGGGGAAATCAACCACTTGCGCAAGGGACTGAGTGATTGAAAGATTCATGGCATCGACACTAGCAAGATCTGTGACAGTTTTCCAGCCACTTGGCCTGGTTGACATTAAAATCTCCAAACAAATTGGCAAACGGTTGAGAATAAATTACCTCATCAATATTATTTGAGATTCAGTTAAGTACTGAACAGACAAGGAAATAGAGAAAGAATGATCTAGAGATTCAAGAGAGATCACACGAGCTAGAGTGAGATGTTCATTGACGTAAACACCAAGTCTATGCATGTGGACATTTGAGTCATTCCTAAAGAGGGGAAGATAACCAGGGACATAGAATTCAGATGAGTGGACAGAAGTGACAAGGTTAGTTTCAAAAAGGGCTAAGATGTCAGGTGAATTTACTTGGAGGAAGGATTCAACGCTGCAAAACTTGATAAGGATACCTCATATGTTCGCGGAGATGTCACAGCGTTTTTCTTTAACTGGTTTAGTTTTGTTTTATTAATTGTATGTCGGCATGGTTAGTGAATTTTATTAAATTAGAGGCCTAGAGTAGTAGTATCAGTATCAACATGTGTAGACGGGAATCTGGCGCAGATTGTAGCAAAATGTGATCTCAGGGTTGCCCACCGGAGGCTCTTGTAGTGACACCCGTCCATGCTCGACATGGCACTACAAGAAACCTTGATATTGACCAACTGTTTATCAGAGCAGCCTCTCAAGACGCTGCGCAATTGTTCAAGCACCTAGCTACCACTCGGAAACAGAAAACAAAAAACTGCTAAGCCGGTACCCTCAGAATGAAAAGACGTTGCCACCATCTACAAACACTGCAAAATCTTGCGACAGCATCAACACCAGGGCCATAGTTGAGAAAAAAAACCGGGAACCACTTCCAAAACAAGAAACCAGGTATACACCTCTACTCCTGTTCAAAAGAAACGGGAGGAGCATGAACAGGGGAATAGTACGGTCTATCTAGTTTAATTAAAAAAGAGGAAATTTTAGTAAGTTTTAACTGGAGTCAGAAGCCTTCAATGCCAATATAAGGGTTTTCAAATAACTGCTTTAAGTTCAAAGGAAAGAACAGAATATATAAAATTATCCTTTGCGGCTGAAGTGTTAATTCAAATCTTAACTGGCAAGAAACAAATAACTTTTCAAAAATTTATCAATAAAACAAAAAAGGAAATAAAAAAAAACATTTCCAAAATTAAACTAGCACAAAAAGTATCAAACAAGATTATAAGTAACACATCTCTTTGCTTCAGACGTTTAAAACGAGTTGAGTGAAACCTCAAATTCATCATGGTGGATACCATTTCACTTTTATTCAGTTACGAAGATAGTAGCCGCCTGACAAATGACCATAACACATATCCTAAAATGAGAGGGATGGGGGAGTCACATATTTAAAAAATTATCCTGATCAGAAATTCAAAGGGAAATATGTTAGATTATAGACACTTTTTCCTACTTGTTCTTCATATATATATATATATATATATATATATAGAGAGAGAGAGAGAGAGAGAGAGAACATTTATATACTTGAAAAAAAAATTGATTAGGCAACATTCTCTCGCAGAAAATATTATTCTTTGAAATATTATTTTGGTTTTAAATAGACTAGAACTTTGGATATACCGTAAAAAGGAGACATCGAGCAGATATGTTTGTATATATGAGATGTAGTTTATATATGTGTAATTATGTAGTAT
>JBBBDQ010000260.1:2197500-2217500 GCA_037127315.1 Ascarosepion bandense
AGAAGAGTGAGGTGTAACGTAAACGTAGCTCAGTTGAGCCTCGGTTCTTGGTGGAAATTAAGGTGTGGATAATCCAGACGAATTAGTTAGAAATGGAGAAGAATCTGCGAGCAAAGCATTCAGCCTTGCACTTTGTGACTGTGAAGATTGAACTTTATTAATTAAAGGAAGGAGGGAAGATTTACTGCTGTTTAACACACTTTTGCAGAGACGCCGATAAACTTTGGATCTGAACTTTCGGGCTGCTAAACGCCGCTTCATTCTGTAAGCAGACAACAGCTTAGAGGGAATGAGGATTATCTTGCGTATTACGGTCATATGCATTGCTCAGAGAAAGCCGGAAGAAGTGATTCATGTGGGCTATGGTAGCTGAGCAAGCAGGAGAGAATAAGGGGAAGAATGAGGTTTAAGATGGAACTTCCTGGCTAGAATTTAAGCATCGATGCCAGCGCTCACCCAGATGAGAGATCAGAGGCTAACAAAAATTAATCGTATTAAGAATTAATTTCTCGAAACTTCATAATGTATAATACATGAAGATTACCAAATGTAAAGAGAAAAGTTGCAAAATTAAAAAAAACGAATTTTAAAATATTTTAATTCATTTGACTCAGTACTAAAATTTTTATTAAAATATATATATATATATATATATATATATATATATATATATAATTAATAATAACTAAATAGACTCTGTAAGTATGCAGACCGTAAATTTATACTAAAATAAACCTCCGAAAAAACCATTAACAAACAGAACCTAAATCCGTTACAATCCGGTGTACTAAGACGTCGGATAAATGGGGAGAAAAAAAGAAACCCGCGGAATAAGAACAAAACATTCAATACTCCGCAGTAAAGAAAAAACCCCAAACGGACACAAACACAAGAAAAAGTGCTAAATACAAAGTACGAAAGAAAAGATACAATAGTAGAGCAAAAACACACAAAAAGATCTATAGTGAGCCAAAACCTACCGCGGTTTCACACTACGGATCGTCAGGGCAAAGGCTGATTTTTTGTGTATATATATTTAGATTTTTTTTTTGTATATATATATATATATATATATATATATATATATATAGAGTGCTTAGTTGTGAAAAGGTTAGTGACAAGAATGTTCTCATTTCAGTGGTTAACTGAAAACAATGTATTTTGGCAAGCAGGTTTTTATCGAAAAATGATCGTTATCGGGATAGAGCTAGAACGTTAATAAGATTAATGTTGACAATTTTATCACTTAACTGAGTAAAGTCAAGCCGACTTCGAAGTTAACCTTTAGAACCTTCCGTAACATTGTCTTTTTACATATGATACACTTTCAGAGCAACGATTAGTAATTACGAGAAATCGAAAATTTGTGTTCTTAATACTTGATTCGGCTTCGTTTTGATTATGAAATCATTCATGCTCAAGTGGTCTCAGCCGCATTTGATAATTAATGGCTTGCCCTATGTTATGTAGGTGTCGCAAGTTCGAATGTTGCCCAATGACACATATTCCTAACAACATTTCTCAAATATACTAAGGCCGTTAGTACCATTACAGTATCACGAGAATGTTTAAAACACAATGCAAAAATATTATTTAGGTATTTCTATTACATTAAGATTTTAATCAATTTAACTTTTACTGCTAGTAGAACATGTACTTAATCATATTTAAAAAAAATGTCAAATAATTATCCCATGAAGAAAAACTGATATTTAAAAAACTCATAGTTTTACAACATATATTTTTTATTTACAGTAGCTACGTTTTTTATTAAAATGTTAAAGTTTTTTTTCTATATCAGTATGGGATTGTTTTTGGTACGTTCCCTATTCGTTTCATGGTCACTATCCAAAATGATTAAATGTAATTCGTCCATATTTTTTTCCGTCAACTTTCGTTTAAACTTTCACAAAATGGGTAAAAACAATAATTGTTCAAGAGAACGTTGAAATAATATTGGGAGGTTGAATAAAGCATATTATAGAGATATTTTGTTGATAATTTAGGTCAGAGTGCACATTTGCTGAGCTGTCAACCAAGTTGAGACTTTCAACAAGACAACTATCCTAAACATACTGAAAACCTTACAAAACCATAGATAATTTCAAAGAGAATAGACGTTCTAAAATGACCGCTCAGTCTCTAGATCTTAATTAAATTAAAAGTTTATAAAAAGATCTAATACTATGAATTAAAAGAAGAAGCCTGAAAAACCGTATGAACAAAATGTATTTTGTCGTGAATAATTGATATATATTAGCCAAGAAACATGCAAGAATGTTGTAGGTGATTACTTTAAACGCCTATTTGCTATATGTAGAAATAGCAGTTCGGATATGAAATCCTAATACATAATTTAATGAATGTATTGTAAATTGTGCGTTATTAATTACTGGTGGTTCTTTGTAGGATTAATTTATATAGCACTGTATACGAAATTACGGTTTAATTTGAAAATATCTGATCAAATACAAATATCTACTAAAAAATCTATAATGTATATAAGGCGTAATTCGAGATTTGTCTAAGTACAAGCTTTTTCGTGGATATGTCAGATATATTGACGGTTTTCCCTAGGCCTAGGGAACGCATATTCTAATCCTGCCAGAGGATGCATATTTTCTTGAAAATATTATTCGAATCCTCAGGCCTGTAGATATATCAAATATACTGTTTAATCGTAAGTATATATATATATATATATATATATATATATAACAGTGAACAAAAGACAGTAAAGAATGATCGCTTAAAGATGATGTCATAGTTAAAATATGATTCCAAAACCTGAGAAATTCTGTGTTACGAAAATATTGAATGAATATATATATATATATATATATATATCAAAATTAAAAATAAGAGACTCATGTTAAATGCAATTTTTCATTTTTTATTGTTCTAATCTTTTGTGTCCTTTCTATTTTTATGTAAATATAAGTACCCAAATATATCAAAGCCAACGTTAGGAGGTTATTACAAATATTCTTTTATAAATGTTCATCATTTCAGACTCCCAGACGTTTTACACTATTTTAATTATTCGAACTATTGTCCTTATCATGGTTGTCATTTTTCTGCTCCTGCATTGTTCAAGTCCTAGGAATTTCGAAAGTAATCTTTATTACGAGGAAGGCCGGGGTGTACAACTGCCAAAACGTCGTACAAATGGCAACGAAGATGAAGACTATAATCCGAACAATGTAAGGCGTGTAAATACCTAATCTCATAAATATATACAGATTATTGAGATATTATCATTTTAATTAATTAAAAAAAGCTGTCACATGCCATGCAGATTTTTATGTCTTTTGGAATATTTTTTCTATATTTACAATAACAAATTAATGAAAATTTGATGAACATGCATGTGTGTGTATGGGGGGGGGGGTGACAATATACGAAGGATGAATGTTGGTGGATTTTAGCAGTTGTTATTTTCAATGGTATTTGCATCAAAATCTGAATTCCATCTATTTTTGTTGTTTGTTTTACTTAGCAATTATGTCCTGGTGTTTTTCAATTTAATCTGCGTACGTGTCTTATGTCAAATACTTTCAAATATTTCCGAGATCATCTGTCTCTCTACTTGAGAATGAACATCTTCCATATGCCGTATTCATTTAAGAATTGTGATAGCCTATCTGGACACAGTTTCGTATTTTTGTGGCTCTTAGTAAATGTCATCTTTTCCCTATCTTTACTAAACCCTGTTCTTCTAGCCATTTACACAAGTTCCTTGAGTAAGTTAGAACTTGTCTATGTTTTTTCTTGCCTTCAACCTAGAATTTCAACATTCTCTATCTGATGTTAAGTTGACATTTTGTCTTCTTTTTCTCGAAACATTTGTTGTTCCTTACCTGTTCAGCACATACAGTTCTCAGTAGCTTTCCGCAGATCAATTTTTATTTAATTCAAGTTAAGTCTTCATCTGTGCTGACATTGTATAAAATCCTTATAACAAAATCAGGAAAGATAATCAAGTAATAGCAAACGCACATTTACTGACTGGTTGCGCAAAATTTGAAACAGTGATATATAATAATGGAAACTAAATTGAATTCTATTTCAACAGAAGAGAGTATTTTGAAAAACCAGTTTGTATGAGAATTCTTCCCAGATATATTAAGAAAATTGTAAAATAATGTGGTGGGTGTTTCGTGGTAGGTGCTCTATTAGAAGCAATGGAGCAAAGAAGTTGATAAAGCTTGATGGAGTGCTGACCTTTACTTTTCTTAAGACCTACCTATTACCAGATATGTCAGAAGGTGAGAATTCCCAGCCTGACTGAGCACTTTACCATATATCAATTGCAGGAAACCAGTTTCTCAGTAATGAAGCCATTGCAATGTTACAAGACACTTCAGCCCAAGTTGAATTTGCTTATACTGAGTTGATTTGTGAGAATGTATTGATTATTATTTCAACGCCCCAAAACATTACAATAAATTTACCGCTACCTTTTCTTTTGTGTTTCACCTTTTGAATGTCTTATATTCAGCATCACTATTCCATCAGATCTGTATTTCAACTTATATTGGAATGCAGCACCTTGCATTAAATTCTTCAATAACCACAAATTGTTTTATCTATATTTTGAATACAATTTATCTTCCGTTTTGAAACATGTTTCAGTTTTTAAAATTGAAATACACTTTGGTTTACATGGATGATAATAACAATGTTTTTGCATTTTAAGTTTTACTATTTAACCCATACTTGAGGTGAGGAACAGGATTAATATATTTCTTAAATGATCTTAACGGGCAAATGAATGTAATAAATACGCGTTAAGGCTAACGTAACTCTCCGATTCCACACGCCAAGTTACTATTTATCACACCACTGGTACATCCACGAATATTCACGTGATTTGATTGGTTCTTTTTCAAGATCATATCAATCCCTTTGCGCATTATTTAAAATCAAAAAATGTTTTTAGTTTCTAATATTTTTTGTGAGATAGTAATCATTTAATGTTACAAGTCTAACATATTAACGTTTTGAAAGAAGAGCTAGATTCTTTCCTTTCTGGGGATAATTTACAGCAAAGAAATATATATTTATAAAAACAACAAACATTGAGAGTCAGCTTACCGATTAAAATTACCAAACTATTATCCATAAATCTACCATCGCATCAAGCGGTTACCCGTCAAAGTACTGACCAAGCTAGATTTTGTTTAACATCACTAATCATACAGGATCCAGTGTTTCAACAAAATGTGGCCAGGAAGTAGATTGATAAACACTTGCAGCATCCTCATCATTCCATCACACCCAAATGGTGCATAGGGCAGCAACTTTTTGTTGCTGTTTCTGTAACCAACTATTTTTTACGGGGCAGGGTTGTTAGCCCTGCACCCAACCACCAAACCTGGAGGACCGGTGGACCATTCTTGATCCTTACGTTTACAGCACCTGGTATTCGCAAATGGTCCCCCATTAAGTACTGACCAGGCTTGATGTTGCTTATCTTCGGTGATCGTACGGGAACTGGTTTATTCAGCAGGAAACATTATATTCAAAGATAGCACGTGAACTGATCATTTTGCTTTTAAAATAGACTGATTTGTTGTAATATGAGAAGTGCCTGTAGCCTGAATTTGAAGCTAGATTTTTCACACAGCAGCCAAAAAAGAAACGAGAGCAGGTTGAAATAAATTAGGATAGAACCGAGGATAGAAATCAGGACTTCACAGAATGACAGTGGCTGTTCGTGACATATATACCCTGATCGTACCAACTGTACCAACGTAAGGCTCGATCGAGAAATGATTGATGGCTATTTTGAAGGAACAAGTTGGAAAATAGTGAGATACTGTAGGAATATTGAGAAAACACGTGCGTATATTTTAACGACAAAAGATTCGGAAATTATTTACAAATTTTTACATTTGTAAGTGTCAGTAGCTTGTTTTAAAAAAAGTACTTGCGTAGATGTGCGTTGTCGCGCAGTGGATATCGGCTCGGAACGAGAGACCGGGGAGCCGAGTTCAAATACCAGTTGAATCCATTGTATTCACTTACGCGCAAATACTCTTGGAAAAGGTATTAATCTGTCTCTTCCTTCCAGTTATGGGTTAAATAACAGGACAGATTGGGTTCTATAGCCTTGGTCGGCAAGCAGTTTACCAGATAAAGCAATGGTAACCTACTGAGGGATAATCTTCTGCCCAGTCAGTCATGTCTCTTTCGAGACATGATCGCCCAAGTGTGTATCACGTATGGCACTTAACTGACTAAATTTCGTAGATTTGATGAATAGTCATGAAAGTAAATGTTCGTATTAAATCATCAAACATGATACAAATTTCCAAATTTCGTTTTTCAAACAGAAGTTATACGATTAACTTCAAAATAAAAGATATGTTAAATTAAATAATTTAACCATTGAATAGAATCCTTAAAATTCCGAGTTGTCATTAGAGGTTGATAATGTTTCAACGTCTAATTTTACACCCCTGTTATTTAGAATCATGGTTTCTGCTTTTCACTCTCTCCAACTTTTTTCTGACTCCATCTGTCACTGATCGACCGGGAACGTTAATAAGTATGCCGACTTACGCATGTGGTCAGTCTCAAATATATACTCATTTTGGGTGAGACGACATATTACACAGGTCATTAAAAGTTCAATATGTTGTTTTCGATAAATTGTTCCCTTTTAATTTGTTAATTATTTTGCATTTGCACGCGAAATCTTCTTTGATCTTTTCTAAGCACGATGGCAATATTTTTCCAACTGGTCAAAAATAGATTTTCGCACTGGCACGCGAATTTGCAAACAGTGAAGAAAATGCTGTTTTAGTTCGTATACACAACAGTCATAGAGGCTCATACATACACTTGAAAATATTTAGTCAACTTTCAAATAATAGAAAAAAAACACAAGTCCTATGACAAATTCTGGAGTTGAATAAACTGTAATGTTAGCTATGTGAAATTGACCCTCATTTTTTCAGTGTCTAGTGAAAGAAAGTATGTTATCAATATTCACTGTAAGTTTTCTCCATATTTTCTCCCGTCTTTTTTGCAAGGAAGTTTTTAAATTAACTGATAAAATAATAGGTTGCCAAGAATTACCAACAGTTAATTAATTTGCATTGATGGTACTGCTTCATTTAATTAGCATGTTATTTCAAATAAAAGAATATTGCATTTGGCATATTATATATGATTAAATTGTGAACAAGTAGAAAAAACTTCATAAATTTCTATATTTGTAACGTGTACATTATATGATGTTAAAATACTAGTGAGCTATATATATACTAATAGTGAGTATACTGTTTTAGACATTTAAAAAAAATAACTTAAATGTTCTAGGATATGAATAATAAACACAAAAAAAATCAAGTTTGTCGGTGTAACTTCATGGCATAAAAATTATATATATATATATACACACACACACACATATATATATATATATATATATATAAGTAGCAAATTCTCTTTTATGCAAATTTTGCCAAAAGTAACAGACAAAATGATGAAGTTCAGATTTCATATAAATTTTAATGTGATCGTATAATTTTGGCTTCTAATAGATAGATTATATAAAAATGGTATCATTTGTCAATAACGCAAATATGATACCAAAATTCACATGAGTGAAAGGCAAAAATAAAAGAAAAAGGAATAAAAAGTAAAAAACAAACAGACATTTTGCTAACCGTGTTTTCGAAAATAAAACATTTCTATAAAATCAGATGCATATATAAAACAATCTATATATTTAGTTAAAAAAAAAGAAAATTCATCCTTGATAATAATAAGAAAGTATAGCCGTAGCGGTTCCACAAATAAAATATTTTGACCATTTTAATAAAATTTATGTACGAAAAAGGAAAGAAAGTTAAGTTCACATAAACAATGATATAAGAAAGATAATCAGCCACAGCTTCATATGTTATTTTTATTGAACTTTTCTTATATATATATATATATATATATATATATATATTCCATTTGTAATCGAGATATTTCGCGTAATAATTCGTTTAGAAATAAAAAAAATTCAATAGTTATACAATGTAATGCTATTAAACACTTTTGTAATACAAATGTGCACTGGTCTAATCTTATGACCTGAAAGTAAGTAATTAAACAATTAATTAATGACCTGAGAGTAAGTAATTAGATAATATTTTTGCAACGGCAACGAAGTGAAATGATCTCTTTATTGATTGCATGATAAATATGAAGATTAGAGAAATTTTAAATTTCAATATTAGATGAAAACACCTGCGCAGTTTTTTTTAATTGTCATGAGTGTTTAATTCTTTAGTAAGCAGTGGGTTCCACATGGGTAGCTTCTTTCCAAGAACTGTTGCTCTGTGAAACAGAAACTCAGGAGGATATTTTTCTGTCCCTTTAACCCCTTTAAGTCTAACGTAATCTTTCCCACATATCCACAAAAACGATGCCTAATACTCTTACTGCTCATCCACCAACCATTCATTTAAAGCGGATCTTAGGCCTTGCCCTCGAAGAAAATATGAAAAATAATGTTGTCTTTTCATGTTAGTCTCTTTGTTGATTTGGGTTTATATATATATATATATTGATAATTTACCCCAAGCAAGGCACTAAAGCCACTTGGAACTTCACGATGGAACAATAACAAAAGTAGTAGTGTAATAATGTTGACAATATAGTGATTAATTTCCCATTTAATTTATTAAGATTATGCTTAGATTGATAGCATTGGGGCGGAAAAGAGTCCTACATACGAGATGTACGAGAAAAGAAAATGTTAACATAAAACATTCGTAGATAGAGAAAGGCTTTGTCTAGAATCTTCAACCCTAATTAGAAGCAATTTGGTATATTTTATAATATGGTTGTGTGCATTTCACATGTGCTTAATTTACACATGTGTGGTTCTCTTTCATGAAGTGATCGCATATGAAGAAATTTCTGTCTGTAACATACACACAAATTTATTACTTTATCGTTCATCAAATTTTGTGGTGAAATGAAAACTTATTTCTGTAAACAGGTGTAAAGCGTATTCTTGTTTTAGTGTCTGAACAAATCACTCAGTTTGCATACATAAATTGTAGAATCCGTGAAAACCTTTATCGGCTGAGTCACTACTTCAACAGTTGCCTCAAGCCTTCGCTCTTATCTTCATCGTTGTTGCCCTCAACACTTTGACGTTTAGGCACGTGATTAGTTTGAATGGACACCCATTCCAAGTTGTTTAACTGTTGGCATTTTCCGCCATTCAAGAGTCATGTGACTTATCGTTTCCTCGCTAAAATAACTATCCGTATGTGAACGGACGATCTGCGGGCATCGAATCGAGAGGACGAGTTTTTTGCCTCACATTTCACCATACGACTTAAACGCCTACACTTCGGCAATAGACATTTATATAGTCATTTACTTTGCCAGAAGAAACCTTTCACCATGTCTGACTCGCTCATAGCCCAACCTTCTGAATTTTCTACATAAGAGATTCTCTTATCAAAAGGAAAACAACAAGCTTTTTTCACGAACTCTTCCAGAATTCCCACTTGTTAATTATGGCTACAACAAAAGTCCTAGTTTTACGTACTTGCATCCATCTTCAGCGAAGGATCATTGCACGTAAGAGAATTCCCTTTTGTATCATTGCACTATAGTTCTCTTATCTTTAAACACATCATCGACAGGCAACCTAGCATCGTTTAAACAAATGTTGCCACAGTCAAGTGAGCCTTACCTCTCATACAAAGCAACAATTCAAAACCCACGACCCTAGACCCCTGGCACTGGTATTTTCTGGATCTTTGGTCTATTTTACTTTCTATATCAAATAATATTTCTCATGAAACTTATAAACTCTTGATTCCACTTTAGTCAAAGACATGTCGGAGTTTCGTTACCTACCGTGTTAACCTGTCTTCTAAGTCTCCATTGATTCTTCTCCTACACACAAGCATTCACAGACAAGTTGCTTCCCTTGTATCTTTTATTAAAAAGACAAGAAGATTCTTACAAATAATATTTCCTAAGTCTTCGGTTGCTTTACTATTCAGGAATATTTGACGCCAACCATTACAAAAACTTTCGACCTCACATCAACCGCACTCTTCAGATTCGTCACGAATTAAAAAACAAGGACTTAACGATGGGACAATAACAAAAGTGCTGAAATAATGTGGACAATACAAAATGATTGATTTTTGCATTTAATTTTTTTAAAGATTAAGGCGTGATAGATAGCATAGAACCGGAAGAGAGTTCTACATACGAGAAGCGCGAGAAAAGGTGTTAAAATAGAACGTATGTAGATAGAGAAAGGCTTTGTCTTGAATCTTCAACTGAACAGATCTGTTTAGGAACAATTTTATATATTTTCTAATCGGGTTGTGTGCATTTGACATATTTACACATGTGTGGTTCTCTTTCTTGGAGTGCTCGCTCATAAATAAACGTCCATCTATACCACACATAAAAGTGAGTGAGTTCATCGTTCATCAAAATGTTTGGTTAAATTAAAACTTATTTTTGTAAACAGGTGTAAAAGCATATTTTTGTTTTAGTGTCTAAACACATCGATCTGTTTGCATATATATATTGTAGAATTCGTGAAAACCTTTATCGGCACACCCACTCCTTCCGTCAACGTATACTTCAAAATTTTTCACTTATCTGCATCGTAGTTTTTACCCTTTGAGCAATGGTGCAACACTTTCAACGTTAGAGCATGTGACCATTTAGAATGGACACCCATTCAAAGTTGTTTGACGGTTGGCATTTGCTGCTAGTTAAGGGTCATATGACTTATCGTATTCCCGCCAAAATAACTATCCATTTGCGAAAAGACGATATGCGAGATTTCCAGAAATCAAGAACTCGTCATCGCATTATTACTTTCTTCATCCAGTCGGTTTGTCATGAAATAAACATATTTTTTTATGTCTTTCATACACCAAACGTGCTTGTTCACTCCCTACCATTGCTAACCTTGTCAAGAACCGCTATTACCTTAAAAGTGTATCAACTACGCTTGTACGTGGATGTCTGTTAGTTGGACAACGCCATAAAACAAAAAAACCAAAAAAGAACACCAAGCGACCAGGCTTCTACTGCACTCTTTTGAATATTTTGCTTCATTGTAGGATACGATCTTTGATATTTATATGAAAGAATCTCACTCATGATGCGATTAGTAGAAATATCATTTCTCACTCAGAAATTTATTATAAAAAATGTTAGGCGTCAGAATATGGTATTTCTTCTGAATTTTTAAATTCTACTAAAATGTAAAAAACTTGTAAAGAAAACAAGAAATGTCCGTAATCATAAAAGGATTGTTATTCGTCAGAACTGGTGTCGTCCGAATGTTTATCTCGTTGGATGTGTGAGAATGGTTTATTAACGACCAATTGACGCGCTCAGGACTTAGGGTGTTCAATCATTTCAAGTCAATGTAGATTTTATTGACCCACGGACCAGGATTAATAACATAATTTTAGGAACATTTTGACGACACTTTATTTCTAGTATTTTATAGCTCTTTGTCTCCTTCATATTTTGTGTTAGGAGAGGCTTAGCAAAATTGGGTAATTGACACAATAACCGGTTATCATCAAGCGTTTTAAAATAAGATTGGGTATATCTGTCTTCAAACATTACTTTCAAGTACACTTTTTGTGACCAAGAATAAAATTCCTTAGAACTTTAGCGACTAAATTTAATCAATTGCTGTGACGACTGCAAGGAAATTTGCATCACCGTGTCGTACCAAATAAACTTTTCGTCTGAATCCATCTAACATATTAACAGTTGTTGAGTACTCATGCCATATCTAGTTATGTGTTCCTATTGCGCGTCTAGTGATTTTTGACATTATTCAATAAAACAATATGTCATATAATAGATTCTGACCAGGCATCTCGACTTCAGTCACTTTCTCATCATAGTAACATATCTTGCCTTAATCTTTTATACAAATATTTTTATGGCAACTGCTCCAACGAGTTTATTATCTGGTGTCCCGAATATACGAGATTAAGCGTACTACTAGATTTGGCATCGAGGTCCCAGAATTTTACTAATGGAATAGTTAGATTCACCAGTCACTTCTAGTCCAAACATTTCTTTTCTCGCACTCCTCTCCTGTGAAACTCTTACGTTTACATGCTTCCCATTTAAATAGGGCTTTCAAAAATTTACATGCAACATCGATCGCTATCTTCTGTCTTCTTGAATCTTGTGCATTTTTTGTTCATTCATCAATTCTCCCAATACTTAGGCTTATTCTTTCCTTGTGTACTTGTAACATTGCTTGGGGTCAAATTATATATATATATATATATATATATATATATATATATAGTCTCCCTGTTAGAGTAATTTTAAAATTAGAAGGGGAAAAATTCTGTTTCTTTGCCATAGTCTTTGGTTTGTTTTAATATTTTCCTTTCATATTTAGTGAGTTGGTATTTGTCAGAGTTTTTAATATATGTGTAATTTAATATTCCAGATAGTTCCAACTTTAACTAAGATGGAACTTTTTTTTAAATTTTTTAAATTAGAATAGATAGACGCTTCTATCGCCCTGTTAACACTCCACCTATGTCCATTGAACAGGTGTAGAGGCTCATCCCTTGTTTCCTGTTCAGGAAGTGGTATCCGGCTCTCTTTTTCTCCTCAGACCTCAGTAACGGTGCTTATGCGATTTTCTTGCGATGTGGTCGGTGGCAATGTCTCTTCATTGTGAGGATACCGGGTTGGCAGTTTTCTGGTTGTTGCTTCCGACAGGTAGTTAGGTGCCCTACCTCTTGTGTAGCGGTCGCTCTGATCAACAGTTGCACAATATCGGGGTGGATATGTGTCCCTGCAGGTGCTTTCGGTGAGCAAACCCGAGGACACACTTTGCTGCAGTCCGCGCCAGTTTCCTTCCAGTGCATGTCGCAACTAATGAGAGTTTACCTCCTCTACTCGAGATCTCTCTACAACAACATTGATCATGAACACAGACATCTCCGCTAAAAAAGCTCAATCAGGAAAATTAAAATCACTTAAACCCCTTAACATTTCCTTTACTAACATCCGCGGTATCCGACCCAATTTCAGTAGCGTTGAATCTCTTCTCCACCAAAAGTCCCCTGACATCCTGGCTCTGTGTGAGACTAATCTCAAATCCTCAATACCCTCTTCTGACTTCTCTATCCCTGGCTATCTTCCCCTCTTCAGAAAGGACTCCAATATCCACATGCATGGGCTTTGTGTTTACGTCAGTGAACGCCTTCCTCAAGCTAGGATGATTTCTCTTGAATTCCCACATCGTTCTAATATGTGCTTCCGTCTCTCCGGTCTAAGCTACCTCTTCTTTCTCTACAGCACCCCATCTTCACCCGACTACTCCGTTCTTGACAGCATCTCTAACAATATCGACAAGGCCATTTCCTCCTACCCGTTTGCCCATATATTTGTGTTTGGCGATTTTAACGCCCATCATCCTGATTGGCTGCATAACTCCGTCATAGATCTTGCTGGTGTACACACCATGAATTTTTTTGTCACTCAGTCCCTTACGCAGGTGGTGGAGTTCCCCACACGTTTCTGTAAAACTCCAGTGGACAGGATACGCTACTAGATCTGTCCTTTACCTTTACCCCAGACTCACACAATATCAAGCACCTCTGCCTTCTTGGGAACTCTGACCATGTATTAGTTTCTGTCAATATCTCCTTCCACCTCCATTCCACCCAAGAACCTCAGACCATCAGAATATCTTACTGCTACCAAAGAGCCGATTGGGGACTCGTTCCGCGACTTCCTGAGTGACGTCCCTTGGAATAAAGTATTTAGCCTTCCTGTTGAAGACTACACGGCTGAGGTCTCTTCTTGGGTTAAGGCTGGCATCGATGCTTTCATCCCTGCCAGAAAGTTGAGAATTAAATCCCACCCATCTTCCTGGTTCTCCACTGCCTGCTCAGCTGCTATCGTCCACCAAAATCATTCCTTTCAGTTTTACTGGAGTCACGCGTCAGATCATAAAAGGCGCCTTTTTGCCTCAGCTCGTAATGAATTCAAGAAGGTACTTAATGGTGCTAAGCTGATGTTTACAGTCAGAATGAAGCAGCGTATAACATCCCATAAGTTTGGCTCCAAAGACTACTGGAATCTCTGTAAAAGCGAACTGAACAACAGTAAGCCCTCAGTCCCACATCTAATCAACGGATTTGTGGTCCTCACCGCTTCAAGAGAAAAGGCTGAGTGCTTCGCTCGCAGATTCTTCACAAACTCGACACTGGTCTCGTCTGGAGTATCTGTACCCGACTTCCCTCTCCGAACCCGGGCCCAACAGACTGACATACTAATTACTCCCTTGGTGGTCTCCAAAATAATTTTTAAACTTGACCCCCATAAGGGGAGCGGTGGCGACGGAATACCCATCATTGTCCTAAAGAAATGTGCTCCTGAACTGTCCTCTGTCCTCTCTAAACCCTATAACTTCTGCCTTTCCGCTTCCTGCTTGCTGGAAATACTCCTCCGTGGTTCCTATATATAAAAATATTGGAGAACCCTCTGACTCCGCAATTTATCTCCCTACCGATCTTTGGAAAAGTGTTCGAAGCCATCATCAATGCCGAGGTGTTACAACATCTCACAACCCATAGACTCTTCTGTGACAAACAAAAGTATGGCTTCCGCTTCACCAGGACTACTGCTAATATGCCAATGACCATCACTGAGTATATACACCAGGCCCTCGACTAAAACGCCGAAGCCGAACTGTGGCCCTTGATATATTAAAAGCGTTTGAGAGAGTCTGGCATGCTGGCCTTCTATGCAAGCTGCATGGCTATGGTATAACTGGACAATTGTTTGACCTAATTCAGTCCTTTCTTTCAAATTGCACAATGAGGGTAGTATTGAAAGGACAAGCCTCCAAATAATATCACATGAATGCAGGTGGCCTCAAGGCTCTATTCTTGGTCCCCTGCTTTTTCTTATCTATATTAACAATCTCCCTGACCTAATAAAATCCCAAGCGGGCATATATGCTGGCGACACTACGGTTTACTCTCATCTCGATCAAAAATCTACCGAAGCTGAAAAAGCAAAACTCGCTGCTGAGCGTGAAAAAGATCTCCAATCCGTGCTGGAATGGGGTAAGAAATGGCTCGTAAATTTTAATGCTTCCAAAACGAAACTGCTATCTAATAACCACCACAGACTGTTGTCCTCCCGCCCATTAACATGAATCAGGCTTTACTCCCTGAAAGCAAAACACTGCGCCTCCTCGGTTTAACTCTCACACCAGACCTCAAGTGGAATAACTATATAGAATCCATAGCTAAATCCGCTGTTAAGACTACCATCCACCCGTGCATTGAATATTGCGGCCATATCTGGTCCGGTGCTTCTGCTATCCACTTAGGTGTCCTCGACCGAATCCAACGGAGAAGCTGTAATGTGATCGATCTCGATTTGACAGCTGCGATACAGTCACTTTCTTACCAAGGCAGTGTCGCTTCCCTATGTTTCTTCTACAAATACTTTCACGCCTTCTGCTAGGATGAACTTAGATCATTGGTACCTCCATAATATACGAATTTCTTCGAGCCACAAGATTAGCAACTAGGTCCCACACTTTTAATGTGAAACCAACAAATTGTAAACGCAAATTTTACTCCAGCAACTTTTCTCGAACTTTCTGCCTGTGGAATTTTTTCCCGCATACTTGCTTTCCTGACAGTTACAGTTTCTAAGAATTTAAATGTAAAGTCAATAGCCATCTCATGTCTCACTAACTTACATCCTCTCTCTCTCATACTTTTCTACATCCACCCCTCGCTCATCAGTACTCTCTTCCCTCTTCTACTTTCTTCCTGACTCCCCCTGCAACCTCTCACTTTTCATAACATTCCTCCTATGTAACCCCCTGCACAACAGTGGCAGTAAAATACCTTTGAGCTACACGATTAAAAAAATATTATGTACTTTGATTTTTAGATATGAAATATTTTAAGTAAACCAAATTTCATGTGAGTAAAGTAAAAAAAAATTCACTATTTACTTTGTTCGGATTATTGTCCTAATCTTTATTGCCATTATTACGACGATTCAACCGTTGTATGATCCGGGTTTTTTCAGCTGATACGAAGTTTGAACCGAGACATTAATTACGATCACTGGGGCATTTTATTTTCCATTCCCTGTGCAATGCTACTGCTGGTAGTCATGTGTTTATCTCTCTTTAACTTGACTAAGTTACTTCTTCACTACTGTAGCCTGGTATTGAACTCTACACTTTAGGTCAACTAACGAACGTTTATATCTACTAGGCAATGTCCTTGACGACATCAACCTATGAATTTCTTGGATTTATAAACGTCACGTCTCAGTATCGATTTTTTTATCAAAGTTCATAATGCGATCGTTTTATGCTAATGATTTTATTAACATTTTTCAGAGCTCATATTGCAATCTTTGATGCTAATTATTTTCTGACACTATATTGCTGGTTCCTATATTATATTCATTTTTTTAATAATCGGTTTAGTAGATGTTTCTGGCTTAGCATATGTGATGAGTACTTAAATTTACGTAGTGTTAAGTGGTGTTTTCTATCATCTTATAAGGTAATGCAGAAAGAACATCGTAAGATCGTTACACAAGTAAAGACAAAATAAATCAGGTGTAGGTGACCGCATATAAAGGGAGAAGGAAACTACCACGCCTTATGGAATGAAGTTGAAATAATTGATAGAGATAAAGCAGTGTTAAAGAGCAACCACGCAGTAAGAACTTTCATAATTGGCAGTAAAAAAATGAACTGAGCAAAGGCTCCCTCGCTGCTATTTCTCTAATGAACTTAACCGAAATGCATCGCTCTTGTCCCTTCTCCATGAGCGTGACAGGAACTCCCCGACAGACAGAACCACCTGGTAACCGGATGTGACGTCAGAAATAGTCCATTAGTCAATAGACTGAGAAGGGTGCTACCCTAACACCCCCTCCCAAGCTTTTCCTTCATAAAAGCTGTTAGTACTTTTTTTTAAGGATCGATTATCAATGGAATTCCATATGGTATTTTGGGAAAAAGCGGTGCTATCATCACTCTGTTCCATCCTATTCAACACTTTTAAAATCAATTCCTCATGTCTCTTCTGTTGAAGTACTATTTTCTCGTCTTGTTCTTTCCTTTGAAGTAGCAATTTCTCCAATATTTGTTGTCGATGTAATTGTTGTAGCATTTGATCTTTAAAACTTTCCTCCATTTTTTGCTGGTGATCCATTTGAGCCTTCAGTAACTGTAAATGTCTCGAATTCCTTCATATTGGATATCTTCTCCAAGCAAAAGAAGAAAAAAAAATAACTTTTTGAAACTGTTGGAAAAATATTCACGCAGGGGAGAATAAAAAAATGTACTTTTTTGTGTGTGTTAAGGTTATATTGTATCACTTGGTGTTTTGAGGTATAAAATTTATAACAAAGTCAAGTAGGGGAGGGGCGAGAAATTTTTTTTATTCTTCCAAAATATTTACTGCAAACAAAAATGGATTGCTATTCTTAACAAAGAAAAGGAAAAAAACGAGAATATTTGCATAATTAAAAATTGACTGGCCCGTAAGCAAAAAAAAAAAAAAAATAGTTTCTTTTTCTGTCCAAAACAAAAAAAAATGTTCACATTCACGACAATTTGCAACAAAAATAAGAAATATTCTATTTCAAATTTTTTCGTTCGTTCTTTTTTTTTTCCTTTTGAGAATATCAGAAAAAATGCATAAACACAGCCTTAGATAAACTAGAAAAATAGGTCAGTTCAATAGAAACGAACAGCGAAAACATGTATTTTTCTTTTTTTTTTCCTCTTTCTTTGAAACAGAATTACTTTTCATTTCTCAAAATGAGGGGAAAAAATGCTACTTACAATTTGACGAATTATTAAATACACGCGCGTTAATGCGTTTGTATTCGTTTCTTTTGGTTTTTCTTTTTAATCCGACAGTCAGTTGTTGCTTAATGGGTCCTATTGTAATCTCTTTCGAATACTTGCTGACAAAAACAATTTTTCCTCTTTTTTTTTTTCGAATTACTTCGTCGCCAATTATTGTGCGACGATTCTGTTTTTTTTTTCTTCCCGTGTGAGTTACGAATCCTTCGTCGCCAATTATTGTGGAGTTATTGTTGAAATAACTAACGAGAAAACTCGGGAACAGTGAAATAAAATAATGTATTAAAAATATACAAATAGTTATTAAAACTGAGCCGTATCTCTGCTCAGCTACAGGACAAATCCAGTTACGACCTTTACTCTCTCAGTCTCTGGATCTGACTCCCCGGAAGACAGAACCTGGTAACCGGACGTGACGTCAGGAATAGTCCATTGGTCAACAGACTGACAGGGGTGTCACCCTAACTATATATATATACATATATCATCCCCATGTAGAAGAAGATTAATAATAATGGAGGCATATATAATAAAAAAGTGAAATCTTAAACATAATAACATCAATTATGAACACGGTAGCAATGTGCTTACTGTGTTCGGATTTTAACATTCACAAGACTATATATGCATAAACTTTCCACATGTTTATTCATAAGTAAAACTAAATTAATTTTTGATAATGGCTAAAATATAAGGCCGAAAGCGCTCGAAAGTACAAAAGCTTTGGACAATTCTTTTATAATTTGAGTTCTGAAAAGAAAAATGTTAGACAAACATATGAAAAAATTGTATAAAAAAACTTAATGATATTACCTTGTGTCCCACTTGAAATAAAAACCGTATAAATGAAGACTGTTGTCCATATATATATATATATATATATATATAGCGGTCTTTATCGTAACAGAGTTTATATTCACTTTTTGTAATGTGCGTTATTTTACTTAGTAGAAAGAAACTCATGGAGAGCGTGGCAGCAGAGAGTCCTCAGAAGAGAAGCCCCGTCAAGCAAGTGTTTCGGCCCTTATCTCCTAAAAACTTATAAACTAATGCACCGAAACATTTGAAAATCATTATTAAGCTATTTACGTTTCATTTTTATTGATCAGAGATTGACATATAAATACAACTATTGATATAATTTTGTAACTAGTGAAGAAATATTAACGACAGGGCGGTTTTTTCTTTTTGCTGTTTTTGATGTTCCGCAGTACTTGTAATGCAACTGAATCTATAGGTGCACAATCGGATTTAGATCTGGGAGATTAAGTACACATTCTTTTAATGCACCATTTCCAATTATCATTTAAGAGCACTTCTCCTTCTCACCGATTTCACTATTTTAGTAGAAGTGTATCGCCATGAACATTGAAGAAGGCATTATGCAGCACAGTACCTCTATATAAAAAAATTCGACGATTATAATAATTTTAATCATACGGTCCTACTTTTTACATGTCCATCGGTTATCATATTACAAGGACGTAAACCTAACATGCTGTTCAAAACATTCTGTAGAAAACAAAACTTATAGTGCTAAGCATAGTCCTTCCTACGATAGAATATATGTATTTTCTGTAACACTCTGCCTATGGTAAAATGTTCAATGATGAACACTGTTTAGCATAGGTAAACTGTCCAAACTTTTTCAAACATGATAAAAGAAATTAGACATTTCTGCACGGAGATGCATTTGACTCTTCGAAATATTCATAATAATGTCATTTAGGAAAAAGAAAATGATTATTTCTTGTTGGCAGCTGCTGATATTAATCAATTTCTGATAGTTAAAAAACATAATTGCGAACCCTGCAACAAAAGCATTTTCATTTGGGGAATTGTCATTTTATATTACATAAAGTTTGGCCTTTCTATTGTCATCATGAATCATTCTTCTCGTCCATGACTAGTACAACAGGCTATCTTTTAAGTTTAGTGGGTTGTTTTTGTTTCCCTATATATTAATCTGTATAAGTATTTTTAATGCCGAAATGTAAATATTTTGTACACAATATTCATTTAATTAATGTTAGAAATAATAATGATTTTATAGATACAGGTTTTAACAATTACACAATTTGGGGAAAGA